>NW_022045872.1:723325-790227 GCF_001654015.2 Drosophila navojoa | reverse complement strand
ATATATATATATATATATATATATATATATATATATATATATATATATATATAGCCTGTTCGACTTGAGTATCAGCCAAAATTTTGCTAAATACAAAAAGGATACGAGAGTATTATCTATATATATGCATATATACGTACATATACATGTATGTGTATGTATATATGTCTATATATATCTGTCTTCTGACAATTTGACTAACAGAGCCTCAGCAAATCCAATTTTATATATATCGATACTCGTTTTTCAGCCAAAAAAATGTTTAGCTGAAACTTAAAGTTATCTATTTTTTTTTTTTTTTTAATATATATTTTTTCTATTTCTTAATTTTTTTTAATATACTTTATTATTATTATTTTTCATTTTATTTAATTTATTTATTTTTATTTTTATTTATATTCTGAGTTTATTTTTATTATGTTAAAACTCATGCGCACAAATCATCACAAAAAAAAAAGAAAAGAAAATAAGAAATTTTAAAAGTGTTTTTATATATATTTAGTAAACAACAATGGAACTAAATTTGAAACAAGATAAACTAAAGGAATATATAAAGTCAAGAGAAATTTTCGTTGTTTGTTATACTCGTTCACGTCGTGAAAAGTGAGTATATTTGAATATTTTTGTGCAATGTCCGATTGTGCTGCTATGATGAAATTTTATATGAATGAATATACTCCTATATAGACATGTCTGTAGTAAGTCGCTGTAAATTGGGTTAGAGATACATTTTGTATAGTATAGTAGTTTCATAATTTGAATTAAGATGTGTGATTGATATATATTTATACGACAGTAGGGCAATTCGGGAACATCTCTTACATCTGCTTTAGTTTTTCAGTAATACAATTAAAATTTAAAAGTAAAATTTTAGAAGAACTTCATAAAATATGACTATTTATATATTCTGACTGAATTTTAGCCAATTGAAGCAACGTGAACGAGTATTATGCAGTCGGTTGCGCCCGACTGCAACGTTCTGTTCCTGTTTTGTGTTGCGTTTGTTGTACATTTGCCCCTCTCAAATAACTATACCCAAAATCCACATGCACTTCACATACAAATCTATCTAAATCTATCTGGAATATATATGTATAAACATATATATTTACCAGTAGTCAACAATAAAGACATAGACACACACACACACACCCCAATACATACACCTGCACACACACACACTCAACTTGCAAAAAGGTCGTCAAGAAAAGAGGTGTTATACTACATATACTAAGCGCTAAAACTCCCTCTCTCTCTCTCTCGCTGAGCTGTTTATCCAAGAAAAAAAAAAATACACTTTGTATATTTTACAAAAATGACTTAAATATTGTTGTAAATTCATTTTATTGTTTTTATAAAATATTTTTAAATAATTTTTTTTTTTCAACTAAATTTGAATTCAGATTAGCTTTTAAATCATTAAAAGGAAAACAAGTTTTTTAACTTTGCAAGAAGTATAAAATATAAAAAAGTTTTAGAAAATTCCAATAGAAAATCTAAAGAAAATTTAAAAAAAAAAAAAAAAAAAACATCATAATACATAAAAATATATTTTGGTTATTAAAAAATATATGTATATCTCTTAAAGAAAAGCGCGAATTTTCTTTTTCTTTTTGAGTTTTTCTCTTTCCAAATTTTTATTTACATTTTTCCTTTGATTTGCTTTGATTTACTTAATTTAAGTGCGTGCGTCTTACATGCAAAATGTGAATTGACTAAACTGTTATATACCGTATAACAATTAGTATTGTGCTACTGTATGTGTGTGCGTGCGTGTGTGTGTGTGTGTGTGTTTGCGTCTATTTTCATTTGCATTAATTGTTTTTCTGTGCGCTCGTCTCCATCATTTCTAATTTTAATAATAATAAACTGTAAATTTTGTATAACAATGAAAAGTCTCATCTCTCACTGTGTCTCTTTATCTCTAAATATATATATATATGTGTGTGTGCGTGTGTGTGTGTGTCCTTGTGTAAGTGTTTTGCCATTCACATGTCCAACTCGCTTTTTATCAGGCATTCACATTGAAAACAAATTTGTATAAAAATAATATAACGCTTTTACACTGTGCAACAAAATTTGATTTAATTTGGTTACAAATTTAAGCGCCAAGTAAAGAAAATTTGAAAAGACAAGAAAAACGAGAGAAAGCATTTGCCATAAATATTTCTCTTTCCACTGTTGTTCATGATATTATGTGCATCTATATATATATATCTTTTATTTATTTTCGATTTATGAATTGGTCAACTATCCACATATAGTATGAGTTTATATATATATATTATATGTATACGAGCTATATACATAATATATATTCCAAAATTATTATAATTTTTCAATTCTTCAGTTCATTTCTTAATTTATTTCGTATATATATATATTCTATATAGTATATATATACAAATTTTACTTTTATGTTTTAGTTTGTTACCTTTTTTTTTGGCTTTTGTTTCATAAAAAAGAAAAACAAACAAAAAAAAGGAATCGATTATTTGGGTACATAGGGTATAAATCGCTATTTTGATCGACTCTGCATACGATATAGGCCTATTTGAAAGACAACCTCGATTTGTATGCTATAGCTATAGCTTTTAAGTTCATGTTCCAAAAATGTTTATTGTTTTTACAAACTTTGTCCAAAACAAAACTGAAAAAAAAAACAACAACAAAAAATGCCTAAAAAACAACTCCTGAAAATGTTGATATCAACTGCAACTGCAACTCGCTCCTGTTCCTGTTACCTGCCGAAGGTCCTGGCCCACCTGACGAGAGCATGCCGTGTCGACATCACCAGCGTCTGAAGCATTTGAGCCTGCGCCATCAGCGTAAACACCAGCACACGCACCACCAAAACAATCCGCTACACCACCATAACAACCACCACAATCATCATCATCAGTATCTGCCGCAGCTGCCCGCGGATCTCAAGGGTAAATCCAACAGCAACAAATCGACAACAGCAGCAACAACAACAACAACAGCAACTACTACTACTACTACTACTACCACTACCAATACCAATATGCATGCAGCGCACGCCTCCTCCGCCTTCGCCTCCGCCTCCGCCAACGTTCCAGCCACAGCCTCTGCCTATGCCTCCGCCTCGACATCAGCCAGAGCCAGCTGCTCGGCGTGCCAGGTGAGCGGCGCCAGCGGCGGCAGCCTGAACAATTTGTCCCTAACCCATGATGAGTCGGAGCGTGATTTTGATTTTGTGATACCGCCATCGGGCTGTGCCTGCGACGAGTGCTATGGGCTGCTCAGCAACAGCAGCAGCGTGTTTGCCCCGCCCAGTGCCAGCGCCACGGCGAGCACATTGATGGCCGACGATTGCTATACCCAGACAGCCTCCTCGATGTTGAATGCCACGCGCTGTGCGATCAACACGGTGACGGCCATAGCAACGGGCAGCAGCACGCCGGGCAGTGCGACGGCCGTAACGGCAGCAACTGTTGCCGATGCCAAGGCCAGTTCGGCATCGACAATTTGCTCCTCGGCCTATTTCTCAACGTCGGCGCCAACGGGCAGCAGTTCGGTGCAAAGCATGTCGCGCTCTAATAGCAAAAAGCTAAATAACAACACTTGCAGCATAAACAATAACAAGCTGAGCTTTCGTAGCAGCAGCAGTCAATTTCAAATGCCAGCGCAGCAGCAGCATCAGCAGCAGCAGCAACAGCAACAACAACAACAATCGCCATTACAATCGCCAACAGAAAAGTCGATATGCGATACGGATACGGAGGATGCGGAGGATTTGGATGATCCAAAGAGTCCGACTAGCGCCTCCTCATTATCCGAAACATTCGACTGGTGGTTCAATAAGCCGAAGCGTAACTCTAAGAAGTGCAGGTATCCTTTTTATCAACAATTATCTGTAGAACAGTTGCCAAAAAAAGCACAAAAAACAAAAAAAAAGAAACTGAAAAAACTTTGCCCAAACTCCACGCAGTCATTAAAACCCAAACAGAGCTACAGTCATGCCACACAAATACACTGAAAGAAAAGAATACACTGTAAAAAAAAATGTATGAACAACAGACAAACTGTGCACCCGCTTTGCTTGCGCGCTCTCTTTCTCGCTCTCTCTCTCTCTTGCTCTCTCTTTCTCTGTCTCTCTCTTAGTCTCATGCATAAATGTTTGATTTCATTAAGCAAAAAGTTTCGAAACAAATAAATTGCAATAATAATATATTTCTTTTTTTAAATCAATCACCCACTCATTAAACCACCCACCACCCACTCACTCACTCACTCACTCACACACCAACACACACGCACTGTTATACACAGCACACAGACATCCACACAGCTACCGATACAGACACAGCCACAGTCACAGCCACAGCCACAAAGCAAACCAATTACATTTTGGCATCAGACATCGCCCACACCGCGCTCTAGTTATCGCTCTTTCTTCAATTCTCTTGCCGATCAAATTTATAGCAAACGTTCTACAACGTCTCAATTAAATATAAACAATGGATTTAATTTAACTACAACACATAGATCGTCACCAGTGAGTAGTTGTTGTGGCAGTAGTAGCCAGGGTCGTTCCAGTCCAGACACGGATCATGCAGCTGAGCCGCCCGAATTTCCACTCAGTCCAGGTTAGCATACCTGGCCATGCCAAATGGCCCGTTGGACCTCTGCCTCTGTCTTTATCGTTTCTCTTCCTTTGCCTACACTTCTTTTGTTGTTGTTTCCATTTAATTTTGGTTTTACATTTATTTTCCTTTCTTTTGAGGAACCACTTGATGTTACCTTCTCCTCTTTGCCACCTATGTATACCACTTATATATATATAAGTATATATAAATATATGATATATCAACTGATCAACACATGTCTAGCGCTCGCTTGAATTATGATTGTGCAATTGGTTAACTGTTATACGGCATAAGTGTTATACAAGCGCGCGTATCAGTTATGACAGAAAGTCCAATGTCTTTACTCTGTATATCTCTCTCTCTTTCTGTCTATCTCTTTCTCTTTATTTTGTTTATACATTATTATATAAATATATATAAATACACGAATTATATATTTAAGGATTTGTAACAGTGTAAAAGCGAATATGTTGTTTTTTCAGTGTACTGCTCACCAAAAAATGTTGTTCTGCTGCGCAATTCATAGCCACGATTAACGCCGATTTCCATTAAGCTCTATATTAACACCAACACACACTTACACACACACACACACAGATGTACACATACAGAGAGAATTTTTGTGAAATTGTATTTATATTTATTTATTTTTCTTTTTTATATATTTTTACAATTTGATTTTAAGTTGCTTTTAAGTGTCTAAAGCTTTAGCTTATTTACTTTTACCTACACTAGACAAACACAACAAGCTATAAAAACATAATACAAAAAACATTTTGTGCCGTTACGAAAGGTATTTTGTTATTCCTTCTAATTTTAATAATAATACACATTTATAGTTTATAGTTATTTTTCCAGTTAGCAACTACCTTGCTGTCTCTCCCCACCCCACCTCTAGTAATCGTAGTGCATATAATTCTTTACTCGTTTTTGTCATTTGCATTTTTGTTGATTGTACATAATTAACGATAATTAAGTGTTAATTAATCGTAGAGAGGAGTTGTTAGGTTTAGGTTTAGTCAGTTAGAATTACTAAATTTAGTCAATTCCAGCTATAGTTAGGTTAAATAAAGATATTCTTACATTTTTCAGGAAATTAATTGATATATTTTATATTTTGCATATACTCTAAATTGCGTTATTAAGACTGCCCCAATGATTTCCTTTATCCTATATATATTTATATTCCTAAAAAATTCCTCTTAACAGCTGAGTCTATTTTTTCAACAGATCAATATCCTGTACAAAGCTCATATAACAGATCAGCAGCTCAATCCGCTCAACGCTGCTTATATTAGCAAAGTTTCAAACCGTAGCCACTTGATTGTGTGTCTTGGCTATCACTTTTTCCAGTTCGAAGCAATAGCTGTTATACACGCTGTTATAAATTAACTTGATTTATTTTGTCGCATGTTTAACAAACTGCTAATTGCACGTTTTATATTTAGGTTTTATATATAGCTAATTAACAAAGTGTTAAACTAAAAGTTGTAAATATGTTTTTGACTTTGTTTGCCTTTTTGTATATATTTATGTATGTAAATATATATATATATATATATATATAAATGTGTGTGTGTGTGTGTATGTATGTATGTGTGTGTCTTTTGTATTTGTGATTATAAACTTTTAAACTTTATCTAATCTAAATATACTAAGTGCAATATTTATTAATTTAATTTTTGTTTGTTAAATACTAACTCAATTTGTTTTTGTACAAAATGAAAATGTTGCAAAAACTCTAGTTTATTTTTTCAATATTACAGCAATATATCATATTTTATTTACTTTTGAAACTTATTTTATTTATTTTGTACTAGTTATTTGCCAGTAAAATAAAAAAAGAAATTCAAATGTTTTATCAATTCGCAATACTAATCCATTTTATTTCGAAATCTAGCCGAACTACCGCAGTATTTAACGCGTTTCCAATGGGATATGGCCAAGTATCCGATCAAACAATCGCTGCGCAATATAGCCGATATCATATCGAAACAAATCGGTCAAATCGATGGCGACTTGAAGACCAAATCGCAGGCCTACAACAATCTGAAGGGCAATCTGCAGAATCTGGAAAAGAAGAAAACGTATGTCGTTAATCATAATGAAAGTGACTCGACTCACGCATACCCTAACCACAATTTTTAATTTGTTATATATACAGTGGCAGTTTGCTGACACGCAATCTGGCGGATTTGGTCAAGAAGGAGCACTTCATACTGGATTCGGAGTACCTGACCACGCTGCTTGTCATTGTGCCAAAGTAAGTTTGGAAAGGGGTGTACTCCCGTCTCTCTATAAGCTTTGTATAACGCTCTTATGTCATCTGTGCTATTGTTTTATTTCAGGGCCATGGCTAATGATTGGTTGGCCAACTATGAGATGATTACGAAAATGATTGTGCCACGCTCATCTCAGCTCATCAAGGAGGATCCCGACTACTGCCTCTTCAATGTGACGCTCTTCAAGAAGGTCACCGAGGAGTTCAAGCTTCATGCTCGTGAACGTAAATTTATTGTGCGTGATTTCGTTTACAACGAGGAGGAGCTGGCAGCGGGCAAGAACGAGATGACCAAGCTAATGACCGATAAGAAGAAGCAGTTTGTAAGTGGTGTCAAAGTAGAGGCTCTATTAAATATGATTAACTATCGTATACACTCCCAATAGGGCCCTCTGGTGCGCTGGCTGAAGGTGAACTTCAGCGAGGCTTTCTGCGCCTTGATACACGTCAAAGCGCTGCGCGTTTTCGTGGAATCTGTGCTGAGGTAGACAATGAATCTCACAGAAGACTTTTCAATATATTGAGAGATTGAGAAATGAGTTTCTCAAGTCAAAGAAAATATCATCTTTTCGGATTTTTCATGCCCAGAATCTCATGTGACAAATTTGTTGTAGAATATATTTTATACATCATAAGTAAATCATCATCATATACCATTATTCATCCTATATCCCATATCACATTATCACTATATAGTATTATAATCTGTTTTACTTTCTTCATAGGTACGGCCTGCCTGTTAACTTCCAGGCCATATTGATTGAGCCCAATAAGAAGAGCGTCAAGCGCTTGCGTGATGTGCTCAATCAGCTGTATGGCCACTTGGATGGTGCATCCGCTGGCGGAAATGTGAACAGTGCTGATGTGAGTCGTTCAAACTGAATAATTTATGCAAATATTGAAATTTTCATTTCTCAAACAGAATGTGGATATACCCGGCTTGGGCTTTGGCCAATCTGAATACTATCCGTATGTGTTCTACAAGGTGAACATCGATATGGTTGAGCAAACCAAGCTTTAAGAAGGCAACGCACGTGCCTCTACTTCGCACACGCCCACATAACCCCGCACGCCCATACACAGCCACACAACAATAAATATATAAATTCAAAAGAAGATCAACAATTTACTGAATATGCAAATTGTATTCACAGCAACAGCTAACACACAGACACACACACAAAAAAGAGAAAACGCTGTCTGCTTCCCAAAACAAATCAAGAAAAAATTCTAATCTGCTCATAACTAAAAAAAAAAGAAACAATAAGTTAAAGATAAAAGGAACAACAACAACAGTAAACCACGCAAACAATTAATAGTTAACTATAAATTAATTTAGTCATTGTTATATAATTATTGTTGTTATTTATGTTACGCGTTCGCTGAATTCCGTTTCCCAAGTTCAACTTATTTTCGACAAAGAAAACCCCCAAAAAAAAGTTTTAAATAATGTTAATCGCGCGTAAGAGAAGCAAAACAAAATTTCCAAATGTTTTTTGTTCATATCGCGTTTGCCTCCGCCCCTCACAAAACTAAAACTGTATCAAAAAAGTTTCTAATTTGTATTTACAATACTTGCTTCAGTTTTAAACAGTATTTTTTTGTTTGTTACACTTTCTTTCTTTTGTTTGTTTTCTTTTGGCCTTGTTTTGTTAATGCAAAAATATGTAAACTATAACTGAATGATATATTTTATAGTAAACACACACATACAAAAAAAATGATGAACCTTAACACGCATTGTCACTAAAATCAAGCCGAAAGTTTAATTTTGTTTATAGTAGCTACAACATTATTAATAATACATATAAATAAATATTGATTTACATATGTTTCTTCTTCATTCACAAAGATGTGTTTAAACAATTTACCTTGATTTTTCTTTTCCTTTTTTTTTTAATATCTGTAACTAACAATTGATTGCAAGCCCGACTAAAACTAACAATTTTAACTAATATTTGATTAATAAGTGTAAAAGGAGTCGCAAAACAAAAGATGCAATGAAATTTCCGCCGGAAAACAAACTATATAAAACCCAAACAAAAGTATTCTATTTATAAATGTTGCCTAGATATCGCGAGTTTATAAAAAAAGCAAAAGTTCGAGTTAGCAAAAAATAAATATAAAAACAAAAGAAAACCTTAATATATAAAGCTTATCTAATTCGAACACTTTCTACATGAAAACTTTGCACTAATCTAAAGCTAAACGAGGAGAGAACAATAATAATTGTATGTAAAGTAAAGTTTAAATTAATATTTTCAATGTTTGCTACTGCTACAAGAAATCTAAATGTTTAAACAAAATAAGAAAATGCAAAAAAAGATCAATTTATATATATATAATATATTATATATATTTAAATAATATGCATTACACAAATTATGTAAATGTTAATGCGTTATATAAGGTGCGATCCTTGTAAATAATTATAAAGAAAGAAAGACATTCCAACTTTGTTTGTTTTCACTTAGTTAACAATATGGAACCCAAATACGCCCAAGTAAAAGACAGTAAATATATACGAAAGTGCGTCGACATCGACTTTACTATATATATATAATATAAGTATACATGTTCTATATTCTATATTCTTGTTTTAACTTTACACAACTATACGATATACTATAACTACTTAGTCTAGTGGCCTTAAGATAACTTATATATTGATCTAGAAATGCTTCAAGTCCGTTTCTATGCTGGCCACATTTGTATTCTGCATCAGTTTGATCTTCATGGCGGCCGTGGCGCCCACTGCTTGCTGCAATATGTTTGGAGGCTTTGGCTGATTCTTATCGGCCTCGTATTGGGCTCGATGCAAACGCTGGCGATGCTTATACATATTGGCGCTGCAGAAGAAGGTCATCGGACAGTTGGGACAGGTGTACAAAACCTCGCCGGTGTGGGTGGATGTGTGCTCCTGTTGGGGCGAATTTGCAATCAGTTAAATTAGATATGTGGAGAGATTTTGGAGTTAGAGCAGACCTTGAGTTCCTGTGGGCGTTTGAAGGCCTTGTCGCACATGGTACACTTGAACTTGCGCTCGCATTCATGACTGCCAACGAGAAGAGAGATTAGTTCATATTCGAATTAAGAGTGTTGTGCCGGCTTTACTTGTGATAGATGTGACGACGCAGCGCACGGGCATTTGGTGATACCTTGCTGCACACATGACAACGATGCTCGCCCGCGCTCTCCACATGTATGCTCTTCATGTGCTGCTTCAGACCTGTCATGCCCTTCAGCCAGGCGCCACAGATTTGACACTGCTTCAGCTCGGGCTCTGGACGTGGGGTGTTTGAGTGCATCAGCTCTTGATGCTTCTTCAGGATGATTTTCGTGCGCATCTGTTTGCCGCACTTGTCGCAAATGATAATGCTCTCCGGGTCATGCATGGAGTTCATATGATTCTTCAGCTTGCGTTCAGTCAGGAATCTGCAGTGGATCAAGAATTAGTTGAATTTTTGTTGCCTATGGGTTCTCACTTACTTTTTGTTGCACTCGCTGCAGGTGAATTTGAATTCAGATTTGGGCACATGTTTGTTCAGCTTATGATAGTCGATGGCCGTTTTGCTAAGGAATGCCTTGCTGCAGAGATCACACTGGAAGGTCAACTTGGACTCGTGCACCTGTTGATGCGATTCCAAATGCCGTGAGTTTTGGAATGACTTTTCGCAGGTGGTGCACTTAAAATGATCGGGATTCCAATGGACCAGGACATGTTCGGCCAGCACTTTACGTTGCGTAAACTTGCGCCCGCAGCAAATCATATAGCCCGGATCCACTTGGTGTGTGAGTCGATGATGGCGCTGCATTTCCGTAAAGTTATGCACTAGAAGATTGCATATGGAGCAGGGCAGCACATCGCTGAAAAACTTGGCTATGATCGCATCGAATTCCTCCTGCTGTTTCTTGCGCTGATCGAGCAGTTCGCGGGACATGCGAACTCGCGGCTCCGCTGGCTTGGCACGCTTTTTATACTTCTTGGGTCGGACTGGAGTACGCTTCGGTATGATGGCGAACTCGCCGTCATCCGGCTTGCCAACCGTAAAATCAGAATCATCATCCTCCTCCTCCTCGCTGCTGTCGTCGCTGTGGGCAAGTCCTTCAACAAACTCGGCAATGAACTCTTGTTCATCATCACTGAAGTCTTCGGGATGTTCCGCTTCTGTCTTTAGACTGGACGGCAAATCTAACGTTTGCTCCGGTTGCGATTCAGCTGGACTGGGTTTAGGCAGTACTTCGGTTTTGCGTGGTCGCCCGCGACGTTTCTTCGGCGGCTCAACTGTCTCTACAGATTCATTTGCATTAACCTCTGGCGATTCTGATTGGGCATTTGCGGTTTCTGCTTCCGCTTTGACACGTTTTCGCAGACGACGAGCGGGCGATGGTGTCTGCAGGCTGCTCGTACCTTCGAGCACCTCAATTTTGGGCAACTGCTCCAGCTCATGTTCCTCTATCTTGACCTCGGGGTAGAAGAAGTTGCGAGCATTCAGCTCGGCTGCATCGGTATTGGCCTGCTTAAAGTTTGCCTGGGTCAGCGGGTCATCCTCCATAAGCAACACCTTGGCTTCCCGCAGCGAACTTTGTGCAGCGCAGACGAAATCGTGTAGCGTATTGAAAGCGGAAACCGTTGTCCAGCATGGTGGGCATATTTTTCGAGTTTCCCCGCTGCTTTGTACTAGCTCTATTGGAAAATGTTTGTTGATAATTTGCACCACATTCAGTTGGGCAGCCTTCGCCGAAAATACATCCATATAATCATGCAGTGTTGATGGATTCTCTTCCAGGCATAGCAAGCACGGCGTAGCTGCTGTTGCTTCTGCATCAAGGGAAGTTTAATATTACTTCAATACTTTTTAACTATATTCTACAGCCATAGAAAATACTTACCCATATTTTTCTTACAAAGTGTTTATATACATATGTAGATACTCATTTATTAAACTATCCACATAGAAAAATAGTTGTGATTTATTGGTATAGATTTTTATTATGCTTCTTAATGAGTATTTGGTGCTTAGAGCACTTCCAGCTATACGAAATGTAATTTATATTTGTTTCTTTCAAATTGTTCGTAATTTTATATTTTCTTGTTGAGACAATTTGTGGTGGGTGAACGATAGGCGGGCAATAAAGATCCGATACATGGCCGATAAGTGCAGTGTTGCAAAATAATGTTAAAAAATATTATCGTTCACAATAGTTTATTTAATAGCATCTGCAATGGCAGCGAACAACTTAAAAAAGATAAAATATCAACAAATAGCATTTTGTGCTTAAATATACACAATATTAAACAACTCGTAAGCTTAGGACACGCTAGAAAGTGTCTTTAGCATAAGCTAAGCGTCGTATGCACTGGATTAATGCGCAACTAGAATTGCAAACGCATTGGCAAACATAAACAATGTGACTTTAATTTTCCTGGATGCTGAAAACATTTATATTTAAGATATATTATTAAGTTGTGAGCTACCACGTTGAGAGCGTTTGATATTTAATACAGTCTTACAACTATCTGATTGAAATCTAAATGCTAAATTATGTCAAGTGACGAGGACATGACGGTTCGTATCTGCTGTACCTATTTTGTCGTTGCTTTAGGTTTAATTAATTGTTCTACCTATTTGCAGATCAGTAAGAAACGGTACAGTGTTTTGCAGAATCGCAAAACCTATTGGTATACAGTAAATGAAATCAAGAATAAATCCACTTGCCCCAGTTGTGGCCGGCCTATAGAAAAGTTTAAGAATTTGACAGCGCACGTAAAGCGTTGCTTTAGCATTAAGAAAATAGGACCCATATACAGACTACACGGCTATGTGGAATGCAAATGCGGACTCCTAATAGCTGATAATACCAAGGCACAGAAACTGCACGTATGCATGGTAAGTGAAATACAATACTTGACAAATGAGACAATATGCTCTCATTTCTTATGCTAGGGTGAAGTGCCGGCCTTTGAGCCAGATTTGTCCTATGTGCGCAAGTTACCGGAGTCTGACAAAGATCAGGCACAGCATCAGGATCACGAGCGGGATCGAGATCATGATCGGGATCACGAGGAGGACCGAGATGGAGATCAGCAACAGGCGGACGACAATCGAAGCCATCGGTTGGAGCGCGAACTGCTCCAGCCGAAGCCTTGGATACGCAACTTTGTCTCGCCTTTCAAACTAGATATAGAGAACATCCATGTCAACAGCAAGCCCGAGCCGCGAGTGCGCAACTTCGATATGCCCGTTAGCAAGCACGAGCCGAAGAATGTGAGCGTCTATTCGATTGGCACAAATAACGGCATTATCTATGTAACTGGCCGAACGTCACAATCAGGCAATCAAAATGTGATTTTGATCAAGAAGCGAGCACTACGATTGCCCCAGCTCAAGGGCTACAAATGCAGTTAGTCAATGAATTGCCACTGAAAAGAAGGGTTTAACTATTTATTCTACATGAAACGCATTTGGAACACATATTTTTTAATTTTAATAAATAAAATGAATCATTTATTATATACTTGTAAATTTTGGGGTTTACAACTTATATTGCTTAGGTTCTTTTTTTTTCGTTTTCGTTTTCGTTTATGAATTACAAATATTTAGCAAAAAATTACATCAAATGCGACAATAACTACGTATGTAAATATAAAAAAAGTTTTATGCATTAGTTCGTATAGTACAATATGTGTTTATAGTATATGTATATAATGAATAGTATTTGAATAGTATCAAAAGATCTGGCTAATAATTCAGCTGTATACTAAAGTTAGTTATAAATTTTGCTTTCTTTTTTTTTTTTTTGCTTGTGTAAAATTCTAATGCTTGGTCTCTGGGCTGGGCGGTACTATATATATATTATATATTTTTTTATATATATCCATATTTCTCGACTGTATCTAATGAATACACTACTATATATATATGTATAATTATATAGACAAAACTACATAGCAGCAAATGTAGGCAAAGAAATGTTCTTGATTTTGATTTTGTAGAAAGAGTTTTTGATTTGGCATATGAGTGTATATATATATATATAGTATCGTAGTATAGTATGTATATGAAGATAAGCTTTTGTGCTGTTTGTGCTACACAGACAACGGAGAGAGTTTATGGATGTGACGAATGTTTTTTGATTTTCTGTTTTTGTTTTTTTTTTTTTTTAGAACAGACAGCTGCAGCTCTATTAAAACACTGGCTGTGGCAGGCGGCCGTAGTTATGGGCGTGGCAGTTGGCCACAATCTAAATGCGTTCGGTCACATAGACTTTGGCAGAGGCAGGTGCATTGGTTCTTCGCACAGCAAAGGTGACAATAACGCCAATCAGAATGAGAGTAACGCCCATCGCAGTTGTTATATAATGCTCAATCATGCGATTTTCGTCGCTGCAAAGAGAAGCGATTTGAATATGAGAGTTCCTTGGAGTGCAGCTTGAGACTCACCTCAGTGTGGGATCCTTGGCAGTCTCGCGTTCCTTCTCGATGATGCCCGTCACAGCGGTGGCTATGGCCAGCCAGAAGTTGGCCAAGCCCAGGCTGGCGTGTATCGGCACCATGGCCGAGCGACAGCTGTAGGTTTTATTGTCGCAGCAGAGCAGCACCAGAAATCTAAGACGGAAAAGGTTAGAGGCCATAGAGATACGCTTGGGCAACAGCTGCGTGGGAGACTTACGTTAAGAAGCCAATTACGAACTGCAGCAGGAACATGCACATTGTCACGAAGCCCAGCCATGAGTGCAGGCTATAGAAATTCAACTTGGCCATTGCATTGTGCGAGTCGAAGACGGAGAGGAAGCCCATGACAATACAGGGTATTGCGGCAGCATGAAAGAACATGTGAATCAGTTTCACATAGATGTGCTTGACACAGCGGCACAGACGATAAACTAGGATAGCTGAAATGATATTCGTATATAAGATGATGTATGGGATGATCCACATCTGGCATGTTCAACTTACAGAATCCAGAGAGCGTTACGAAACCCGCTATCATCAGAATGGGATGCAAGTTGAATTGCTTCATTGGCTTCTCCGACCAGGCGAAGCCGCCGCGATAGAACATCACCCAGAAGAGTGCCAATATCAAGACACCCACCAGCAATATGGTAGAGAGTATTACGATTAACAAATATTCACACCAGGAACAACAGTTCCAGGCATTATCTGGATCCTCCTCATAGCGTCTGCAATGACATGAAGAAGAGAAGCAACGAGTTTCATATGTATGTACATTAAATTAGTTTCTAGATTAGATTTACTTTTCACTTGGTTTATTTTTTCCGAATATGCTTCGATTTAGCACATCTATAAAGTTGCGATCAATTATATCCATAATTGTTTATCCAAGTCAAGCCTGGGTATTAAAGAGTGCTATTTATCTACATATATGAAAATATGTATATAGGATTTTTTTTCGATTTCAGCTATTTGCGTTTGCTAATTCAATTATGTAAAAGATCTTTAGTCTGGCTGTCTCCCTCTCCAATCTTACATAATTAGAGTTTGTCCGAGTCTTACATAATTACCTACAATTTCTCTCTTAATTGCTTGATAAAGCAAACATTTCCACAGACTTCACAACACAAAGGCAAATCTGAACAACAAATAAAAACTCTAGCAATTATCTAATTTGTCCGCTAATTGGTTCAGTTCTTTAGCCTCAGCATCGTCATCATCATCTCAGATTCAGACTCAGACTCAGACTCAACCTCAGACTCAGACTTATTCAAATACAATTGAGTTAGCATCGCCTTTTGTACTCATTTTCTTACTGTTCTTTTTTTAAATATTCCTTTATTTTTTTGTAGCCTTTTGTTTCTTTTAAGTAATCCGCTATTTCGCCCATGGGGATTATCTAATCTGTGTTCCTTTTTTTTTGTCTTTTGTATTTTTTTTCTGTGTGTTTGAAGTCTTGTTTTTTTTTTCCTGTTTGTCATTGTGCTTTTACATTATTTATGATCACATTTTGAAAGCTTGCTGACTATTAGGGTATAATAGGGGTGTTAGAACCTTGTCGAGGTTTCGATTCAGCGGTTCTATAACACCAAATACGGCCTAAGGTTTACTCTAACGACAACTCTATCCCTAAGCCAAATTCCCAAATTGAAACTATGTATATAATTCTACTTAAGAACATATACAATATTATCATTGATCGGGAGATAAATGACACTCAATTTCAAAGGCACATGCCAAAATTAGCTCAAGAAAAACAACTTTAAACAGATATATTATATTCAAGATATATGATATATGCCATGCTCATAGAACTCCGCTCTACATAAATATTTTCTCAATTGTCGCTTGAATTTTATGGAGCATATGCAATTCGATGCCAATTAAAATTTTATTCACATAATAAATAATAATAATAATTTTTCGTCATCATTTGCGTGTGATCAGATGACAAAACATTTCGATGGCTGAAATGGAGATGAGCTCAGCATCCATAAGCAGATGCAGCATAGAGGAATGGACTGTGAAATTTCTCACAGTGTTGCTGCCGAATCACAATTCATATTGAATGCAACGAGCAGCTGTTGCAAGTAAACAGCAACCAAATGTGGAGTGCAATAGCTGAGAGAGGATAGGGTGGGAGTGGGAAGGCGTTGGGGGCCTTTCTGGCGATGTCTTTGGGGTCTGTGGGTAATTAGGCGCATTGCTGTTGGCCAACGAGCTGCTGCACTTGAAGTGACAGCCAATCCACAAAACGAAAGCAACAAAACAAACAAAATCATTATTGTTATTATTTAAATTAATAGTGCGCAAAGCCAAAGAAATCGCCCGCTGTCTGATAATGAAAGCAAAAGCCAAAGCATTTATGAACAATATAATGTTAGTGTGAGAGTTATTTACAGTGGAAAGTGTGACACTAGCCAATGCCCTGTAGTGCATGTCTCAATCTTAATTGCTTACATAATACCCTGTAATCCGGTCACAGCTGTCGTAACTTGCAACACAAAAACTTGAATTCTTCTCTCGGCTTTTGGCATTTCTATTCTGCTCATCATATGCGATTATGATTGTGATGGTTAAATGTTTCTATATATATAGTTAACGTCTTTCATTTGAAGACTGATCTCAGTGATAAATATTCTTGACGTAAATATTTCTCTTGAGCTCATTAAAGCTCTTATGCCATATAAGACAGCCCACTTTTGTCTGGGATACTGTATAAGACTTACATAAAAGCTCTCACAAGACTCCAATATTCATCTATAAATCAAAGTGAGTCTAAGTCCAGCCAGTCTAACTACCCTTTAACACTATTAATGAGTGCAGGGTATTTAAAGACAGCTTGTTAAATAGCCTATTTGGGCACGCACTTTCTCAGCCGCTTCTGTCTGTCTGTGTGTGTGTGTTTGTGTTTGTGTGTGTGTGTGGCAGCTATCAATGGACAGTGGCTGAAATTATTAATTGGGTTTTGGGTTTTTTTGTTTAATATCACTTGCAACATTTTGTGATACGCCGCATAATAAGCGCTTTAATTAACATGTTGCCGCAGCATCCGTCTGACCGATCGACCGACAATGTTGTTGTTGTTGTTGTTGCCCTGACAATTTCATTAGGCGCGGTGCAGCCGATGGATGCATCATGTCTCAGCGGGCGATGTCAATGAACGGGCGAATGCACAGCGCAACAATATAGATCTCTGTGTGTGTGTGTGTGTATTTGTATGTGTATAAGTGTAGAGGCATTTAGCTTTCAACACATGAGCTGCTCGCGGGCAGCCGAACAGGCTGTTTGCTTTAACACACATTTCACTTGCCGCCCAAGTGCAACAGCAACAGCAGCAACAACAACGACCACAAATTGTTTAGCAACCACAATGGGCGGGGGCAGCGGCTGCGGCAGCTGCAGCTGCACTTGCAACTGTTGTATCTGCATCTGCATCTGCATCTGTGTATATATCTCTTTCACTTTTTTTCAGCCGTCTGCTCTGGGAAAATTTCGCTAAAAGCTTTGGCTTTTGCTTTTGCTTTTGCTTTTATGCCACAACTCGTTTTACATAGTCATGTGGCAAGTTGCAAGTTGCAAGTCTAAACCTGATCATGAACCTGCAACCGTGGCTTTCGACGTGCCTCCAGATGAATTTAATGCCAATTGTTGCTAATGGGTCAGCAACTATTCGAGGTGCTTGACACTGCCCCCACAACAACAACAACAACAACAACAACAACAACAGCAGCAGCAGCAGACATGACTATAGACTGTCTGGTGCCTGGTTTGTTGTTTAATGAAGGAAAGCTAAAATCTTAAGTTGATAGTTCTTTAACCGCAACAAAAACAATAACAACAACAGCAGCAACAACAACAACAGCAGCAACAGCTCCTCTTTAGCCATAGCGAAAGCAGGCAAAACTTTAATTAATTGTAGATTGTCTGAGTCATTATTTTGATAGCCATAAATTGAATTGAATACAACTGAATTGCATGTCGTATGCATATAAAAGCCTACTATATACATACATAGGCCACATGTGACAGTATCTACATAGATAGATCACAGTTCAAGCTTTTCATAGAGCATATAGTGTAATATCTATAAATCGTTCCCATCTTCACTATTAAAATACTTATATATTATTACTTTTATGTTATA
Organism: Drosophila navojoa; assembly: GCF_001654015.2. The sequence continues at coordinate 771,733 of NW_022045872.1, read as the reverse complement.
AACACTTATATATTCTATATGTTGTGCAGCGATCGTTGTTTTTTAACACTGCTTCAACTGTTATATACCTAGCTTAAGCCCTTAAGTTAGCTTTGTGCTGGTTTCAATATGTCTTACATGGCATCTTCGATTGTCTTATGTACATTGCTTTATTATTAAATAATATAATGGCTTTTATTAGCTAATATATCAAGCTATGTCTTTAGTACTAAATTAGATCTGGTATAGCTTTAAATCTAAGGTATACAGCATGCATTCTTTGCATAAGCTTCTAGTTCCCATAGCAGCAATAAAATTTGTATACTTTGTATTACAATACTTTGTAACTCTCAATTTTCGCACTTTTTTAACGGCACGAAATCCTAGGCTAGTCCATAAATCACATCACATCTGTTATATGTATGTAAATGTATGTCTGGCAAGCTTTGTAGTCTTTATTACCTTCAGTATTATTTGTGTTGAGGAAAAAGTTCTAAACTTCAACTTCTACTTTCATAAGTGTTGTATAAGTATAAGTAGCATAAATAAGTTTACTTATAAGTGAACGTAGAAATATAATTTTCAGTACAAGTATGAAATGGATAAGAACAGAATTTGTTTGGAGGCATACAAATATACTTAACATTTTGCTGCAGCTATTAAAGTAGACTTTTGGTGAGTTAGTATAAGTTCAAGTATAAGTCTACGCATGAGTATAAATGCTTAAAAGGTTATCATAATCAGCTTATCATAAGAAGAACCTACACTTCAGTCAAACATGAGGTATAAGTGCAAGTATAAGTACACATAGGCAGACGTATAAGTGGGAGTATAACAGTTTAGAGTTTAGCCAAGTAGATTAGGCACAAGAATTAAACAGATATGATGTCCATCTAGTCGCTTATCTTTGGCCAGACAGATAGGCACAAGCTAATGCTCAACAGCTACAACGTGTATCTCGAGATAAAAATGTATCTAGGCGCTGCTCTGCGCCATAATTAGCGCCCAAGCAATGACTGGTCTTTGGCCATGTAACTCGCCCAGTTGAAAGCGGGCTAATTATGGCGTGGTATGGATTGGATGGCACCGAGGAGAACAAAACCAAACTGGAGCGCGACTCGCAGCAGCTACTTGTGGCACAGATACAAATGTATCTGGGCAAGTGCTGTGCGATGCATCCATAAGCCGGCAGCAGGAAGCACACATTGAGGATGTGACAAATTACGAAAGTACAATTAAAATTTAAGTACGTTTGTAACGAAATTAAAACATTTGCGCGAAGCATGACGAAACCGCAAGAGAGAGAAGTTGGAGAAAAGAAACAAAAATCATGAAACAGACGCTCGCAATGTGTCCTGCGGGTTAATTATGTACAAGCTTAGACTGCAAGCAAATATCTGTGTGTGTATGTGTGTGTGTGTGTGTGTGTGCATGCATGTGTTGTTGGTGTTGCTTTACAATGGGCGACAATTGTTTACGAACTGAGCGACGTCTCGGGGAGTTTCAATTGAAACATTTTCGTGCTTCGTTTTGTTTAACGGCAGCTTCTGTTACGCCTGCATATATGTGTGTGTGTGTGCTGGTGTGTGCTGGTGTGTGTACGGTAATTGTATCTTAAAGATACAATCAAATTCGCAGTACCAGAACTCGACACGCAACACAAATGCCACACTGGCGCAGTTGCCCTGCAATTTATTCATTGAATTCTTGTATTTATTTATGCTCATATACAAATACATATACAAATACATAGATACTTGTAAACATTTCTTCATAAAGTTTGTCTTATTTTCGCCTTAGCTCGAATTGGAATTAAGAGCCAGGCTGCTTGGCTTTAGCTTGCCTTAGAGTACCTTTCTCTCTCTCTTTCTCTCTCTCTCTCTCTCTCTCTCTCTCTCTCTCTCTCTCTCTCTCTCTCTCTCTTGCTCTCTAGATCGCGATTTAGAGTGTACTTTGCCGGCATATATGTGGGGAATTCAATCTACATCTCAAGCAACACATCATTTATCAATTTAAATGTACGTATATGTATGTATAAGCGGGTGCTTAAGATGCAGGGTAGATCGAAGAGTTGACAGTTAGGTATAATAGTGTAGTAGTAGATTGTAGATCATTATGTGAGATGAGATTTAAGCATAAAATTTGTAACTATGCTACATCATGATGTAAGCAAATATCTATGAGAAGAAGAAGAAGTAAGCTGAGATCCTTGAGTATTTCTTATGATACTTCATGATGTAGGTAAATTCTATATCAGCATTGCTAATGATATATCTTGATGTACGTACACACATTAGTATTCCATTTAATGTATCGTAACATTAAATTTACTCAAGGAATATGCTCATATGCTACATTATGATATAAGCAAAGATCTATCAGTATCCTTCCCATACTCTTTAGTATATTATTAAATATAGTCAGACATTTGTTTGTTTGCTTTTGGCACGTGAGCTGTCGTCCCAATTAGCACAAAAATATTAACATGTTAATATATAATCTAGATATAGAGCTATACTAATTTTGTTAGATAACCTCGTGCTGTGTTTAATGAACAGCCCTCGTCGCATCGAACTTACGCTGTTGTCGTTCCTCCGCGCGGCATTTTGCCCAAATGACGTTCACGCATCTAAGCGAATTTATGTAGATGTATGTGCCTTGTGTTTAGCTTTTGTTTCTTTCGCGCTCGATCACACAGAGGCGAGCACACGGCGTATACGTAATGTATATAGATCAAAATTCGAGAGATGATGTTAGAGATTTAACAAGCTTTTATTCGTATTTATTTTTTAATTTCTGTTTGGAATTTCCCACAAATTATTAGTTAAGCTCTCTGTAAAAATAGATGTATTGACACAAATTAAACGTGTTGAATTTGCAACTGAGAGGAACTTTTGGCTACGTATAAAATACATATGTATATATACATATGTATGTGTATGTATAAATCAATCTGACATTTGGTGAATTGACTTGCTAATCAGCGCGTTAATTGGTCAGACATTCTAGCTGCTCAGAAACATAGCCTTACTAGGCTGAATTTGATTCCTCATTGATTTCAATTCCATTTTCAGTTGCAAATACAAGAAATTAAGAGATTTATTCGTGTTTTTATTTTCGTAATTGAATTAAATTAATGTTCGATGCATATGCAAATGACGGTTTCTTTGTATCTATTCAAACTTTCGATTTCTCGTGTAACGATCATCCATTGATAGTTTTTGATGTATCTATCAAACAAAAGGCAGACACGGTCTAAGCACTTTCTACATAAGAGCGCAAGGTTATTGTTTATATTGTTTTTTTTTTTTGTTATTTTTGTAAATTTTGTTCTCCACACACATTTAGTTTTATTTCTTTCTTTTTTTGTTGTAGTTTTCTCACGATATTTATTCAATGTGCCGGCTGCTGCAACCTACGCTCGATACGGATCAACGGCGAATGAACTACTGAAAAATCTACTGAAAAATGCTAGCGATAAGCTGAGAGCGCTACCGCATCGAGAGAAAGAGAAATGGTGAGCCTATGTTAAGAGAGCTTTTCTTATGGTAATACAAAACTTGGGGGTTTTTAATAAACTTTTACATTTTGTAATAAGTTTATATATTCATTAAAATATTATTAAAGCTCCTATATCTGTATAAATATATTTTATAGCTTTATTAATAAGTTAGCAAAGCTAACTTAGCACTAACAATTTTCATTTCAAATGAACGTTAACATTCGGTGCTGCTGTTAAACTCAACATGGCACTGTCAAATGTTGAATATCGAAGTTCGAAACGCGTACATGATCAAGCGTAGACACAAACCAGTTAGTAGGTCTTGTGCGAAATTATTAAATTGAATTATGTTTGAATAAAACTAAAAAGAGAAATGTTGGAAAAGAATATTATAAAATTCTGACTAACAGAAAATGTTAAAAAGTTTCTGTCAGAAGATTAAACTTATCTTTTACAAACGCTCGTGACCTTGTCCAAAAGCATGTGAGCATATTTTTTAGACTTTTGGGCAAATACTGTAAAAGATAAATGTATTTGCTTGAGTTTTGACAAATATGGTAAATAAATCTGTAGTTTAACTGCGTGATAATAAAATCTTAGATATAAAATATGGTATACTAGATAATGCTGCTTAGATAATCAAAATGACACACTGACGACTTAACTAATCTAATTTTCTATTAATAGAATAATGCAGTGCCTTATTTTGTTTTTTTATATGAATAAGTAAATTTACTTTTGAAGAGCAATCAGAACAGCTGTCCTATATAATTATATATAATAAATGAACTTGGTTAATGCTAAATGAAAGTGGAGCAGTTCTTAGAGCTTGTCAATTACAAAGGGTACAGTCAAACCTAGCTATGAACGAACACACCCAGCTAATGCGTGCTCATTACACATGGAGTCGGGCAGCACGAATTCAGTTCCGTTCAGTTGAGTTGAGCGCGCGCCCACAAAATCGAATTCGAAATGAAATGAGCAAAAAGGCCAACAAAATATGTGTACTGTAATTACAAACGGGGTATGGGGGCAGTGGGAGGGAGGTCATGGGGCAGGCTAGTCAAACAGGATAAAGGATGAAGGATGAAGCGTGTTTTGGCTGGCGTCAACTGGGCGCACGCACGCGATCAACTGTTGAATGTGTGCGTGTGTAAACAGGTGTGCTTACAGGTGTATGTATGTGTGTGTTCGTCCCATATATCTCTTTGGTCAGTCTGATTTGCGAGCAACGCGTATTAAAATAGAATTTACGAGCTACTCTGTGTACACGGCTTAGGAAATTGGCGCATTAAAAACAGAGAAAGGCGTAAGGCATATGCCCCGCCCATCTGGCAGCTGGCTTAAGGCGTGTCACCAACGCTCGTAACGTTCGTTTCCTCTATTTGAAATGTAAATGTTACACTTTGGCCATTACGGCACGATTAATGAGCGCCATTTTAACGAGTTCTTTTTGTTTTTATTTATATTTTTTATTTTGACGACAGCTCAGGACGAGGTCAAGGCAGGGCTTTCGCTTAAATACCCCAAATTGTCGGGCTAGACAACGCCAAATTGCTACAGTCGCAGCTCACGTTGTGGCTTTTCAATTCAACTTGACACCATTTTCATTCAAATATTTATAAACAGAGAAAAAACCGAGCTGCAAATTGAGTTGGGTTGAGTAGAGCAACAAAGCACAGACTTATGTAATTTCATAGCTGATATAGCAAATTGATCTGCTAGACATGTGTTTGCAAGAGAAATACCATATGGTTGGTTATGTCAACAAATACCCTGTAAAATCAGTATATGCTGTGAATGAAATTATAATTGCTTTGTGACGTTTTCTACTTCGAATTGCTTCAGATTCAAATCGTAGTGTGTTTGTGGGGGGTTTGTGAATCTGCTAGATCACTTGCACGGTTGTCTTGCAGGTTGGTTTAAGACTTTGCTAAATATAAGTACAATGCTTTTGAAATATATTAGATAATAAATCATTAAGTTTGATATATTACTAAAAAATAAAACAAAATTCATTCATCAAGGTAAAAGAAAAAGTACAAAACACTTAAAGTCACGGATTCATATAATATTCACATCTTAAAATACATTTTTATTACCAATAAAATTCTGCAGATATTCAGATATTTGAACTCACTTTTCATCTGGCGGCGGTGGCATTTCGTTGCCATTGGGCGTGCCGGGCGGCGTCTTCTCATTTTCCAGCGTCAGCGGCGGCAGGGGACTCACCGAATTGCTATCCATGTGAAAGCAATCAATGTCTGATAGTTAAGCGAGCAACGATGATAGCCTGTTGAAAGGATGGAAATATTAGCACTGGCTGGGCTATCAAATTCAGAGCAACAACTGCAGCCAGATAGACAGCGACGCATACAGAGAGGCAGGCAGCCAAAAGGCATTCAGCACAGGATTCTTTTGAATTCTATGCTATGCTCGCTGGGCATTCAAGTCGGGGTATATTAGTTTTGCATCCATGTAACGCTCTTTCAGTTGATATACGCATACATAAATACATAATCCATTAAAACTATATTTTCGTTTGGAGCTAGTAAGTTTTATAGCAAGATCTTTTTAGATTGTTGGGTATCTACCTCATATATTTTCTTCTCTCTTTCAATATTTTCTGCAGACTTTTAAGGCATGACAAACGAGTGTTATGCAGTCATGCATTTCCAACTTTTTCTTGCATTTTTCATTTGTGGCTCATAAAAATGTTTTTCCACAATATTTAGTAGCGGCTAAAATCGGAGTCAGATGCTGCTGCCGCTGCCGCTGCTGCTGCTGACAGATGCAAGCGCGACTACTGTTGGCAGTCAGGCAGTCAGGGTGCAGGGTCTGTCACTCGTTTAATGTGGGGGCGCTGAAATCTCAGCTGCGCCTGCGGTTGGGCAGGCAACTGTCCCCATGTAGCCCCAGCCCCAGCCCCAGCCGCTGGTGATGAATAGCGGCGCCTTTATATGCCACTTTTCATTACGAGGCAGCCAGCTACATAAATAAGTGAGTGTGTGTGTGTGTGTGTGTGTGTGGGTGACTGTGGGTGCACATGTGTATGTGTGTGTGCGTGTTGATATGAATGAAGCTGTGGCATATCTTTGAATGAATTGTGCAGCGAGTGCCGCCGATAAATGATCCAATTTTGCTGCCTTTCTATCTCTCTCTACCCCTCTGTCTCTCTTTCTCTCTGATTCCTCTTCCTTCCCCTCTAAATTTATGCTTAAAATGGAAACTGAGTTTTATTTTGGGATACTTTTTGTTGGAGCATGCACAAAATGCTCGTCATGTGTGTGGAGTGGCCCAAAAGGTAAAACTGCAGCATCAACATATTTGCTCGAGTGCATTGCACTTGAGCTGCACTAAGTGTGTGCAAAACAACAAAGGGTACATTGACTACCTAGTGAGGCATGTAACAAACACTCTGAGCAGAGATTGTAAGCAGAGCAGAGCAAATGATGCGATAATGCAGAGGAACAAGCTCAAAACTCTTTCTATTGCAAATCTCAGCTTAAGTGAAAGTTTTTAGCCATTTTATATATTTTCCTGGAAAGACCTGATATATATTTAAATTATGAAGAGCATTTATGTCTTTAATTTCACATTTCTCTGATTTATATATTTTTAATATTTAAAAGAATTAATCGAAATGAACTACCAAAGCGCTATATTTCCTCTTTTTAGTGCATTTAATAGTCGGCATTGCTTATACTCAACTCTCTTTCTTTTGTTTGCCAGTGCCGAGTGCGCTGTGGCAGTCGTAGACGTGTAAAATTGACTATCATACGTCCGAGTGGGTTCTGAGAGCGCCAATTTCCGACGTGGATGTCGTTGTTTGATTGAGTTTGCCTCCAACTCCTACTACTATTTCTACTACTATTCCCACTACTTTTGTGTGAGCCACAATAATTATGCCTGAGTACGTGTGCGTATGTTCCATTTATTGACAGTTCATTGAACTCGGGCCCAGCGAAAAGCATTTGATGGACACTTGAATACGTTCAATATGCTGGCACCCCATCTCTCTTCCATCCCCTCCCTCACACTCTCCTTCTTCGTACTTAACTTCCTTTTCACTCGTCAGGTTTTCCTGGCAAACGCCCTGTCGTATCGCTTTGCATAATCGACATGTGTCCATTTCTCACGCCTGACTTGGCCAATGGCCAATGGACAGTTATAACTGTATTGGAGTGTCCCGGTTTCCTTTGTTTACCTAATGCCCATGTTTCTATTCTCAGCAATTCCATTTGCTTCGTGACACTTTTCCTATCTACAAAGTGGGGATCATCCCACCCAATCAACTATCTATAGGTCTTAATCAGGAGCTAAACACTTTGTTTGCATTACGGAAAATTAGTGGGAATTACTTATAGACTATCCTATCTATAGCATACATATACCTAAAGAAAAGTAGCTTCAGCTCAAACTTTTATTATAAATGCCTCAAAGTACTTCCCATAGATTTTATTTGATTTGATTTCCCAAATAATATATTATAATCCTTTATTTGATTTGGGTATACAAATCTTAAGTACTTGTTCAGGCATCTCTAATCATTCTTATTCATCTCGACTGACACATTCAAATGCCCCATCCTTCTCAGTTCATAAAACTAAGCAAAGTCATGCCACTTTAATCTCTAGATATTTTAATTTCAAGAGGAAATACACACACACACGCACAAATAATAATTTCCCAATTGTTAGCTAGAGTCGGAGGATTGCGTGAGGAAATTCGTAAGATATAGCTAAGCGCTTATTGCTCGATGGCCCCAATTGTTCCAACTGCTTGGCGCCCACATATCGAAGCGCAGTCCCCATTTGATATAGGAAACTGCATATTATGCAATGCGGCGTAACTATTTCCGCAACTACAACCGTATCTGAATACAATAACTGAATGAGCATTTTGAAAATGATTTACCGGATACGCATTTAAAGTGCCATTTACTTAAATCTGCTTTAAGTATATAGATGAACTAAGCATATGTGTCTGAAAATTATAATCCAGCTACTTCTCTGCGGCTTGCTGCACTATATAGTAGTGTAGCTAATCCGATTAAGCAAGGTTCATACACAGGCACAGGTCGAAAAAAAGTTTTTTTTTGTTGTTGTGAAGTTTGGCCAATTGCAGTAGTTGTTGTGGCTGATGCTGCTAATGCTGCGGATGCTGCTGCTGCTGCTGCTTCGGCTGCTGTCTTTGTTTTCGTTTTTGCTCTGCTGCCAAACAATACAAACAATCAGTCGTCTTTCTATAACCTACCCCAAGTTTTTATGCAGTGCGCAATGTGCGAGCAATGCGAAAATGCAAATAGTTTGTGTTGTCTCAATAAATCAATTATAATTTATTCACTAATTAATTATATTCACTAATTGAGTGTGCCACTGCCGTATGGTTAAGCTAATCGAGCTGTGACTGAATTTATCATTTCAGCTAAATGTGCAACCGCCCGATGTCCGTGTGTCCGACGTCCGCTTTAAATCTGAGACCAAAACCGAATACTGCGCCGTCCACTCGCCTCGAATGCTGTGTCGGAACTAAACTGAACTGAAACGCTTGCCGGCTGCCGGCAGCGGCGCATTTCGAATTTTCGAACTTTGTCTTGCTGCGGCGCTTTCGAACTTGGAAATGCGAGCACACACAACTGCGTGTCGTGGTACGAAGGCAATGAAAATTGGGGCAAATTTAATAAAGTAAGTACAAGTATTAGTCCATAAACTAGACAATAAATATTTATATGATTTTTGGTTATAAAATTATGAGATTTATTAGAAAAAATATTTATAATTGATAATAGAAATAAGGTTTAGTTTTGTAAGTAGTAAAGCTATTAGTTTTAGAAGGCTGTCTGTCATTAATAACCCATCTGGAAAAGGTTTAATGATATGTGAGCAATTGTTATACTCTGTCAATGTCAAAAATTTTATTGCAGGGTCTTACGGTTTGTTTCTGTATACATAAGGAGGAGTATTGGTGTCTATAGATTCGTTGCAGTCCAGATGATGCAGTCTATAGTATTCTCTTGCTGTTGTTGCTGGTAATCAAGACTGTCTCGCCCAAGCACTTCAGTAACTGTCAAAATCCCAAGTAAGTTACGGTAGTAAGGGTATAATAAAATAGTTGAACAATAGCAAAAATACAAGACCGTATAAGTTGTAGAACAAGTTGATCAAATCTTCAGCCTGAATCTGCAAAGCTTACTCAGCTTATTCCCGACTTATAGCTGGGTCCGCATTTTCAATCAAATAATAAAAACAAATACAGTTTTGTGGTTTTCGGTAGTTTTTATTGAATGTATTATACATGTAGACAAAGAAACTAAATAAAGGAACTAAAACACGCGGCTCTACGATTAACATCGAAACACTTTCAATTGACAATTTCGTAATAGATACAAGGACATATAAATTTACAAGTCACACACGTAAACATTATGTATAAGTATATATTGTATGTATCGTATGTATATATGGTATATATCGCTGTGGGATATCTTGTAGATTTTCAAATACATTTTATTGTCATTGCATTTCATTGCACTGCATTCCAGCACTGATCTTCGAATGCTTTCCTAAGACCCTACAAAGTACAAATGCCGTCTATATTCGCCTTGATCAGAGTAGCATTAATAAGTATATGTATATATGTATATATGTTGTATATAATATATGGTATGTATATGTTGGGCTCACAAGTCTGAGCAACTCGGATAGCTAACTAAAATTGTATATTAACTAAGTAGATGATTAAGAAAATAATTTAAGCGAGATTCTACAGGTATGTATATATATTTATATATCTCTGTCCGTCCATGGGTCTCTAAAGGCCGGGCTTGGTCTTGTCCACGCTGGTGGCGCTCACTGTGCTGCCGTCCTCCGAGGAAACGGGACTGGGGCTACGTGGCTCCGATACTGTTGGAATGGGACTGGATATGCCGCTGGCAACCACATCGTCCGTATTGATGGGTAGCTCCTGAAAGGCACATTCATATGCACATATGTAGACAAGATACGGAGTTGGTCGAATCTGTAGCACTCACCTCATCAGCTTCGGTCTTGGTGGTCACGGCGTCCGTCATGCACTGCTGGGGCGCATCCTTGGCGTTCTCAGCCCATTTCTTCAGGTACTCCACCACGTCGGAGTGGTTGAAGTTTTCGGCCTCGTCCACGGGCAGATTGCCCCAGCGATCCTTGGGATTGTGGGGCACATGGCACTGCTCCAGCAGGAACTTCACGCACTCCAAGTGCCCCTCGGAGGCGGCCAAGTGCAGGGCGGTGCGGCCATCGTAGTCGGCCAGGGTGATGTCCATGCCGGACAGACGGTGGCGACGCAGAGCCGTGACATCCCCGCTGGCCGCCGAGAAGAGCAGATTGACAATGGACAGGCCCTTGGTCTCGTAGCGATGCTTGCGCGGATCCTTCTTGTTGGACAGATGCTTCAGGTTGTCGTAGCGATGGAAATTGAAGGTGTTGACCAGCTCCTCGCAGAACTGCAGGCCGCGCACCGTATTGCCCAGCTGGTCCAGTGGCGGCGACCAGGCAAAGATGCCCATCACATTGGGAATGACCAGCATCATGCCGCCGCTGACGCCCGACTTGGCTGGCAGGCCGACCTTGAAGGCGAACTGTCCGGAGTAGTCGTAGGTGCCGCACGAGTGCATTATGGAGAGCACATCCCGGATGACCTCCGGGCGAAAGATCTTCTCCTCGGTGGTGGGACAAATGCCGCCGTTGGCCAGGCTGGCGGCTATCACAGACATCGCCTCGCAGTTCGTCTCCATGGAGCAGCACTGGAAGTAGTAGTCCATCACCTCCTTCAGATTCGTGCGCTTCGGGAAGCATTTGTTCTCGCGCATGTAAAAGCCCAGCGCGTAGTTGCGATCGGCTGCCTCGCGCTCCGAGAGAAACACGGCATTATTGAAGCCAATGTACTCGCCGCCAGAGAGGCGCTTGAACCAGGACATCGTGTAGTCAAAGATCTCCGCGGAGGTCATGTCGGGCTTGACCAAGGCGCTCATCAGCGAGCAGGTGAGTATGGCGCCCGCATTGATCATCGGATTGTGCGGTTTCTCTGTGGAGCAGGAGCAGGAGTAGGTTAAGGTTAGTTAAGTCCCAGCACGGAGCGTGCTCAATGTCAACTCACTGTTCTGGTCGAGCACGAGCTCATTGAAGATGCGGCCACTTGGCTCCTGGCCGACGAACGAGTGCACCACCTTGGGACCCAGCTTCTCTAGAGCGATGGCATAGGTCAATGGCTTGCTGCAACTCTGCAGAGTGAAGGGCTCCTCGACATCGCCAATGGAGAAGCGTTGTCCGTCCACTGTGCAAATGCTGACGCCCCAGAAGTTGGGGCTGTAGCGCGCCAACTGGGGAATGTAGTCGGCCAGCTTGCCGAGCGTGTTGGACTTGCAGCGATGGTAAATTTCCTCAATATCCTTGACGAAGCTCGAGAAGTCCGGTATGACAAACTGTTGACGGAATGCCTTGGCGATCAGCACAATGTTCGGCGAGACCACACTGAAAGCGATGCAGAGGAAAGGATAATGAAGGATCTTGGATCAGACGGGGCCTAGGCTGGACTTACGCCTTGAAGGTCTCGCGGTTGAGATGCTGAGTCTCGGCCGACGAGCCCGTCTCGTAGTTGTTCAGCTTGTGCACCTTCTTCAGGTTGTCCATGAGCTCGCGCACGCGCGGATCGTTGCGCCGTATGCCCGTGGTCTTCAGTCCGGCCAGGAACTTGCCCATGGAGATGAGGCCCGTCTCCTCGCTGGCAAACATATCGAAGAGCACATCCTCCGCGTTGCGCTGCTCCTGCTCGCGATGGCTAAACGAGAAGAGGGTGTACGGAAAGAGTTAAGAGTTGGCCAAAACTTCGTTAAGTGACGGCGGGAACTCATTTAGCATGCTTATGTGGAAAAAAGCTAGAGGCTACGACGATTTACTTAAGATACAACTAGAAGTAAAGCTCGAAATAAAACAAGTGTGGGCAGGTGATAATATGGGCAAACAAACGTCTAGACCTGGCTACAGTTCAGCTACAAAGGGTCTAAATATAGACGCAGCCAGAGTTGCCAGGCCGCGCCTCGTCCGTGTCAAATTGATCGAAAACAAAAGGAAAATAAATACAAGAAATCTCAATTATCAAATATATATGCATATATACACATATATATGCATATATATATATATGTATATAGTTCTTGTCAAATTCCAATTGAACTCAATTAAAGCACAAATTGAATGCGTCGAAAGTTACGACTAGAGTTGATCAAGTCATAAATATATATGTATATACAATTGTTGTGGTGCTATATATCAACTAAAAGCGAGTGATATGGAGGAGTATTTGGTCTTATTTTGTTTGAGTGTCACAAAACTAAATCGAAAAGCATATAAAACACGCAGGGAAACACCATCGAAAATTTACTCACGGCCTTATCGAATAGTTGCGTCGCTGATTTCTAAGGAAATAAAATATATATATCAAATATATATATATATATATAATTATCTATATATGTATATATGTATCGAGGGGGTCTGCCATATGTTGTGTTAGAAACGCAACTGTGGATTGAGAGGGTGTGTCACTGTGTGTGTGTGTGTATACTTGTGGTTCTGTCTGAGTTTGTTTGCTAATTATATGATATACTACTCAGAAAGGACCGTTTAGATATACTGTACACATTATATGTCCAATATATCGTTTAGGTATTCTATGCCCATATGAGTATACTATTGATGGGCTATATACTATATAGGTACACTCTATCCTATGTGTACAGCAGGTATATATCTTATATGTATACAATCGATGACCTGTAGATACCCTATATATACTCTATATAACACTCATTTATACCAGTGACTTGCCTATGTATAGTTAATAAGTTATATAGTAACCCCTAGATGTCCTTATATATACCCCACACATGTGCTTTACTCCATATATATGTACATTATATGGCTATCCTATAGAGGTTCTCCTGATATAGCATATCCTATATCCTATATATTATACCATACCAAACCATATCCTATATCCTGTATATTATACACAGGTACTATAAAGACGCCCTATGTATACCCGCTCTAAGACCCGTTCTATACCTGATTATCGCCGATATAGTGCGCACTATGGTGCCGCGACGATTCTGCAGCGAGATGCCCTCGATGATCTCCTCGATTATGGCCGCTGTCTCGGTTGTCTCCTGCTCTTTGTTATGCCTATAGATCTCCTCGCGCTCTTTGGCCTCGCCGTCCTCGCTCTGGCGCTTCAGCGCAACTATATCCTCCGTTATCACCATGGCGTATGCGTAATATTCTGAACCTAAAGCTCAACTGTGTTGCGGCTACGCGACGATCGGACATTTTATACATTAGCCAAATGTGTGATTTTTATTGTTGAACGAGCGAGACGGCGAGCGAGAGCGCGCAGGAGAACGAGAACGGGAGTGAGTGAGAGCGAGAGAGAGGGAGAGAGACACAGACTGTGCGTCTGTGGGTGAAAAGGCGCTAATTTCTAAATCATGTTATTGCCAATAAAATAAATTAATTAACTCCCCATTCAAAGTATGTAAACACCCGCAGCTATTTGCCTTTGCCGTCGGGTGTAATATTGTGCCCATTATTGGAATCGAATGTATGTATATGGATATACTATATCACGTATATGGCCAATGGCTGCTCGCAATATGCTCGGCCAGATAACGCACCCAGATCGCAGGCTTATCAGGCAGGGGCTCGTCTGCGGCCAGAGCCACACTGAGTCAGTCGCAAAGCACAATTCGCGATTCACAGTTGATTGTTACCTGATGTATTTGGTAATCACTTTGATGAAGGTGGCCTTTTGGCTCTTGGTGCAGATGCCCGCCACCATTTCGGCGATGATGTTCGCATCGATCAGGTCGGCGTCGTCTTGCACGGGATTCGGCTGGGCGCCAGCTTTGATCTGCTGTTGCTCCTCCTCCTCCACCTTGTTGGCATTCTGCTTGACCAGCTCGATCAGCTGGTCGCCGCTCATCGACTTCAGGTCGTCGAGTATCTTCTGACGAAAGCTATCCTTGAACTGGTCCGCCTCTTCGGGCGTGTAGCCGTCCAGCGGCAGCGGCGCCCGCTCCGTCGCATATTGCAGCAAACTATAACCGCGCTCGCCCATTTCAAGTTGATTTCGCCGAAAATTTGGTGTTTAAAAAGGCACGAAAATATTTGTTTGGTTTACTGCTCGAAGCTGCCGACGATGCCGAAATGAGCGCCACAGCAATGGGGCAACAGTTTTATATAGTAGTTGGCAGAGCATACGGCATACGGCCCATTGGTCGCCCACAAATCAAAGTGGAGCGTATTTCGATCTTATCTTCATTTAATAAATGTATGTTAATTTATTTTTATACCCCTACGCGGCGTTCAATTAGCGGCTGAGCGCGTGTGCGCCCCTCGCAGAGCAACAATTTTGGACAGCGGACAGACAGACAGCCGCAGTGGAGGCATTCATTGATGGCGAATGAGTTTAGAGCCTAACGGAATGGACTCTATACAGGAAGTATCCTTTGCATATATGTATATAGAGTATCCTTTATATATAGAGAGCAACGTCTTTAGAAAGATTTCTTTGCTGACTTTCCTACTACAAATATAAATTTATGTTAATTTAAGTTACTTTTATTTATATTTTTGTTTGAATTCCTTGCATTTAATTAATTTAATAATTAATTATTTATATTATTATATTATTGTTTAAATTTAATATTGAATATAGAATATTTTTAGATTTATTATTTTATTAATTATAAATTTTTTATTTATTAAACTTTTAGGCTTTGTAAGCGTTTTCAATATTTTGTTTATTTTATTTTATTTTCTTAGATATATTAATTTTTAAAATTATTTTTATATATTTTTTTAAATACTTGTTTTTTAATTTTTATTATTTTTAATGTTTAATAAATTATTTTATTAACTTTATTGTATGTTTGTTAATTTTTTTTATTTAAAAATTAGATTTATTTATTTTCGATATTTAATTATTTATTTTTTTTTTTAAATTTATTTTCTCTACTTTTCCCAAACATATTTTAGATTCTTGGGCACAATCTCATCCTCTTCAACATTCGAGCTTCATTTGTTCCCCTACAACAACAGAGTATCTTAGAGCTGTGTGCATGCAATTTCAGAATCCCTTGCATCATAACGTAATTGTTGAAAAACAAAAACATCTATCATATTTTATATTTGCTTTTGGCATGCAGCCCAAAGCAAAGGCAACGGCAAAGGCAAAAACAACTAACAGAAAAACAAGAAACAATTTGCTCAAAATAATGCGTGCAAATGTGCAAGGTAAATATTTTTGCAAAAATATTTAAATATATACATATGTGCATATTATGTGACTCTTTTCTGGCCATTTTCATATTCGTAATATTTGGATTTCAGATCGATTTCTTTGTAATATCGCTAATTGTGTAAGTCAACTGCTAAGCCGGTGGATTACAGAGCGCGGCCTAAAAATAGCTCGATCTATAAATGGAAATGGGTTTGCTAAGACAATTGGTGACTAGCACCAAGTGCTCTATTAGAAATGGCCCACATATACATATATGTATAGCAACTATATATTTGCCACGTGCCAAACCCCCTGAGGCCCAAGAGCTGAGTGGTTGCCGAGGGGCGTGGAAGATGGGCCGGAGACAGGTGCCAAATGCGAAATCAAATATTTTTGAGAATATTTTGTGTAAGTGCGAAATGTCTTATACATACACATACATAGATCTATGCGTGTGTGTGTGTGTGCGTGTATATATATCTTTGACTTATTTGTATATAGCCAAGTGTGTGTGAACTTACAGTTTGGCATTCTCCTCGCAGGGCTTCTGTCCGGTGCTGGTGTCGTAGAAGGATAATTTACGATTGGCAAAAACCAAATTCAACAACGGCGGCGTACGTAGTTTTCTCTGCAAGATATACAAGGTATATTCTGGATAAATACAAGAATCGAAATATGTGTGTAATGTGAGGTGCCAAGCACGTATCCCTGACATATTTTCACAGTTATTATTCTACTTGTTGCTCACGTACGATTGTTCTCAGGGTTTGCGACATTTCGAGAATCGAATTGCAAATGCTAAATAAACAGCATAACGGTCTACTTATATATGAGGCATGGTCGGGCTTTGGTCTAGCATTCATTCATTCATAACTGCTATTGGTCAATCTATATATGCTATTTGCCCAGCTCCTAAAATGCTGCTACACTTTTCCATTGGGGCTAATCTCACCTTCAGCATGCCAGCAAGGGCGTGGCAAGCCTTCACAGTTATGGGAAAAACGGACACGCAAATAGAAAACATAATGGAAAAGTATTCAAATTTATAAACTTTCAAGCGAATTTTGGAACATTTTTCAAAGTGTGCTTTGTTCATGTCGAACGCCAGCAGTTCCACAATGGACAATGGATCGAGTTATCCATATTCTCGCTTCACTTGATCTCTTTTAACAAGTTTTTTTTTGTTGGCTTTTATATTTAGATTGATTTCTGTTAATTTGTAGCCAAACATTTTTTGTTGCACAATTTTCTATCGTGTTCCATTCCTTCTCTTTTGCTAGCAAGGCTGCGAATCTGAAGCACTTATATACTTAGTACATATAGTATACATGGCATATGTAGTATATTTCAAATATTTCGCATCTGTTTAGCTGCTTAGGATGCTGTCGATGCTGTCAAATATGTGACAATGGCTATACTGGCCTCGTTTCCCTTCACTAAGCCATGGAGTAAGAGGAGGAGAATGATATAATTGTTTTTTGCCAAGTGTGCAGAGGATAGATGAATGAAGAGACTCTATAGAACAGTTATACAGACAGTTCGCTCAAGTATTGAATCACTTTTCAGTCATAATAGACAAATGCATGACCTTTTAGACTGCAGAATTTACAACATTTATTTATTTACCACATTTATATATAAATATACTTTTGTTTTTCTTAAATTTATATTTTATTTATATATAAAATTTTTGTAGACA
The DNA here is from genome assembly GCF_001654015.2 of Drosophila navojoa. The sequence continues at coordinate 754,238 of NW_022045872.1, read as the reverse complement.
CAAACTTGAACATACTCCAAAATTATTATTTAAATCGAAATTTTTAGATTATATCTGCAATACAATTTTTACCTATATTAAATATTATTCCGCCTTCCCATCCCATTTCGATTGTTTTTCGCTTTTTCCCAATTAAATTTTAATAAATAGCCAAACATTGTAACTGTCAAAGCATTTTCATATGATGAAATGAATTCCTAATTTGAAATTTGGCCAAGAGAATTAGTTTTAACCGAATATGGCTAGACATATAAAATGGCATCGCCTAAAAAGGGTCAAGCTTTTTAGGCTTGACGCCAGATTCTATATAATATTCACTCTGATTTCTCTTCATTGTTCTTGTCTTTGTTTTCGAATTCCCCAGCATTTAATTAAAAAGTGTTTCAGCGAATTGGCGTGCTATCACGAGTGATTAAAGCCCATTCCCGGGGCAGCTGAAAATAGATTGTCTTATCCAATTTACTGGGCAAATTGTAATTGAACACCTGGCCAGGGATGTGGGATTACTGGAGCGTGACATCAGCTAAAAGCTGATGAGTCCAAGTCCAAGTCAAAGCTCTAATGCAAGTCCAGCCAACACCCAACAGCTGCCTGACAACAAACGCAGCCCAATTTGCTAATTGAATGGGCAAATAATTGATAATGGTAAATAAAACTAAGAGTGACTAGATTATTTCTTCTATTTCCTTTTGGAGCTTTTTTGGCAGACGCCTCCAAAAAAAAAAACGACTCAACACTTTTGATTTGCTTACGAAATTGTTGTTCTTGGGTCCGAAATAAAAAAAGTTTTTATTTTAAATCGGGGGGCTTGGCAAACAGAGTCATGTGAAGCGGCTGGCGATAAGAACTGAACTGGCGAACTGATTATGCATAATGATAATAATAATAATGATTATAGCTAACTGTATTAACAACAAGCATGAGGAAAGCCCAGCTGTTGCTCCAAAATTATTCTCTTCATTTGAATATTTTTTATAAGTAAATTAAATTTTATTATTGACAGACAGCTCTCATTTCAATGGAACAGTATCCGCCAGATATTGACGCACACAGTTGGATTTTATAAATAAACAAAAACAACAGCAAAATAATGAATGTACTCAAGACATGACGATATAGAGAGACACACACACACATATATACACATAAATACAAGTATTTCGATTTGTTTTGCTTAATTTTTGCAAACAAATATTTATAAGATCATCTGCACTCGCTCTCTCGCCTCTCTCTCTCTCTCTCTCTCAGCTCTAGTTCCATGTGATTTGCTAGCTGTGAGGGGCTTGTTTTTCGGAGTCGAGTGCCAAAAAAAAAATCTATTAACACTCGTAGCACATATCAGCTCAGTGACCAGACATATTTATGTATGTAGGTAAATCTACATATATGTACATACATACATACATGTGGGTAGCAATGTGCTTTAAAATATATTCATTATTTCTCCCATGGCAACGAAACGGTATTCGGCATTAAAGTTTCAGCGTCAGGTAGTAACAGCTACGAATTGGAGCCCCGGGGGAAAAATACTTAGCATATGCTCAAATATTTTCTAATATAATATATGTATATGGAGACAGAGATAAGGGATTAAATATAGTACTATGCTCTATAATTGGGAGCAATTCGAATTGAACTTGCATTTTTTTGTAAAGATCTTTAAGATCATCAGCTTATATTGTATATTATGGATCATGTGAATAAATTACACATAAATATTGGTCACATATATTACACAGATCTTTTAGAGCACGCTACATTATTCAAGTCTTATATATTAATAAATAGTAAGAGCGGATATGGTAATAAATGGAATTTTAAGGGCGCTCTTCCTGTGCCACTCTACAAAGCTTATTGATCATGTATATCATCTAGATCACCCATACATGTTTTACAAAACTCATGTATTGACCATGTGGCGTACACCATGTGCTTATCTCTTATAGTAAATAGTGTGAATACTGATTAATGCTGATTTATAATCAATAACCGCTCGCCAAGACATTTAATATTTATTTTGGTAGTATCTATGACGCATACTTGTATAAGAAATATTACGTATACGACTTCTATTTGAACTTTAAAACTGATATTAATAAATATCTTATTAGATTAGATTATTATTTAATTCATTGAATTTCAAAGGTTAAATTCTATTTTTAATAAATAGTTGCTAAAAATGTATTTAAGTTCTGAACTCGTAATCATGCAATATTTTTTGCTAATGGTCGCAGTTCAAGCAGTTCTTCGAAAAAGACGCAAATTACTTACAAATATATATGTATATGTATGTATAACCAACCCATTTAATTATCTATTCATTCACTAAAATGTTCGAAACCACATGCCTATGAATAATGCTCTATCTCTTTTACTTTGTTTCCGCTAGCCCAGTCCAACCTTACCCCTTTTTATTTCTGTCTCTTTCTATGTTATATGCTATATGCGATAGCGCATAAACAAAATTCTCGTATTGTTTTTTTTTTTTTTTTCGTGAATTCGCATGTTTATACATATATCAGATTTGTATATATAATTGCGTATATATGTATGTAACTAGAGCTACATATGTATGTGTCTAATATAAATATATATACATATATTAGCGCTTGTTGGGATTTCTTTTTTGTGACATTTTTCTCGTGACTTTGGCATGTGTGGAGGCTCGAGTGTCGTATTAACACATATCATGAATCATATATTATGGCCAGAGTAAATGTTTTGTTAATACGCATCATGTCAATATCGGGCCATATGTAATCATATAGCCATAGTCATATTAAATAGTAATTGTGCTAAGATATTAACGAAGCGACGTCATGATTAATTTCCCAATGTGATTTTCCGGTAGTCATCGCTACATCAAGCAGATGTACCCACCTGATAAGATAAGTAAATGAACGCATGATATAAACCTTAACTTCTATTATGTTTCGGGCACGTAACTCTTAGGCAAATAGATAAGAGCGCTGACTGGGTATAATACACCTGTGTATATACTTAGATAGATTACTGTCTGGCGACGAAATATTTCTATGTAATTTCAGACTTTTGAAAACCGTTTCGATTTCATTCGGCGAATTTCGCCATTTTATAAAATCTGGATTAGACTCGGCATGTGGTGTAAAAATCGATAGTTATGCGATGTGAAACGCAATCACGGAGCGCCTGTTGTGGCGACAACCCCCAAAAATAAACAATGCAGGAAAATCGACTTGATGATATCAGCTGTTTCCGCTTCGGCTACAAGGAGCCTTCCCCTATTTGGAGCCCACTCACCTCAGATGCGATTTTCTGCTGCACATCGAGTCCCCGATGCCGGAATTTGGCGCGCTTCAGTAGGTCCTGTTCGCTGTAGACATCCACATCGATCTGGCTGCTTTTGCCATTGGCATCGTTGAGGTCGAGGGATGTGGCCGTTGCCTTGCTGCGGCACTGCACCACTCGGCCAGGACACGCACGACCCTTGGCCGTGTGGCTGCTGAGCAAACGCAAATTCAAATTCGCAAGCGTTGGCACACCTTTAAACATTATCACAATAAGACAAACAGCTGCTGACGACTTTTCTTGTTGGGTGGGGGGACAAAACGCTTAACTGTAAACTGTTGTTTGAGGTGCGTGTATCGTTCTCTAGCTCAATTCACTCTGCTGTCTCTGCACATGCGTTCTCTGTGACGGCCCACAAGGTACTGAAATGACGGCAGGCCGCAGTGCTAAACACATAATCAGCTCAGCTGGCAGCAGCGAAAGCTGCGTTGACGACGACGACGGCGTCGCCGGCGTTCATACTTCTTTCAGTTTTGCGTGGCATTGTTTAACTTGTGAGTAACCAATGTGACCCGGCAACAGAAAGAGCCTGAGAGAGATAGAGTGAGCGAGAGAGCGAGAGAGAGAGAGCGGGTAATACAGAGCGTGCTGAAACCGCGTGGGCGACACGTTCTCAGCTGATGTAGTTGGGGGCTCGTCGGACGCCAATGACGTCACTTGCCGACTAAATACTGTTTGAGCTAGTAAATGCCTGAGTGATTGACAGATAACGAACATGAACAGGTTACAAGCTGTAAAGTAAAATTACTGATTTTATAGTTACTCTATGTTATTTTAATTACAGTTTTTGCTGGGATTCATTATTGCATAGTTTTTGCACACATTCAATTTAAATTAATAATAAAAAATGCATTACCCGTAGTTAAACAGCTCATAAACGAAGATAAAAGCAGTCAGTCACACCCATTGGCAGACAAGGATTTTCGCAATTCGTTTAACTGTAGTCATTTGATGTCAGTGCACAAAAACGTTTTTCTCTGCTTGAATATTTGATCATTTTAAATTTAAGCGCTCAAAAATTCGATAATAATATCGGTTTGCCGCCACTCAACTGTTAACTAACAAGATTCTGTTAACGATATGTTAATTAACAGAATTCTGTTAAATTTATGTTAACAAACATAATTATGTTAACTTTATGTTAACTAACAGAAGTCTTTTAATTTTATGTTAATAAACAGATTCTTTTAACTTTATGTTAATTAACATATTCTTTTAACTTTATGTTAATTAACATATTCTTTTAAGTTTATGTTAATTAACAGAAAACTGTTAACTTTATGTTAACTAACATGATTCTGTTGACTTTATGTTAAATAACAGAATGATGCTCACTAGCTGTTAGTTGGCAGCGCGCCCATTTTAAACTAAAATCATATTGTAAACAAAATATTTCACCCTGCTGGTCATTTCTGTTCGCCTGGTATATCAGCAGAATTTCATCCAAAATTTGCTTTTGACAATGAGCAGCTAACTTTAAAGATCTGCCCCGTAGGGTATGCAGTATAATTGTAAATTTGCAGGGATAATCACAAAAGTATGCAATGGATATTTTCATTACAAGTTTGCGTTGAATATTCGGCACCCCCCCCCCCCCCCCCCCAAAAGTATGCTATGAAATAAATCAATTTTCATTTGTATGACCATCGCAGAAGTATGCAATGAAGAAACAAATACACCCAGCAGAAAATGTTAGCACCCAATAAGAAAGCCATCTGAATTAAATTTTGTATTCTTTATTTAATTACAAACTTCCTAATAATTTCACATGAGGATACAAGCTTAAGCTAAATTTTATTCCTATTTCCGCTTAAGCTAGAGTCCTATTCGGTTTGTGGTATAACGCTAAACAGCGCCGACATCAGTTGGAGATAATCCTCTTCGACAAGCTGCACCTGGGACAATTCGCAATACATGGGCTCTGTAGGCGGAGGCAAGTACTGCACCTCAAGGGCCATTGACTCTGCCGCATACAAGCGTTTCCTGCTCTCATATGTCATTTCACCATCATCTTTTGAGTCCTGCGGCGTAGAGGCTGCCATCTGGTGACGACCCCCAGAATGAGACGTTGCAATGGGGCTCAGCATGCGAGTCATCTCCAAGCTTCCAGACTGCGGCTGCAGTGGTTGGGGATGCTGCTGCAAATGCAGACGCCGCACCACATTCACGCGCAGCTCGTTGGCGGTGGTGCTGCGGCGTGCCACCTCGTTGCCGCGCTGACTGCCAGCGGCAATCGCCGGGCTTCTGGCCACGTTCTGTGGCCTAAACTTCATCAATCCGTGCTTGCGCCGCACCCACTGACAGCGTGCATCCCGATAGTCCACGATCACCTTGCGACGCACAAACTCATGGAAGCTGAGCAGGTCGCTGCTGATGTCGCGTCGCACCACTTGCTTCCAGCGCGGCTCCAGTTCCGGCGAGCGTATCACATAGATGCTCTGCGAGGCTACCAGCATGAGCAGATGCTCCAGCGCCACCAAACAGAGCTGGCCATCCAAATTGGAGAGCAATTCGCTCGACGGACAGCCGGCAGTGGACACTGAGTGCGAAAAGCTGCGCTGGCCTTGAGACGTCTCACCCGAGGCCAAGCGTCCAGTCACTTCGCCAAGCTCCACATTAGGCAGCGCATTGAGCGGCACTTCGTGGAAGCCGTGGTTTTGCTGTGAAAAGAGAAACATTTATAATAAATACTAAAAAAAATTATATCCTCCCGCTTACCATAGTCAGTGCCTTCACGTAGATCGTCACCATGTTGAGCACCATCCCAAAGGTGAGAGTTAAGCTGCTCTCATTTAGCTTAGGTGCTCCAAATTTAACGTCCAGCAAAGGCTGCCACTTGTGCGGCTCATAGTAGCTGCAGCAAAGGATGTCCAACAGATCGGGACTAAACTTTTGCATGGCCTTAACACAGAATATAATGATGTCAGTCAGGCTGCGGAATAAGAGTTAGTTATTTGTTGCTTGGGCTGAGCTAAGTCCTTAGTCACAGAACTTACTCATTGCAAGCATTGATCATCTTATCATCGACGGTAATCGATTCCAAGCTGCGCAACATCTCCAATTGCGAGCGGCTGCCGGCGAGCAAGCACTTCAGGTTGCGCTGCTGATGAAACATGGACATGGCGTGGCACATGAGGCCCTGGACAGCATTCTACAAATTAAATAAAATTTATAAGAGCAAAACATGTTCATGTATTATGCTTCAACTTACCATAATGTTGAGCATGGATGAGCAGTTCTCCTGCGCCCATTCCTTGTGATCCTTCGTTAAGCTGGCCACTAGCGAGATGGCCGCCTTGATTAGCTTCATGGCCGCGGGCTCCAGGGACTGCTTGCCCAGCAGCAGCGAGTCCACCAGATAGACCTCATGTATGCCCACGAATTGAATTACTTCCTGCAGGAAGCACTTCTTGTGCTTGTCGTAGATGATGTTGACCAGCTCTATGCCACGCGAGTAGATGGGCCACCACTGCTCCATAGTCCAGACGTTGCCCTTTGTGGTCTTCTTCAATGGGAGCTTCGCATGCAGCAGATCGCGTGGCGGCAGCAGCTTGAGCCACAGATGCTCGCCCACGTCGCAGTGCAGAAACTCAGTGGAGCAGTTGCTCTTGGCGAACACGATCAGTACGTCCAGCAGCTGGATGCTAAGCGTCCGCTTGTTATGGACAGGCAGCGTGTGCGAGACGCAGTGTAGGAGACGCTGGAAGAGACGCACCGACACGAATGGCAGATCCCAGTTACCGGGTCCATCCATATCAAAGATGGTCGCAACTGTCTTCAGGAGATTAAGGCACAAGAGGAGCGAATTTGTGGTTACGGTGCCATCTTTGGCTTCCGGTGGCGGCGTTTTCAGTGGCGCCTGCGGATCGATATTTACCGATTTTTCCATATCGTACAGCTCTTTGCAAATGATGCTGACCACAGAGTTAAGAAAGCGCAGCGATATACTAGAATCTTTTATCATGAGATTCGCATAGAGGTGCGCACACTTGGTTATTATGGCCAGGCACGCTTCCTTGGCGCGCACATGCAAGTCCTCGTAGCAGGCGCAGATGCGTAGAATTAGTTGCTCCAGCTGCTCCATCAGCTCCTTCTCCTCCTCGCAGTTGCTGGTGAAGGCCTGCTTGAACTGCAGCAGTATGAATATGTACAGCTCGGCCAGCATGATGAAGGGACGCATGTCCTCCAAGTAGTTGGCACGGTCCACGAGCGTTGTCAGGCACTTCTTGGCCAGCAACTTGAACTGGGCATCGGGTATGGTGATGAACGTGGGCTGCTTCTTCAGCAATATGACAATCAAGTCCTTAAACGATTGCAAACAGCATATCCAGTCGGGCAGCTCCTCGTTGCAGCTCTGCTTAGCCGGAACCTTGGGCAAATTGAAGATATAGTCGAGCCAATGCTGGAAACAGTCGAGCTCGAAGAACTTCTGCATCACTTCGCGTAGGTCGGACTGTTTTTGGCTGCCCGTGCTGTAGATCTCGATGGAGACAATGTTTATCAGCTGCGTGTAGACCCTCATTTGGGGCTGGCTGGTTGGCTTGGTCAAGAGCGGACTGCAGAGCTTCTTCCAGAAATGCGGCTGCTTGAGCAGCTCATCCACGAGCATCTTAAGATTGTGTTTCCACAGCGAATGGAAGATGTTCATGACCTTGCAGGGCAGCGTCTGCTGTATGGTCAGCGGCACCTCTTCTAAAGCATCGAGAAACTCCTTCATGTAGGTGACAATGCTGTCTCCAATGCTGGGCGTGCACTCCTTGCCAAAGAACGAACGTTTATCATTCGCATAGTTGACCTTGAAGAAGGCCTCTGTGACACCTGGCTGCTTGGCTATACAGGCATCCACGAGCTCCAGTATGGCTATCTTAATCGAATCGCTCTCCAGCTGGTCGGGCATCTTCTGCATGAACGTGAGTCGGATCTGATCTGCCTCCATGTCCAGGCAGGCCAACAGCGACATATTAAACTCCAGCGCAATGCGCTTCAACAGTCGACAGGACACGATGGGCAGCCAGCGATCAAATATGTTGCTCATATAGCTGCACACAGTGGGTATGATGCGCAACGTATCCCGTTGCTTGGGCTGTGTATAGATGAGCGCCTCCAAGGGTGACAACGTGCCCGTGCCATAGACATGACTTTTCAGGCAGAGCACCTGCATCAATATGCGCATAGAGAGACGCACGAGCATCATGAGTCCATGCGGTTGCTGCTGCATCCAGTTCGACTCCAGTTCCATGGTGTATTGGACAAAGGCGTTGCCAACGCCCACAAATCTAGAGAGGGTTAGACAAGGGTTATTAGAAAGTTCATAATACATTGATGTCTATGAGATGGTATACTTCAAAAGTATTAGTCCATTGTCCAGATTAAGCAGCGAGTAGACGCACACATTGAGCAGCAGCTGTCGCTGCTCGCACTTTACTTCGTTGCTGCTGCCCATGATATCAAAGAGATCGCATATGAAGCTGAGCACTTCAAAGTATATCCTGTTCTTCTCCAGCTGCGACCTGAAGTGCCAGGTGTGCAAGTGGGGAAACACGTCGCGCAGCAGAAAGACCAACCCTGGTATTTCCACTTGCAGATAGCGCTGGCGCTTGAGCCTCGTATAGGTGCGCAGGAAGTGCAGATAGGCCAAGAGGAAATCGTAGCGCTCCTCCTTCTTCTCCACATTGTCGATGACAGCGCCCAGGAAGCGCGACTCGAAGTAAACTGCGCTCGCACAGAGCTTGTAGTCCTGCAGCGATTGACTGCCCGTTTTGGGCAGTATGTCCAAATGGCTGACACGCATGAAGATCTCCTCATCCACGAGCGGCAGCAGCGCAGTGCACACATTTAGGCAAATGGATAAGAGGCGCGCAGGCGGGCACTGCACGCTCCTGAATTTGCTCAGCAAATCGATGCACATCTCTGTGGGATGCACCATCTCAGAGCTGATGGCTGCTATGGATTTGATGCGCTGCAGCGTAATCTCCAGAAACCTGAGACCCGCCTCGACACGTAGAACACGCTCATTCGATTCGAAGTCACCGTGCAGCTGCGCCTTCTCGCGCAGCAGGCAATTAATCTCGTGATGCAGCGCATTGAAGAAGTTCACCTGGCAGCGAAAGTGCATGTAGAAGCCGTTGGCATGCTGCACAGCGGTGCAGGTGGTGCCAATGGGCACTGTGAAGTCGATGCTGGGAAAGGCCTGCACAGGGCTAGTGAGCTCATACTCATTCGGTTCCAGCTCCCTGAGCTTGTGCGCCTGCTCGTCATACAGCAGCGCCACCATGGGCAGCGACTCCAACTGAGCTTTGATCTGTGTGTGAAGAGGGTATTCATGTAGAGTTAACGCAAATAGGTAGGATCATCTACTAGCTTACATAGTAGCCTTGACCGCCCTTAGTTAAAGCATAGGCCACGTTTGCCAAGTCTATGAACTGCAGAGGAAAGTTCTCGAGCAGGGTATTAAACAAGGAGCGGACGCCATCCACTAGGAAAAGAGAAGAAATCTTTTAGTCATAATTTAAGGGCACACCCCAAACAAATCTTTACTTTTGCAGAAATCCTTGGCCAGCTGGGGAAAGGAGAGCAGCTCACACAGCAGCGCAAAGATGCCATCATAGCGGGCGCAACTGCCGTCGCCATCGAACAGGTCGCACATGAAGCACAGTTGGTTGTAGATGGTTCTCCTCACGATGCGGGAGAGCAGGCTGTCATCGGAGAACATTGCGTGACTCACAATGCTGTGCAGCAGCTCGAAGCACTTGAGCTCGACAGCTCTCTTGCCCAGCTGGCGGCAGCGCAACAGACTGGAAGCATCATCGGCATCGTTTGTGCCGCGCAGGCGCAACAGCATCCAGGCGAGCAGCAATGGGCCGTGCTCTGGCCGATGATGCATGCTAGAAATCTCTACATGGAGCTTCTCAATAAGTTGTTCGATTACATCTTCGTTCCTAGTGTCCAGGCACTTGAGCAGCAGCATCAGCTCCGAGTAGGTTAGAGTTTTGACCAGTTCTTTGTGATAGGGATTTGACTCGTTGAGGTAGCTCTGTAGGCGACCGAAGGAATGCTGCTTAATGGTCGAAAATAGTCGCTTGATTTGGCTAAAACTAAAACTTTTGTGCTCGCTGATCAGCAGCAGAATGTGCAGCACTTCGTTGGTCTCGCGTGCGTTGCGCTCCGACCAGTTGATCAGTCTATCCGTGCAATGGAAGGTCTCGCCTGCCAGCAGCTTGCGTGGCGGCAGCTCATTGATCAAGCTATCCAGCTGGTTGAGGTAGGACTCGAGCAAGCGTTCCAGTGTGATCTTATCCACAACTTCCTTATACTCTGCATGGTATGGATGATTGGGTACGCGGTAAAAGACAAGCAGGTTCTTCACAATCTTCAGCACAATCATGCGCTCCAGGGAATAATAGTGACGAATGTCGTCCAACAGCTTGGTCATGTTCGTCTCTGTGGAGATGAGCTGTGTGAGCAGACTGGCAGAGCCGCGATATTCTTTGGTCAGATAGTAGCATAGTATCTCCCAGCATTGGGCAGACTCCAGGTTGAGTAGCTCCTGCAGACGTTCTGTGAAGGGCAACAGCTTCTCCTGTTTCTTTTCTTTGAGCAGCGTGCAGAGCTGTACATTGGAGGCGCTTTTGGGCTTGAACTGCAGGACGCCCGCCTGCAGCTCTGAGCAGACATTTAATAGCTCATCGCGAACTGTGCTTTTAGGTGTTTCATAGTGGATGCCGGACACCATTTGCCAGAGGCGCTTCCAATCGTATCTGAAATTTATCATAATTTAATAAAGCTCGTCTACTTTGCTTTGCTAGTCAAGAACTTACATAACATACTTTTCGATGGCAGGCATTTTTGATCAGTTTTTATATTTAATTTTTGATTAACTCTATTCACAGGCAAATGTAACAATTCGACAACAAATATTTTAGCACGCGCAATTTTGTTGCGTCGAGCGATGCCAACTTGGCGAAATTAATCAACCGGCAAACGTTGAAGCGGCTGGCAACGCGTAACACCCAGCATTCGGTCGCAGCTGGCAGCGCTAAATGACATGAAACTCTGCTGTTCCCCTTGCGGTGCTGCCAGAGATTTGAATTTTGAATCTTAGCTATGTTTAGATGCGTACAAAAATGTGTTGCTTTTATTGTAAAATATCTGCTGGCTAAATATCCAAAGTAAGCAGCTTTTCAGATATATATGCCTATAAACCTATATATATATATTCGTATATTTATCCAATAGAATTATACCAGACTTTGAAGAACCTAACACCGATGAGCCACCCGATCCAACTGACTCAAGAAAATTTCCTTGAATTGTCAAATTTTAGGGACATTTGTTCAAAATTTAAATTTTTTAATAAAGGACTATTTAATTGAATTTTCCCCATTTTTTTTATCGCAATATAAATTAAAATGTTTTAAATTAGAGTTTAAAAAGACAAAATATATGTTTTTGTGCATCAAGTTTTGAATATAACTTTATATACATATGTATTGTACATATTTTTATATTTTTCTTGATGTAAGCCCTGAAATATATTTGAAAATAAAAAATAAATCTATTTTAATTTTAAATTATTAATTTTGAAATGTCTAAATTAATGTATATTATAATTTTAATAATATTAAGTTTTAGTCTAGACACTGATTGAGGTGCGTTTAAGTTATTATATTATTAGATTAATGAAATAGTGCGCAGCTGCTAAATGTGATATAAACATATCTATATTTCTGCATACATACCTACAGTCAATCAGCACTCGTTCTAGATACTTCATATACTATGACCTAGCCGCACAGCAGCCCGCACAGATCTGAGTTCAGAGAGCGGCAGCAGCCAAAGAGCTTTATGCGAGAGCGAGACAGAGAGCGAGTTCAAGCGTGCGACAGAGAGAGAGAGTGGAAGCTTAAGCGCCTGACAGCCGCCTGCAGCCCACAAAATGTCCTTCGGTTAGTAACAGAAAACTATTGAGAGCAGCCAGGTCTAGGCTGAGTAGCTGAGTAGAGCTGAGTCGAGACGAGACGAGAGTCGAGTAGGCTGTCACAAAATCAATTTTAATTAAAGCAGCAGTAGTACTATAAAATATATAGACTAGCCGCTATCTAAAATAATAATATTAATACTAATTAGGAATATCATCGACCAATGGCGCAAATCGTATCAAATGGTGCAGCGAACAATAATGGCAGCGCTGAGGAGACTGAACGTAAGTACTAAAACACTAAATAAATATAAATCTGTACATGTGTGTGTGCTAGTTGTGATTTTGATTTTGAGTGAGGACTGTGAAAATGTGTATCCTTCAGCTTTGGCTATGCTTGTACGTCAGCAGCAGCAGCGCTAGCATCCTTGCAGCTTCGGGCGTTTGACTAGGATGTGGGTGGCTGCGGCTGCGGCTGTGGCTGCTGCTGCTGATGGGTGATGGGTGGTGGGTGGCAAGCTGAGAGAGAGAGAGAGAGCGAGCGACGCAAGCTGAGAGCGAGAGAGACTGCGCAGCTCATGGCAGCCGTCATCATCAGCAACAGGTGCTAAAGCATTGTTTGTTTTCCTTTTTCCTTAGCCTATCCCATTAGCGATGATGAGCTGGACGACCTGGACGACGATTGCCTGCTGGAGGAGACGGAGCTGTCGGGCAGCACGAATAGCATAGGACGCGGTCCATACGAGCGCGCCTGGACAACGGAAGCCACGCGTGCCCTGATACACATCCGCGGACCCATGGAGGGCAGCTTCACGGAGGGCAGGCAGAAGCGGACAGCGCTGTGGCTGCACTGCACCCGGCAGCTGCAGCGACTGGGCTTCCGCTACAGCGCGGCCAAGGTGCAAAAGAAGTGGCACAACATCCTCATCACCTACAACAAGAATCTGAACAAGAAGTACGTCTCGGGCTACGTGCACTGGGAGTTCTTCGAGGAGATGTTCAAGTACTTGCAGGGCAAGAAGGCCGACTTCGACGTGCAGCTGCAGCCAGTCCAAATGACGCCGCAGCAGCAACAGCAGCAGCAGCAGCAACAAGTGCAGGCACAACAGCAGCAACAGCAACAACAACAGCAACAGCAGCAGCAACAACAACAACAGCAGTCGAAGCCAGCAACGCCTCAGGATGGACAGCCGTATATAACGCCGGTGGATCAGGTGCTGTTGCAGCCGCAGGTGCAGCTGCAGCTCGATAGCAAATCGAATGACGAGTTCGACGAGGACAGCAACAGCTTGTCGGAGGTGCGTCAGCCCAAGCTCGAGTACGATGCCGATCAAACGGGCAGCACCAGCATTCCGGACCAGACGGATAGCCAGGAGATGGCAATGGCTCCAACGGGCAAGCTCTACGAACAGTTGCCGCCGCCGCCCGCTCAGCAGGACGACATCTGGTGGAAGGACTACTTCGAGCGCAAGCTGGACGTGGAGCGTGAGAAGATGGAGCTGCAGCGTAGCTTGCAGCGCGAACAGCTGCAAATCCAGAAGATGTCCCTGGTCCAGCAGGAGCGCATCGAGCGCATGAAAATCGATGCCATCAACAGTCTGACGGCCACGCTGCAGAAGCTCGTCGAGGCCAAGTGCCGCCGGGCCTAGAGGGAGAGTCGAGTGGAGTCGAGTCGAGTCACTAAGGCTGAAGCACTACAAAGCAGTATTAAACTAAGTTCCAATGCATATCCTGTCTACTTGATGTTGATGTGTAATCCTTATCTCTGTGTAAATACAATTTGGACAATTCGACAGATTTGTTTTCTCATTTATTGGAATGGGATGGTATATTTATTTTCTGCAAATAACAATGTGGGATTATTTTGTATATTTTTAGAAATGAATGGGATGAAAGGGGAAACTTTTGGCTATCTAGGAGTGATTTATATTTATGGACTTCTTACATCTTTACATTATGGAACCACATCTTATTTGACTTCTAATAACTCACTAGAGAAGCAAACTCTGATTATTTATTGATATTCCTCTATGATTTTTTACGTTCCATATATTCTCCTACAGCTGCCAATTCACCTCGAACAGCGTGGCAATGGAGGTGTCACTCCCATTCGGCTGCTGCTGCACTCCGTAGCTGAGACGCCACAGATCCGTGGAGTAGACCAGGCACTCGCCCGCAGCCAAGCGCAGACTCAGATTGGGGCAATTGTACTCCTGGCAGGGCTGCTTGGGGCGCAGCTGCCAGTCGAAGTGGCCATTCAGCTGCTGTATGAAGATCAGGCCACGCACATAGATCTCCGTTTGGGGGCGCTGCTGCCGATGCGCCAGCAGCAGCCAGCTGGAGTAGTAGGGCTCCAGATGCACGGGGTAGTAGTAGGGCTTGTCCGCATAGAGACGCGAAGCCTTCACCGCTCTCGACTCACAGTTGCGGAAGTGCAGATGCCAGGCGGGGCTGGTGGGGATCTTCTGCAGCGCTGCATCCAAATTGAAGAGTTGTCGCAGCATCAGATTGCTGGACACGTCGCAGGGCTCGCTGGCGAGCAGGTCGGGTGCCCTGTCCAGCAATCGCTGCAGCAGCTTGTCCAAGCTCAGCTCGAGCTGGCAGTCGCCCACGATAACTGGCAGACCGCGCTCCAGGTACTCCGCTTCCAGCAGGGAGTAGCTGGCATTAGAGACGACGGGTATGCTCTCTGAAATGGATTTAAGATGTCAGCTATAAATAGCTGTGCCCACATAGAGCGCTCATACCCAGCTGCTCGCACAGTGCACAGTTCTCCCAGAGAGTTTCGTGTCTGCCGAGTGCCTTCGGCTGCCAGTCACTGTTCCGCTCCGTCTCCCGTTCGATCAGGCACTTGGCATTGTAGTAGGGCGTCCAGTCCCAATAGGGCAGCAGCTCGATCAGCAGCAAGCGGCCCAGGGCGCTCAATGTCCAGGCGCAGCTGTCGCAGCAGCTCCACAGCAGATAGACTAGCACTGCGGGCAACAGGAGCCACTGCACCCACTTTTTCAGTTTCAGCAGTCGCCAATGCCAGAGGATTGGCTGGCATATGCTGCGCATTTCCGACTCGCTGAATTCCTGCTTCCGGCACTGCGCCACAAACTGCGTCAACTCGCTCTCAATGCTCGCCATCGACACGTCCTGTTCGCTTCAGCAACAGAGGCCGAATGAGACCAGAGGAAGCGCAAACGGGCTGACTGCCTGGTTGAGTGTTTGATAAGTAGCGGAAAATCGAATTTTCTATTTCATTGCGCGCTCAGGCGTGCAAAGCGCTGATAAGCACCGCAAAGGATAATGGGCAAGGACTAAACCCAATTACAGGCAGATCCAAATGCATTTGCTTCAAATGGAATTACAGAGAAACAAAGTGAGAAAGAAAGCGAAAGGCTTTTTAGAGATAAAATGTTTTAGCTTTTTTTCTAGAGTTTTAAAGCCAAATCTAAAGTTGAAGCAAACATTATAGTAAATGTAAATTGAAATTCTCTGAAATATAGAAACTAAAACAATGTAGAGCATAGCCGAAATCCCAAAAATAGATTTACCTATATATACCCAGCGGAGCGCCAGCGGAGGCGCAAACAGATTTTGATTGAAATCTCTGCAATTATTGGAGTGTGTTTGTTATAGTGAAATCTCTAAATGGAACATCAGTTTAGTAATAATAAATTAAATATTCATTGTAATTGTGAAACCGAGCGTGCCCAATGTGGAATTCCACTGCAGCAAAAAGTCGAAGTCCGTGACTCTATGGTTGAGCCTTATTAGACACTACATGAGGTAAAGTAGATCTTATGAGCAATGCAACTACATTGCTTCAACTATTCTTCTGCCTGTTTCACTAACTTATTTTTACAGGGTATATATTCTAGTTTCGATAACAATTGCTGCCTCTATGAATTTCTTCACATTTTATTCGGGTCGCAGCGAGGTTATATAGGACTCTTTTTACATCAATTATATTTGGATATTTTGTATATTATTTGCATAATTTCTTCTGCTCATCGGGTAAGTGCTGTTACTAACTATTGGGTTTTCCTTTCCTGTGTGTGCCGCTTAGTGTCTCTCCAGTTAGTTATCCCCACCAAATCGATCGCCCTTGTGATGCTTGCAGGACTTGAAGTAGTCACGAGCGTCGTTGCATTCCTGGGTATCAGTCCAAACGGAGGCGGGACAATTGAACAGGATCTTGCGCATAATGCAGCCAACCAGGAAGACGGGCTTGTGGGGGCACTTCATGGCGCCAGGTGGTGGTGATGGGCGTGGTCGATTGCTCTTCTTATCCTTGAACTCGTCCATTTTGGCATTGCATTTACCGGCAGCTTCAGTGGCAATGCTCTCCAGCTCAGCGTTGTCCTTGTAGATGTTCTTCAAGTAATCATTGAGCGCGTCGATGTCCACCTCGTTGTCCTTATAGATGCCCGTCTCATTGAACATGCAAGAGATGTAGCACTAAGAGAGAGAGAGGTAGAGAGGGAGAGCTGTATAGTTAGGCATAAATTGGAAATGTCTGCAGAACTCTTCGCTTACTGGAGGAAGGAACGAATGGTGACGATGTCCACGTTTTCCCTCGGCGCTCGACTCCATTTGCATCGCTGGAGTCTGCAAGTATTCCTTGCACTTCTCATTTAGCTCGGGTGTGGCGATTTCCGGCAGAGGACAACAGGTATTGGGATTCACGAACTTCGGCTTCTTGCTGCAGTCGACATCCGCTTGGGCCACGCTCTGTTTCACATTTGATTCATTAAAAATTATTCATTCAACTTTTCGAGGTTCGTGTTTCAGTTACCCAACAGGTGAGCCCAACGATGAGCACTAATTGCTGAGATTTAGATAACATTATTTAGCACTTCCAATGGTCCAGCTACGAATGAGCTAGACCTGACATGACATGAGGGTTTTATAGGCGTTCCATGCCGATTGTGAAGCGCAACTGAATGATTTTTGTTTTCCTTTTATTCGGCATTAACTTTTTTGCTATGCAATTATTTCGATTGCCTAATTAATTCAATCGACATCGGTTGATTTCGGTACTTTTTTCTTGTTTTCGTATTAACTCTAGTTAGATTTTTTGGATTTCAGTGTGGGCGGTTTAGCGTTTTGTGTACTTAAATAATCACTATAACAAAAGATCGATTCCCGAATCTATATAATTTTGTTGTTCTTGTTTATGGACACGTTCAAGATTATCATTGAGCTAACAGCAGGCATCTCTACACCTCTATAAACAGGGAATAAAAGTGTGGAGTCATCAGCTGTCAACTCAACGATTTATCTTAAACATTTACGTAAACCAAACTACATATATATGTAAGTATAAAAATTCTGACAACTCTTTTGGTCATTAGCTCCTAATTCCCTTCGAACTCTCTAGCATTTAGATAAGAAATCTATGCAAATAAATGTGCTCTTATTGGAAGTATCTGACTTGAGTGATGCATTGACTTATTTATCAAATTCTTCTACTGATCTTTCCTACCATACATGAAATGCCTTCTTCTCTTACAGAACTAATATACCCTAGACTCAACTTCAATTTTCAATGGGTACATTAAATATTTAATAATAATCATTGCCCATGAGTAATTCGTAAACAAATTAATTTCCATAATTATGCGAATTATAGACTCCAATTTCACAATTCACATCTAGTATCTAGACATGATTAGCAAATATGCCTCTATGTACATATATATAGACAATGTGTATACCTCGTATATGCTCTAGTTTAATTGATATAATACAAATGAAGATCGCTTTAAATAATAAATAGTTTAACAACGCCAATCTCAAGCATTCATAACAAATTCGCAACTGTTTCGGCTCTCTATTTGCCAACGACTTCGGCTACGGCGGACTTCACATCCGGATACTTGAATTGATAGCCAGAGGCGAGCGTGCGCTTGGGCTGAATCTTGGTGCCACTCAGGAGCAGCGCCGCACGCTCCTTGCCAAAGATGGCGTGCACCACGAACTCGGGCACAGCGAACAGGCAAGGGCGATTCAGAGCGCTGGCAAATGCCTAAAGCAGGGAAGGAAGAATTGGTCAATTTGGCGAGTCAACACATCAAATCGAAATGGTTCACCTGTGAGAAGCCCTTGTTGCTAACAATCTCCGGTGCGACGCCATTGAAGACGCCCGACTCACACTTCTCAATCAGATGCTGGATGAGGCCGCACAGATCGTGCATATGTATCCAGGGCATTATCTGATTGCCGGCGCCCATGGGACCACCGAGACCCAGTTTGAAGGGCAGCCAAATGGATTTAATCATGCCGTCGTTGCGTCCAACGACAACGCCAGTGCGCACAATGCTCTAAAGTGTCAGTGTTGGAAAATCGATATTGATACATTGTAACTCTAGATGTGTGTGTACACCTACACACTTATCCTTCGAGTCACCGGAACGCGCTGCTTCTTCCCAGGCCAGGCACAGGCTCGACATGTAGTCGTAATTCACGCCCTGATCGTCCTCCGTATACGTCTTGGTCTCCGATGGCGGATAGAGGCTAACGCCACATAAGTTCACGAAGGATTTCACCTGCGGGGCTGCTTGAATCGCCTGACTCAGCGTTTTCGACGAGTTGACACGCGAATTCCAGACATTTTGCTGAAAGCCCGGCGTCCAGCGTCTGGATGGGTCCAGCACATTCTGACCAGTGGCATTTACCACTGAGCTAACGCTACTTGGTATGCCCTGTTTTTCCAGCTCGTGCCAGGTGATGCGCTTCGGACCTGGCATCCGCGAAATTACAGTTACTTCATAGCCATTCTTTGCCAGATGCTTGGAGAGATGACTGCCGATGAATCCAGTGCCGCCACCTGTCGGCGAGGTCACTTATTAACTAAGGCTCCGCCTTTGCATATTTTACACATACCTATTAATGTGTGCTTGGACATTTGCAGCTGGTTTTAACGGCGCTTTTGGCAGAACCTTAAAATTGTTTTATAAGCGTTTTGTTTGCTTCTTATTTACGTAAATAGACGTGCTGCCAACTCGATACAAAGCAACAAGTACTAAGTGGTAACGCTGTATTTAAGTGCTGCCAGACTAACGACGAATTTTGAAATTTGCGCGGCAAGTAAATTGGCTAGAGTATATTTATATGTTGCCAGACTATTTAATATTAAATGAAGCTTTTAGCACTGCCGCTGAAATTCAAAACTTTGCGCGGCAAATACTTTTGCGTTTGCGTAAAAAAAGTGAACATTAAATAAGTGCGAAATAGAAGGCCTACATACAAAATGTGTATGTAAAAATGTATGCAAAAAAGTTTGTTAAACTGTGACTGAAGTCCAATAACGACTTGAAAGGTGTATCGACTGTTGAGGCTTTTAGTGTCAACGCGAAGTGCTTTTTAAGAGTCTGATAAGAGAGAGGGAAATAGTGGGTATGCATTAAACAGAAATTGCTGTGTTGTGCTCTGCTGCGCTTATCTTATTGCGTTGAGCGTTTAAAGTTGGACAAGCCACAAGGGACATGCCACACACACGCAACCATACAGCACACACACACACACACTTGCAACGATTGGCAGTAAAAGTGCAAACTTTGCTATAATACAGGCAACGCTTTCTTCTTGACACATGCAACCGAGACACACACTCACACACACACACAGCTAATGGCCAACGAACGACTGGGTTAGCGCCCCTCCCGGTTGGAGACCGAGTACGTAGCCAAGTTCAAGTGCAGCAGAGACATCATCCTCGCTTGTTTTGTTTTCGGACCAAGTCATTGGAAACTCATTTGCATACACATTGCCAGCATTAACTGACGCCAAGGGGGTAACAAGGAAGGGCATGATGACTTAGGCTAGAGTCGTGCTATAGGGTTGACAACAGTTTGTCTCGCCCAACTATGTGGGGGGCGTGCAGACATGGGCGTGTGCTACGGTCATGTGCCGCCTTTTGTGCAGTCAAATTTTATGCCTTTGAAGCGTTAGAAGAATTTGCATTAATCGCAGCAATTATTGCGCTTCATTGAGTGAAAATGAAATAAAAAGTGCTAGCCAGCCATAATTATAGCGTCTGCGCCGTTTTATCTATTCCGGCAATCAGCCGGCGCACACGTACCACACAAAAAATAAATGAATAAATACGTGTATAACGCAATAAAAGCGAATAAATGAGCGTGAGATGCAATATTGGTCGGCAAAAGCTAACGAAACAGCTGCAGCTTTAAGGCTTAACCAACACTTGAAAATAATGGCCTTCGTTATTTAACGCCATATTGATCGTCAAAATTACGTTTTAAAGGCTATTCAGTGCCTGCTTGACATGAAGTGCTAAAAAATACCAAATTAGGTATTTAAATTTAATTGCATGACTTTCGTCAAACCTGAATGCTTTTCGGAGAGTTGAAAGTATTAAATAATAAATAATTAATATTTTAGAATAGGAATTTGAATTCACTTAAGCTTTAATTTAATTAACTTAAACTCTTGTTGTTTCTTAACTTTTACTACTTTAACATTTGAATTCCCATGCTTTAAAATACATAAACGTGACATGCAAGTAATTTAATTAGCTTACGTTAAGCTCTAATGCCTTTTTTTGCGTTTTTCGCTGAGGATAGTGCTCAAAATACTTAAGCTTGTATAAAAGAGGATTATGCTGGATTAAGCTATCAAGTGGGTAAATTAGTTGTGCTCGTAAAAATTTGAGAAAATAAACATGCATTGGCTCTCTTCAGAAGCTCTCAATGAGTATATAAGATAACGAAATGTATATGCATTTGAAAAGTCTGAATTGAGTAGAAAGTTGTGTTAAGCATTTAGGGTCTTCCATATTAATGGTAGAATATTCATACTTAATCATACATCAGGGGAAAAATAGACTTAGCATTAACTTCTCTTTAAAATAATTTAATATATTTGTTAGCTTAAGTTAAATTTGTGTGAGCTGCTTGTCTGTTTCTGTGGAGGATTTTCTGGCAATTTCTGCTGTCAAAACTAAGTGAATGCTTCTCAGCTAATTATGAATATATACATATATATTTTTTTTGCTGGCTGTGGAGACGCTTAATGCGATAAGGGTTTGCTGTTGCCATAAAAGCGAAAAACTTTGTAGACAAAAGAAAATATGATTGCCGAATGCAAACACTGTCAAAGTGTTGCCGCAGCAACACTGATAGCAGCAGCAGTGGCAGCAGCAGCAGCCGTTGCAGCTGGAGAAGGAGCCGAAGATCCTGCCATGGAGTTGCCTTTGAGTGGCAGCAGCAGCAGCAGCAGCAAATGAAAAAAAGTTTGTTCGTCTTTGTGGGTGCTCCAGCAGCCAAGAGCTGCCAATGCATGCCGGACTTTGCTGTTTGAGTTGCACTTCCGGTGGCGTTGCTATGCGTCGCCAATACAAGTGGCAACAGCAACTGCGACAGCAACAACAAACAGCCCAAACAGTCTCCCAACTTATGCTGAAGTGCAAATATGTATGATGACAAACTCCTTTGTTTGCCGACTGACAGAACTGTCTGCACCTTCAATGCTCGACTCGTCCCGTCTCGCCTACTCTCTCATCACTCACATTGCTCCACAAAGTTGCAAAGTCAATGGCACACGCATACATAGAATTATGCATATGCATAGTCAGATATACATACATTTATATATTTGCACATATCTGTCATATCTGCTTTTGGGCAGCTACTCACACACACACATACGCACACACACATGTGCAATTCCTCTATTGTTGACTTGATTTGTGCAACTGGCTTGTTGCAGCATTGCTCTGTGGACATGTGGCAGCCGCAAAAGTCTGGCAGGAACAGCAGCAGCAAATGCAGAAACGTACAAAATATATACTACAGTGCGTACTGCAAGTCTGTGTGCCACACACACACACACACACACGCACATGTGCTACTTGAAATTTGAGCATGCTTCAAATAAATTGGATTTTTGCATAAATAAAGGAAACTTTAAGAGATCTTAAGAGTTGTGCAAATAAATTACTTTGTATATATGATATTCAAATCGATACTCAAAATTTATTGTATTGAAGAGTGGAAAAATATATTCATGCATACAATTTGGCAATATGTGTATGTAAATTTACGAATAAGGAGAGTATTAAATATGCTCAGGTAATTTTATTTTAGAACGACGTTAAGGAAATGTCTGGCAGTAATTTTTTGTGTGTCTATAGGTGGACAGCTGAGTATAATATTTCTTATGTAGATCTATCATTTGGCATTTTTGAAATATGCACTTTAGTATTTGGGTTTTATTAACAGATTATAAATTCATTTATTCAGTATTTTTTAGTATTTTCTTTTTGATATCTTTAAAACCTTTCATTTGTCTTGCAGTTCATTGACTTTTAGCACGCACTGTGCTTTGTATACGCACCAACACTTGGCAATTTTTTGACAGTTTTATGTGTGGCTGCTATTTTGCTTCGTTTCTGTGGTTTTTCATTTCTTCTCTTCAATTTTTTCTTTATTTTTTTTTTTTTTCAGTTGGGATTAGTTGCTGTGGCTGTTACCGTTGCCATTGCCGTTGCAGTTGCAGTTGCAGTTGCAGCTTTTCGACTCCACGGCCTGTTGACAGGGGCAACATTGTGTGGTTAACCACTTCAACTCGCCCGCTGTGAGCCGCTGGACAAATGATGTCGAATATGAGTGCCTCTTGCTGTCATAATTACATTGAGCCTGACTAGTTTTGCATGTGTGTGTGTGTGTGGCTTATAATAAGACGTCAATGGGCCAAGTGAGAGTTGACCTCACACAGAGGACGATAAGGAAAGAAAGAGGGAGAGCGAGACAGGGAGGGAGAGACAGAGTGACAGAGGGTGAATACGCCCCTTTCCCTCGTAAAGAGTGCAATAAAAGTCATTGATGTGTGTCAAATGTGACCAAATAGCTGGAAAACTAATTTGCAGACAAACAACAACAAAACCTTTAGCTCTTTTGGCTGGCTCCACTTTACGCCCAAAATCAAAGATAATTGAATTTTTCCAGTTTATCACATGGCACTTTCCACCTTACATGCACGACGATGATGACGTTGCTTTAGCGATTAGCGATAGTTGTTGTATTTTTCCTTCGCGCGCTTTAAACACCAAAGTTCAAAAGCATCATAAACCATCCGTGGGGCGCAGACAATTTGTCTGCCAAAAGCCAGAAACTGGGTCAGACTCGAAGGCGACGCGCTTTGCCAAGATGCCAAGCGATGATGGCGGTCGCCATCGTCTTACAGTCTCCAGCCACACGCCAGCTACACTGAGCGCAAATGTGGGCACACACATTGTGCGGGTTCAACGAGGTGAAGGTCAACAATTTGCTGAACTGAACTGCAAATTCTTATGGGAAAACAAGTGGGGAATAGAGTTCTTAAGAGTTTTTATGGAAATTATGGAAGTTTTCAATCAAAATAAAGAGCAGAAATTGTCAAAAAATACAAATAAAATACCAAAAAATCTACCTGAATTTGTTTGAGTGTGCTATAAATGGAGGTGCTCCATAGAAACTTATCTTTAACTTTAAGCAATTTTCGCATACATGAATGTAGGACTTGTGTAACAACTGGACTAGAATAATATAATATTTAATATATATTAGAATTGTTGTGAACAATTTTTTAT
The DNA here is from genome assembly GCF_001654015.2 of Drosophila navojoa. The sequence continues at coordinate 730,416 of NW_022045872.1, read as the reverse complement.
GTAGTCTGTAATCGAAGAGATATGCATAAAAGTATTGAAGAGGTCAACTATGTCTTATCTGAGTATACTGATACAGTATATATGTATAATTTATAAGTTTTTCTTCCATATATGATCAATAAAATAAATATCTAGATCGACTTTTTAATGGTAAATACTTATAGATCCTTAAAAATGCAACAAATATTAATATATAATTTACAATAATAACAGAACCTAGATTCTAAAGTCAATGTGTGGGTATGCAGAGGCATAGAGTCTACTAGATTGGCTCGGCTGTTAATACTCATCATGAAGTCGTCTACCTCATTTCAAGTTAGTTTACTTCCTTAAGCCGCTCAGCTCACTAAATCCAGTTTCTCTCAGTGCACGCCCTGCCATTGATGACTACAGCAGCTGCTGCTGCTGTTGCTGCCTCTGCCTCTGCCCTGCCTCCGCTTCTGCTTCTGCCGTCTCAGCTTCGTTTGCTGACGCAGCTCAGCTAAGTGAGGTGCAAGGCAAACTGAGATAACTGCGTCGCAGGAATCGCTTCGGTCGCCCAGGAAGTCGCCAAGTTCCAAGTGGGTCAAAAGTCGAAATGCGCCAGCCGAAAACAATTTGTCACACCAAATTTTGCACAACAACAATAACAACAACAACAATAGCAACAACAGCAAAAGGAAAGCGAACTTTTAATGTGCATTCGAGCCATCAAAATAGTTCTATATTTTGCTGGTCTTTCTTTCTTTCCTCCTTTTCTTTCATCCAATTGCATCCTGTGCAGCCACTAATGATCTCTGCTGCGAATTTGCGCCAAATTTAGAAGTTCAGCAAATTATGCTATGCATATATGTATTTATCTATCTCTCGAGTGAGAGAGGGACAGAGTGAGAGTGGGGCTGCGGGAGGTAGTTTTCTTCATAAACAACTTCATTTGCTCAACTTCAAAGCATCGACGCCTGCCGCAGTTAATGGCAAATAGGGAAAAGGCAGTGCCAAAATTGGCTTTTTTGTTGCAGCGGATGCTGTCGACAGATTTAAAGGATCTGCTGGCTGACAGCTCGATATTGAGATGCGTCACACGGTCAAAGATCAAAGACAACAACTGATTAAGTTTTGGCTCAACATTCGCAGAACTCACAAGTTGCCAAAGTTTAAATTGAAATACACTGTTCATATAGTTAAATGGGGTATATTAGAAATACAGATGAAGATTTATATACAGATATCAGATTGAAGACAAGCAGGGATTCATATCATTTAATATTTAAAACAATGAAGTCGGTACTCAACTATGAATTAGCTTCTATAACAGTTGCTATACTATTATCTAGATTTCAAAGAACTTTCATTCACCATAGATTAGGTTGAATATCTTTTAACTTATTCAGGACTATGTATATTTAAGCCTTATCCCGTTTTTGCCGTTTAAGACGAGCAGTCAGAGGGGAAATCTATTCATCCATCTATTCCATCAATTAGCGATTTCCATTAGATTTCCTTTCGAGTCTTCTTCCCAAACGTTTTCACTCATTATCAATGCACTATTGAATGCTCATTTAGTATTAATTTAGGCATTTAGCAAATCAATTCTCATTACTATTCATGAGCAGTGAAGGCATTCCACAAAGCGAGCAGCGGCAAACTCTTCAAATGCATTCATTCATTCAGTTTTCCTCTCGCTCTCTTCTGTTCGTTGTGCCTGTCGGCTCACCTACTTTCCAACAACTTGTTATCCATCAATATCGGTTAACCATACGAACAGCAGCACCAGTCGAAGCATCATAAAAAGTAGGCGAAATAATCAAGCAATGCTACGAATTTCAAATACACTAAATTGAGTTAAAGTAAAGTAAACTCCATAAGAAATCATATATATATCATTTACCCATTAGTTATAAGAGTACTCTGAAGTTCACTCTTTCACAGACTTCACCAGCTAGCTAATATACCTCTCTCGCAGCTAGCCAAGCCTAGGGTATGCTGAGTGAATGGCTTGGCAGTAAGTTAACTTGTACAGCATGAAGTGGCACCTGCAGCTCATGAAACTAAAAGTACAACTACGGCCAGAGGCGATATCAATATCGATATGGATATGGATATGGATATGGACATGGACATGGACATGGGATATGGCTATAGCTATGGCCAATGCACCGATTGCTCCTGCCCGCCAGCAGGCCACTCAGTGTGCTCCAAAAACTGGGCGAACTACTTTTACTTGTGCCTAACTCTTCAGTAATTCAACAATGCGCGTTCAACTCAGGTGAAGAAGTGAGCCAAATGAAGGTAATACATATCGAAGGCAAAGAATGCAATTCATAATGATTAATTGAGCAGCTCAACAATGGCATTGACTAGATTTATATACACATGTTTGCATATGTATTTGTGCAGAGATTTATTCATGAGAATTAAAAGTTGTATAAAATTAATTGTGCTTCGATTCATTGATCAAACCAACCGGCTGTCTAGACCATTAATTCAAGCATTCATATTTTAAGAGCTAGCTTTTGATGTTGGAGCTTCAAGAGATCTTAAGCTCAATAACTTATCGTAGCTTTATACTGGAAACTTTAAAGTTTACTTTATTATTGACAAGGAGAACATATGTTAGACATAGTAGATTTATATATGAATTCTGGGCATTAGGGTTTTGGGAGTATGTCTTTCACAGACAGAAGAAGGCGTGGCATACCCCATAGTGCATTTCTATTCTTGATCAGCAGTTCTAAGTCTATGGCTTAAGAGATTCAAGCTTTCCATCTTTCATTGTAATATAAAATGCTAAAAAATGAGACACACTTTAAGGTAGTCAACTGTCTAGTACGGGTTAGTTTAGAGGCTCTCCTGCTTTAAGTACTGGAATATTATATCTGTCTATATATAAATATGCACTTAATGTATATACATATATCAAGCAGATAACTATCCGCATCATCAATCATTTGTCCAGGTGCACAAACGTGGCAATTGCCCGCAAATGGAGCCCAGACATCGTTCAGAGCTGGCAGCACTACGACATCATTTCGCTGTGACAATTTAGAGTGGAATGGGAGCGTGCTAATTGCAGCAAGGAGTCAGGACAATGTCTACGGAACATGTCCTGTGGCATTTAGTTGGCCAAATTGTTGTTAAACATGCTGCCAGCTGCGCCGATTCCTGCTCCACTCGCTGCTGCTCCTGCGGCTGATGATGCACTGCAATCCTTGTTAAATTTACTTTAATTATTTTAACAATTTTATTGCATGTTAAATGACATGAAAAAAGCAAAAGAGAGCGAGACAGATAGTCAATGCGAGCAGCAGCTGTAAAGCTGTGGAGAGCTCTGATGGAAAATCGAGTGAATATTTCACACCTGCCGCTGCGTTTGCCCAGAAATAATTATTGGCAACGAAATGTAATAAATACAATAAACTGGAATGCCGGCTTAAATTAATTAGGCTTTTAATATTTATGCTATGGTAATACCCGTGCCAAGCAAAGAGCTAAAGGGTATGCTTGGCCAATGGGGAAAATGTATGTTAGGAACTGGAGGTTGATTTGTAGATAAGTTCTATATAATATATGTGATTATAGCTTAGCTTGATGCTTACTTGATAATCATTCTTGATACTTCTCTGAAAGAAAGAAAGAAAATATTTGTAGTTATTCTTAGTCAGAATTATAAATATAATAAGTGGAAGACTTTTTTCTATTCTACTGCATTATTCTAAATTCTTCACTCTTCATATAAATCATTCTTGATCTACTCTAAGCATCTTCTCTCTTCATATCCCTATGGTCTTAACTCTACTTTTCAACTTCGTCCCACTCATTTGGGTTCAGGTATATCGTAGTCAACCTCTTCGGCGTTTGGCTCTCGGTTATGATTTGCATTCGGCGACGACAAGCATTAAAGCCACCAAGGACAAGGCACAGGAGCTCGCTTCAGGTTCGTGCCCGCGGGCAATTAATAACACAAAAAGGTGACCGTAAATTTCCCGAGCTGACATAAAGCGGCTGGTGGTGCTGGCGGTGCTGCTATCGGTGGTGGTGGTGCAAAACTGGCTGAATGAGTGAGCCTGCAAAGGGTGCAGGATAATTATGAGCATGTATTATGAATTGTCAACGGCGAGCACAAAATTAAATGTCGCCTGACATGTGATGTGGTGCGGCCAGGCCAACAACAAAAGCATAAAAAAAAACAAATAGCTGGCCCCACAAATAGGTGCAGGGTATGCTTACAGGACTTTCAGCACAATTGACTTTCAGTTTTAAAGAGCAACAGGCTGAACTACAGAGGGCAAGTTCAATTAACTGGGGAGGATAAGTGGGTGGCCCTTTAGGTCTTTAATTAATGCGGATAAGATATGCTCGTTTGTAGCCGAAAAGAGGTTCGAATCCCAAGTACACACGGTTCTTACACAAGGCTAATGTGCATATGTATGTATAGTATGCATATGTCTTATGGCTTAGGCATCTAATTGAGTTCACAAAATAGTTTAGTTATTCAGTTGGGTACCCAAAAGGGCCAAGGGACGAGTGCCAAGGTAACTTATAGAGCGCACATCGTTTCAGCCATTAACAGACTTCATTCTGAGTGAGAGCTGAGAGCTGTGCTTAAAGCTTTAAAATATTCATATTTATTTTACTATGAACAAACAACAAATAGGTAACGCCAATAATTCCTAGTTTCGAACGTGCCTTTCGCATATTAAAAGGAAATATTTTCTGCTGATCCACATTCGCTTTTTTATCAATATCCAGGGATGTGTCAACAGTGATGCAGATTGTCTCATTTAGCACACATTTGGCTGCATTTAGAGAGTCGTCAACCCAATTCCCCAGGCATTTCTCGCACAAAAGCCAAAGAGATGAAAATAAAGGCGAGATTTGCATTGGTTTCCAGCATAAACAATCAATTTTTGCCTTTGGCACACACACACAAAATGTTGAACAATGCGTATTTGTGTTTACGTTTGCACATAAGCAGAAGCACACGAAAATGTAACGAAGAAGTTGGACAGACTACACAGATACCCTGTAGAAGTTGAGATAATTGGTAATATATTAAAAATATAGAGGAGTGAGAGCTCGAATATATGAAATACATATATATAAAAAGAAATAAATTTAAAATATTTATAATAATATTAAATAAAATTTAAAAATTTATGAAATATATATAAAAAGAAATAAATTAAAAATATTTATAAAATTATAAAATAAAATATAAAAGCATATGCAATATATATATGATATATATATAAAAGGAAATAAATAAAAAATATTTATAAAATTATAAAATAAAATATAAAAATATATTAAAATAATAAAAATACTAGAAATAATATTCAATGAGTTTTTAACAGTCTTAATTTCTATCAATGATTCAGATTGCAATAAAGCCAGTTTAATTAGATAATTACTGAGCTAACTTCCCGCACTAATCATCTGATGTAACCCTAATTAGCGACTATTATATAACAGAATTATTAGGTATTAGTTGCCTGACTCATCATACCCCTTTGCTGTGGGTCGAGTTGAACGTGCTGCAAGCCAAATGCCGTCTGATTGGCATTTTGATGTCAGCGTTGAGGATTATGTATTATGACGTTGTCATTTAATGCTTCTTCTTCTTCTTCTTCTTCTTTTTTTGTGGTATTATTTCCATGCATTGCTGCAGGCGCATTCTTTGCGCCTACACAGCCAAAAGGTACAGAGAAGGCTTACAGACAGACAGAGAGAGATGGGTAGAGCGAGAGAGGGAGATAGAGAGAGATGGGTAGAGCGAGAGAGAGAGAGAGACTTTCACCTTTGCATGAGGCCAGCAACAATTGGCAATCGAGTCGATTGACTGACTGATTATTGAACCGTTAAGGCGTCGCAATGCAATCAGAAATATATATAAATATACATACAAATACATATATATATATTTAAAGTGTAATCAAACAGGGCAGTCGTAATGCCTGTGCTAAGGTATCAATTACGAATGGGCTTGTTTCTTGGCTTCCAGTGCAATTCAAAAGTAAAAGCTGTAAATCAAAGTTGAGTTTGTTAGAGTTTTTTTTTTTTTTTGTTATTTTTGTGAATTACTCGCTGCAGCTGCAACGAGCCGCACATCCGCAGCAGCTTCATGCCACACATGCAACATGCTGCATGCTGCATGCTGCTTGCCACACAGACATGGCACACTTCCAAACTTAGTTGGCTCAGTTGGCTCAGCGCTCGGCCAATGCGACATAATTAAAAACGCAAACATAAATAAACGCAGACCCCGATGATGAATTGGCCACGGCCAGAGACTAGGGAGAGGGAGAGAGTGAGAAAGAGAGAGAGAGAGCGGGATGTGTGGCGTGCAGTGAATATCGGAAATGTGCGTTAATCCAATTAAATGCGTAATTTGCATGTGCAAACAGCAACAGCAACAACAACAACAACAACAACAACAACAACAACAACAACAACAGCAACAACTAGGTACTTAAAATTGGTATTAATTAAAAATTGTTAGCCGGTAGTTGGCTTCACATAATAACAAGCAGAGAGAGCAGTTAACTGAAGGGTATAGTTGGCTATGAAATACCCTAGCTAAAGTCTATGGAAGAAAGGAGAAAGGGAAATATACAGAAGGAAGGTGATAGACGAAGAGAGTGAAGCAGAAACAGGCAATAAAATGAATAGCGAGAAAGAAAGAGGTGAAGATGAGATACAGAAACGAAAACAGACGGCGAGACAGAGTTATACAGATGGAGGGAGACATAAAGCGAAGCCAGAGAGAGAGATATATATAGAAAGAGAGAAGGAGCGAGAGAGTGAGAGAGAGTGAGAGAGAGAGAGAGAGAGAGAGAGAGAGTGAGCGAGAGAGTGTGGGAGTGATTGAGAGAAAGATAAAGTGAGCGAGAGTGAGAATGAGTGACAGGAGACAGGAGAAACAGAAACATAGAGACAGACGATGATGCAGAGAGAGAGAGAGAGAGAGAGAAAGAGAGAGACAGGCAAAGACTGAAAGAGCGAAGAAAGCGTATGAGATGCAGAGATTAAACACAGACAGAGAAAAACTGTGACTGCACTTTCTCTATCTCTCTCTCTCTCTCTCTCTCTCTCTCTCTCTCTCTCTCTCTCTC
>NW_022045872.1:683720-716754 GCF_001654015.2 Drosophila navojoa | reverse complement strand
CTCTCTCTCTCTCTCTCTCTCTCTCTCTCTCTCTCTCTCTCTCTCTCTCTTTTACGGTCTGCATTTCTCTAAAAAATCGTTTTTTCTCTTTCATTATCTCTTTCTCCTTTGTCTCTATCTTTCTTTCACATTATCTATTTATTCTCCCTCTCTCTCTGTCTCTATCTCACTACCCTTTTCTCCATCTATCATCTCTATACCTCAAAATGTGTTTCTTTGTTAATCTCTCGTTGCCCTCCAACATTTCTCTTCTCACTCTGTCTTTCTCTCCCGTTTCATTAAATTACTTTAGATAATTATATTGTTTTCAGCACCTCTTTGATTTTTGTTTCTCACCCTCCCTCCTTTTCTCACATCTAATAAGCACCTAGCTTATCATAACCCTTTCCGACTACAGAGTGAAGGTATCCCAACTAATTGTGTGTAGCTGCAATCCATTGTTTAGGTCTGACAAAAGTTCACTTGGTGGTCGGAAGACTCTGTAAAGCAAGACAGCCTGGAAGGCATACACACACACACCTCATCTCACACCTACATGTGTCTAATTAATGAGTGTGCCTATTTGTTAGTCAAAGTATGAGAGTTCGGGTTTGGCATCAACAACATCTGTAGCTGCACTTTTCAATGGGACTGAAGAGCATTTAATTACCTCGCAAGAGGAAGAAGTAGGGGCTGGTGGAGGCATGTGGCAGCTCGTTGATGGTGGCGAGTGGCAGGTGGCGTGTGGCATGTGGCATGTAGATACACTTAATTACAGTTAATGCCAAAGTGCCTCATTGTATGTTAATTTAGTTTATGTGCAGTTTATGCAAATTTCGGCACACACAACTCACATGGCAAATACGTTTATGATCCATCCATGTTTATAGCGTACGAACATAGAGGAATCCAGAGAGCTAATTGCAATGCTCTGTGGTGCATTCATAAATTTGCCAACTGCTTTTATATTATTATTATGTTTTATGTATTTATGCTCGCTCGTGTGTGTGTGTGTGTGTCCAATGGCCATAGGGGCATTAGCCTCTTGAATGCGTTCCTAAGCCAGAAGCCAGGATCCAAGCGTTGCCCATTGTCTGGCCGGGTGGCGCGGGGGGGCGTCAGCACAAGCGAACTGTGGCAGACACAAAGAAAGCGTATGGAAGCGTTTGTCTGGGTCTTCGACTCCGACGACGACGACGTCGAGACAAACTCCCGACTGGAGTTCGGGTTCGCTAAACTCCCAAATAAGAAAACTAAACCAAGTTGCGGGCAACATGAAAACTTAGACCGGCTGATACCCTGTATTTTTGATTCTCTTTCTCCTTCAACTACCCTGTGTTTCGTTAACTATCTTCTCTTCTTATCTGCAAGGTAATAAATCATTTTAGTTTTTTCTATACATTTACATATGCGCTGCTCTATCCTTATACCTATCATGCCCTACCCGTCCTCCGATTTGCAGGATATTACCGCAACAATAACAAAGATAGCATAAAGCATTTGCAACCGTTCATCTGTTTATCATATGCCTTTCGGTTGCTGCAGCAGTTTCCTCTCTCTCTCTCGCTCTCTCTCTCTCTCTCTCTCTCTGTCCTGGCTAAGGCATTTCAATTGTCCTGGGCTTGTGCCAGGACATCGTTAGTGTTAATGTAGTTGTTTGCTGCTTATGCTTTCACCTGCCGACAGCTCGAGCATTTGACATTTTATTATGCAGCCGCACTCCGTTCAGCTCTATTCAGTTATTCCATTTGAAGCTGTCGCCTTCGGTCGCAACGACTCGCCTGGGCGCAATTAGATGTTTCGGGTATTGCGCATACGCCACGTTGGCTGCTCTTCACAAAATGCCAAGTTTGGTATGTTGTAAAAGTAAGAGTGCTCCTGATGGGGCTGTCTGGGTGGAAGATGATGATAGTGAACTGTTGCCTAAAGGAAAGAGTTTCTAATATTTCGGGAAGCGATATGCATAAACAGATATTATTCTTTATCTATCTGTCTATATCTATGTATATACATACATATCTATCATTCTCCATTGTCCATCCATTCCATTCCATTCCATTTTGCATCTTTTGTCCTCCATTTTCCATCGTACACCTTTAATCTTTTATCTTTCATTTCCATCCATCTTCTATTTTTTACCTTTTATCATCTTCCATCTTTGATCTTCCATCCTCCATCTTCAATCTTTAATCCCCCATCATATCACATCTAGTTTTTAACACACTCCACATAGATGTTCCGAAGCTAATATACCCTCTTTAAAGATTTACGATTGCATGCGTAAGTCCCCATTGTATCCCTTTTTCTAGAGCGGAAATTAAATGAAATGCTATTAGACGCTCTACTTGCAGCATCTGTGGCGCGCATAAACTTCCAAATCTTATTCTAATTATGATAGATAGCTGTGCGAGGCACGCAGAGTGCCGCACGAAGTGGCATGGAGTCATGAAGCTGTTGCAGGTGCATGCCATCACTTGGCCGCTTGTCAACTCGAATGCTAGTCGAAAATAGATATGTCAATGGGGGAGAGCTCTACCTAGTTCTAGGTGCCGTCCTCTAACACATAGCCGGATCAAAAAGCGGGCAAACACTTTGATTTCGATTTTGCCACCAAGTTGCGTTTCCGTGTTGCAGCTACAACTCTTCTTCTTTTCATCATTCTCTCTCTCATGTTGCTCTTCCCTTTCTGCCGTTTGAGAGTTTGGCCAAAATGAAATTTTGGTAGCGTCAACAATTTGGTAAATGTTAACTTTGCTAATTTGCATAAACCGCAACAACCGACGTGGCTGAAAGTTTACCGTATCGCCCTCTCCTACCACCGCCCCTCCCTCTCTCTTTCACACTCGCACTCTTCTCCAAAAGGCCATAAAAAGAGATGGAAAATTGCAACTTTCAAATTGGTAAAAAGGGGAGTCGGTCAGGAGGCAGAGGGTATACGACTAATGGAATACCCGCACTTAACTGTTGAGAGTACGAAGAGTAAAAGGCAATCGTAAAACCAAATGCAGTGGTTACTAAAGAGTGAAGGAAAGGCATGGATTTCTAATTGTATAAAAATCGATAAATATCGATTATTTATATAGCTTAATGAAACATAATTTATAAGTTCTAAGAAGAAGAAGACTTCATGGTTGCTATAAAAGTTCTGATTAGCACCAATAAATTGAATAACTCTTTGACTATGTTTTATTTAAAGTAGGAATTCATGTTTCTCAGGTCATATAACTAACCCGTAGCTGCCTCTGGTTCGGGTATATTTTGAAAACCACGACCAACTGACTGAGTGCCTTGCTGGCTGCCAGCCTAACCGTACTTCACGGCTGCAGTCGGCCTGTCATCCATTGCTACTATCCTGCACTCATACATACATACATAGGTATATACGTATATCCATATATATATGCTTACACTGCCACGGGACTCACTTTCAGTTTCGCCGTTTTGAGCCCTGTGGATCGCTGGCCGTTGCGACCGGCCCGTGCGCCATATAATCCCCAACAAGAGTTGCCAGACACGTGCGCCACGTACCAATTTGTGAGTGTGTGTGCGTGTGTGTGTGCGTGTGTGTGGGTGTCTTTGTGTGTGTGCAGACTAACGGCCAAGCGGACTACACGAAAATAAAAAGGAAGAAAAGGAATCGCTCGAAGGGCCAGCCACAAATTGTAATGCAATGTTACCACGCCACCCGCCTCGCTGCCCGCCCCCTTCTGCAGCTGCTGTTGCTGCTGCTGCTGCGTTTCCTGCGCCCGGATGTCTATGCGATAATGATGGATTGTTAACAACAATGCAAAGGTCCTGACGCATTCGAGCGTATCCTTTTTATAAGTTCTTTTATTTAAGGGTATTTGAATTTTGAATACAAATTTTTTTTGACTACATCATTTGATTATGGCCTAAACGTTAAGCGTGAAGCGTAAATAACGAAACATGTTATTTTTGTATTTTATTTAATTAATTGAATTAGAGTCAGTTTGACTTCTAGAAAGATTTGTATAAGACTTTAAAATTAAGTATAAGTCAGTTTAAGCAAAATGTAAGATTAATATTTCTATAAAATAAAACAATTTCAATTGAAGAATTAAGAATTAGAATGTAGTAAATGTAGTAAAGAATGTAAAGAATGTAGTAAACAAAATTTAACTATTTGAAACTTTTTTACATGTTACATACATCATGCATACATACATATAGTTCTTTAAATTTTTTTCTGCCCGATAATCTTTACATGTTCCCACTTTTAACTCTTAACTAAATCAACTCTATTGAAATTCTAAGCACATTTCAGCACTTATACTAACAACAACAACTAGCGCCAAGCGTGCCTGCAGCCCGTCTTATACACGCGTCAATGACTCTTATACAGTGTGGGCAACCACCGAATAGAGCGACATGCAAAAAGCCGGCAACAACAGCAAGCCCAGCTGTTCGGCGCTCAATTCGCCGCAGTTAACAGCGTCTGAGAGCCGACGTTCTCTGTGGCTCTGTTAAGTCGTGTGCTCAGAATAACAGCAGCATAGCATATGCTGCTATTAGTTGCCATCGAGTCTTCGCCGCGTGCAGATGTTATTTGGTGTGTCGCCGTCGACGTCGTCGTCTAGCCTAAGTTGTGTGAGCGTGTGAGTGCTAGTGCATGTGTATGTGAGTTTAGCGCTGCATTTTGTCGGCAGCAGCAGCAGCAGCAACTGCATTTAAATTATGCGTTAATTTAGCCGCTCTAAAACTGCGAACAGCGTCGCGTGTGTTGACAGCTGCCGCTGCGTGAATTTAACCAACCAACAGCGATAAATAAACAGAAAACAAACAAAAAAAAAACAAAAAGAAGAAACAGAAAAAGGAGAACAACAAACACACCTGCTGCCTGTCTTCGGCTTTTTTGTTCTGTTTTGTTTTGTCTTCTTTCGCCGGCTTCGATAAACTACCATCAGAACTTTTGTGCTTCTAAAAAAAAAGTAAGTGCATTGAGAGACGCCAATTCGTAGAGAGTTCAATGACTGCGGGGAGCTAGTTCTAATGAGCTCTTGCTGACCACCTGATAAGACAGCCAGGCGACAAAAACTCATTTACATATAATTATTATCGGCTCGTTTTCTTCTCTAATATATATATTTTTTTTTGACGACTGCCACTATGTTAATTTGAGAACACTATCAGCAACAGCAGCTGCTCTACACACACACACACACACACACAGAGTTTTGTTTGTGTTTGCGTAAACAAATTGAAAATTTGGTTGCGCGACGCTTTTCTCTGGACGCAGGCCCAACGTAAAAGTGTCGCAGTTCACAAATGAACTTGTCAATTGCTCAATCATTTGATATTGTTGTTGCTCACTCAATCGTCCACGGCAATACCCTGCAGCGAGCTGAGTTACAAAGGGGGGTTCGTTTTACGAAGTGTGTATGAAAAGTAATTAAATTTGAAGAAGTTTTTGAAAATTTAAAAATGGAAAAAAAATGGAAACAATGTAACTGAATAAAATTTGTGTAAGCTTTAGACTCTAGATGGATTTTCAGCAAAGTTTAGTAATTGAACTTTCGAAAATATAGCTTTACAGGGCATTTGTCTATTCGTGCCTGCTCTCTATTCCACAAATTTTTATTGGACGCCCTGCGGCGCCTGTGTGTAACCCGAGCGTCGTCATCTTTATCAGGCCTTGGCTGGCAACGTTGTCCGCTTCCGATATCAATTGCTGATAGCGGCTCATTGCAATGGCAATAGCAGACGTCAAATGCGAAGCTCTTATCAGGCACCAATATACAAAAAAAAAACGACAGCATAATACAACCTGGTGAATGCTTCTGGCATTGCATTCTGGAACTGTGGGCAGAGTCACTCGGCAAACAAATATCGAAAAAAAAAAAAATTGTACATGGAAAATGTAAAAACGGAAGCTCTCTTTATATAGAATTTCATATCTGATTAATGGGAAGCAGGAAGTGAGGAATTATTCAAAAATAATTGAATACTTGAAAGGAATTTTGCAATTATTCATATAAATAGGTAATACCTAAATATAGGCACTGATAAAGCGCTTAAAAATTAATTAGGTCTTAATGACTTTAAAGAAGTTAAATAAATAATTATAGGCTCAATACTTATTATATTTTTAAAGTCTTTGCAGTAATATATATAATATAATGATATATATAATATAATGATATATAATATAATGATATATAATATAATGAAATAATTAAATAATTATGGGTTCAGGCTCAATAATAAAATTAATAATTTAATTAAACTAATTGGAATAAAAACAAAGAAATGAAAATTTAAATTTAAATTTAAAAACTTTCTAGAAAACACAAATTTGTAAAGTCTTCAAATATTTTGTTCCTTATTAAGTAATCATGAGATCATTTCTCCATATATGACTTATGAATTGCTTATCTGTAAAAACCAGTTTTAAAATAACTAAACAAATTTGTTATGGCATATATTATAGCCATAGATAAACTATGCATTAAAAAACGATTTCTTATCGATACAAAAATATAAAAAATACAAATAAAGAAGTTAAATATTTCTATAGATGGATTATGAAGAGTTTAAGCACGATCAGATAGATAAATCATATAATGAACATCGTTATTTAAAGGGAATATATTAAGAGTCAAGCAACAGTTCAAAAAATTGTGTATTTTATATGAATAAAGAGCTATATTACATTTTTATAAAAAGTCCCCCTTAGAGTTATTTCTCAATTGATATAAACTCCGACTGTATTTGTTCTTATACGTAGTATTTCACTCTCTCTTTCCAAGTATGAGTCAAGAATCTGAAAGAGCTTTTAAAAAGTATTCCCCGCTCCATGTGTATTTTACTTGTGATTTCCGATATCTCTCTCCACACTCACAGTAATTCATATCAAGTACCAGTCAAGTTTGTCCAAGACCAAGACCTCATTCGCACTCCCCTTCATTGCACATGCATTTAATTACCTAGACACACACACACACACATTAAATTGCATATTGTGCTATTAATATTTATTTTGTACATCTTCTTCTTCTTTTTCTTTGTGAAAATACTTTCAATTTGTTTGGCCGGGCAAATGCTTGCACAATGCGCAGTCTTAGGGTCGTATGGGTAATATTATTGCGCATACGCCACATGGCGCCATAGCTGATAACTCGATTTTGGAATAGGTCGCCTATCAAAATGGGCATGTGTGTGTCTCTGTGTGTGTGTGTTCGCATTGAATTTCATTTCATTTCATTTTGTCATTGATTCAATTAATAACAGTGCAACGGCTATTTGCCATTTGCCATTTCACAATGGCATGAGTAATGGAAATTGTAATGGGCCAACGGCTCCAAAAAGCATTTCTCCGATAAGATTAAAACCAATATTAATGAATACTGCGTAAACAGCAAATACATTGAATCTTTTTCATGGCTGACTTGTTTCACATATTATAATTCCATTTGGAAAGTTTTCGCTTTTGCTGGCGTTTGCTTCGATCAAAAATAATTTCTGTGCGTATGGAGTTCATCAATCAGTGAATTGGTTGGGGATATAGATGAAAGGCATGTAAGAACTGCCTCGGAAATTGTGCTCAGTGGTTCGGCTAAGACTTTGGATTAAATGCTTGAATAGATTTGACCTAAGAATCAAAGGCTCGATGGCTTAACCTTAAGTAGAACTCCAATCGTTACTCTATGAAAACTTTATAAAATATTTTGCAGGAACTCTTGTCAAATGAATTAATTTAGATTAAACTTCAATTCATAAATATAAATACATATTGCTTCTTCTAGTCTCTGCTCCACTTCTTAGCCTTCATCCAAGTCTTCTTTTCCTTATATACATGTATGTTGTTCGAGAATATCTCGCTTGCCTTTCGCTTCAAGTTTTATGTGCTTTCTGCTGTCATGACTTTGCCTTTCGACTCTTGTTTTACCGTTTCGCACTTACACTTTCCATCGTTAAGGTTCAGCACCAAAACAAAACAAAATGTCACGGCTAGCGCAGTGTCGTCGCCGTGTCGTAGACGTAATTATGCAATCTACGCGTCGATTTCTACAAAGCGAGACAAAACTAGAAACTCAACGCAGGCACGACCCACGCGACAGACGAAACGTCATAGAACACCATTCGAGACTGTAATTTCCAGTGTTTTGGGCGTTTAATTATGGTTGCCACAACAATCATAATGGGGGCTCCCGAAAGGCCACGCTACGGAAGGGCGGCCGGAAGGGCGGCCGGAGGCGGGCGAGCGCAGGGTCTGCCGTGGCCAAATTTTCACGCACGTGCTGCGACCTGCCTGAAAAATATGAGCATTAGCAATGAAAATGCCAAATGTGTTTGGCATACGAATGCAAACGAAAGGCAGAGAGGGCTTGCACAGCTTACAAAATACCTGCACACGAAACTTGAGACTTTCTTTGATGAATACCAAAAGAATACCAAATAGAATGTACGGCTGTGAACTATCGCAAGAGAGGTTCCTAAAGAGTTTACTCTCTTAGAGTAAAGTTTAAATGTTTATCAAAAGATATATATTTGAATTTAAATAAAAATATTATATAATTTAGCTAAATATCATATAAAATTTACCAAAAATAGTTATTTTTAATAATTAATAATTATATTATATATATCATTCATAGCACAATCATTTTAAACGTATTTAAAATTATATACATATTTTTTTTAATTTTTAATAATTTTTTAATTTTTAATCATAAATAAGATTCCAGTCTTTTGTATATATAAATGTTTAGGTATATATTTTTTTCATTCAAAATAAATGATATATTTGAATTTAAATAAATATTAAATAATTTAGCTAAATATCATATATAATTTACTAAAAATAGTTAGTTAATTTTAATGAATAATAATTACTTATATTATATTTATTATTTATAGCATAATTATTTTAAATGTATTTAAAATTATATATATATATTTTTTTTAATTTTTAATAATTATATTTTTAATCATAAATAAGCTTACAGTCTTTTACATATATAAATGTTTGTGTATATATTTTTTTCATTAAAAAAAAAATGATCACAAGTATTTATTAACTTTTAATAATTCATTAACTTTGTTTAATCTATAATATATAATTATAATTAATTGGCTTTCATATAGTCTTTTACATATATAAATGTTTGTGTATATATTTTTTTCATTAAAAAAAAAATGATCACAAGTATTTATTAACTTTTAATAATTCATTAACTTTGTTTAATCTATAATATATAATTATAATTAATTGGCTTTCATATAAATTGTAATTTTTAATGCATCATATTATGTAAACAAATTATTCCTCGTCTATAATGCCGCTCTAATTAGTTGGGTGCAGGTATACATACGCATACACAGACACATACACATATAGAGTGAATACAAAATGAAGCGAAGCAATTGACAAAAGTGAAAAACTGACCCCTCGAGCGCGACCGGAAGTAAGGTGCGCCTCGACGTCCAAAAAAATTTGACATTAACTTTAACGTTGACTGCGTGCGTGTGAGCCAACATAAACATCAAATATATGTATGCTGCTACACATGTCAATACACACACACACACGCACATACCTATATGACTTACATTAGCATAATAAATAAAGACATTTGCAACAGATATACAAAACAAATTAAATGCCGGACGGACTCGGGCGCAAAGTTTTTAAGCCAATTAGTAGTCAGAATTTGGCGAGTTTTCCCAGAGTTTCATGAGAGCAAAACTGATTAAAATCTGACTACAGTTGAACTTTTTATCCGGTGGGGGCGGTTAGCCGTAGCCAGAAGAGCGCACTGTAATCAGGCCACGCACACACACACACACACACACACGCACACAGAAGCCATTTTCTCTCGTGTGTCTGGCAAATAAATAAAGTCACAGCTAGGCCTGGGCTATATGAATAACAACTGCCTGCTATTTGCATAGGCGCCCAATGTGGGGTATTCATTTAAGCCATATGAATACATATCTACACAAATGCCTTTGCCTATGCTCCTGCTTCAGTTTCAGTAGCTGCCAGTTCCCAGTTCGCAGTTCTCAGTTCCAGTTGACAGTATAAACACATCAGCCATAACCATATCTCATAGGGCTGCTCGTAAATTTTGGAGACTTTCACACAGACCATTAAGCGTGCCTCTCACCCTATCTGCCTAGCTCTCGCTCTCTCGCCTGCATATACCCTGAAAGCATAGAATATGCTTAGGCAGGGTATGAGCTATTGACATGGATTTGTGACAAGACCCAAGGTCGCCTTTCCGTTAGATAATTAGTGCAAATCGGGACAAATATTGTTCATATAGTCAAGTCAGTCTGTCTCGATTGGAGGTGGAGAAGTGATATACAAGCTACAGGAAATTTTCATTGACTGCTGCACTGCCCATTGACTAAAACTGTCCTTCACTGTCATAGAATGAATTAATGAATATTACATATTATATTTAGGCATGGAAGTGTTGGAAGTTTAGATGTAAAATTTGGTATATCGAGTTTAAAGTGGCACAGTTATAAAATATCCCACTTTTCTAACATAAGACCAGGTTCAGGGCGCTTAAAATTCAAATAGTATCGGGGTCTATGAGAGTCAGATATGTCAAAGTAGATATGTGATATCAGGGAAGACATGTGATATGTCAAAGTAGATATGTGATATCAGGGAAAGCATGTAGAGCCATTTAACCATATATCCATATAAATGTCCCAAGGCTAGGTTCTAGCCAAGGATATCATTCCAGGTATTCCCAAAGCTAGATTCTTCATAAGGATGTGTTTCTTCTCATTAAGAGAGTCAGATATGTCGAAGTACACATGTGATATCAGAGAAGACATGTAAAGCCATATAACCATATGGATAAATGTCCCAAGGCTAGGTTTCAGCCAAGGATATGATTCCAGGTGTTCCCAAGGCTAGATTCTTCCTAAGGATGTGTTTCTTCTCATTAAGATCAATCTCTAGGACTTTAAGAGCTCTCAAGATTAGTATGTAAGTTGAGCTAAAGCACAAATAAAACTTTAGCTTATATTATACACAAATTCTACCGAGAAGAGTCACATCTAAAGAATTCTGCACTTTTCACAAACTCAGCTCAGAGTCAGGGTATCTTCCAGTCTATTCACTCTCGCCATTGTAACTACTTTCAGGGTATACCCTAGTCGGCTATTCCCAACAACAACCATCGTGGCTTGTTTTGATACACTTTCGTTGTTGTTTTGCGTTGTTTGTCTGTTTTCTTTTTTGGGTGTGCGCCCCAGCCAAAAACGCATTTGGAGACGCGCACTAATTTTCGTATATTCAAAGCTATGAAAGTCAAGTGTGCGAGCTTTCGGTTTAGTTTAGTTGGCCAACAGTTTTTTTGGTAGCGCCGTTGCTGTGGCGTGGCACGTTTTGCATTTTATGGTAATTTCTTTACATTTACATTTTAAAAGACCAAAAACACAACACAAGCCAAGGCTGTTGTAGCTTTGACACCTTTTCGGTTTGAGTGCAAAGTGAGTTCAATTGAAACTTCAACTGTATAAGAGCGTGTCTATAATTCTCTATCTATGTATCTATCCATCTATATTTTCATAGGCCGTGTAGGTGTTTGGCTGGCGAACTGGTTTCCCCGCATACCCAAACATCATCATCGTCATCGGCTTGCTGATAATCGGCCAAGTTTTCAGATATTTTGCCAAGAGAACATTTGTCGCCTTTTCAGTTTCGGTTTCGGTTGCGATTCGCCGGACTCGAAAAGTTGCCCGACTGGTTAACGTCTAAGTAATTTAGCCAATGATATGTGTGTTAAGACTTTGTTTTTGTATATCTGTTGTCAGTTGGCTTCTTTTTGGCAATGCCTTGGCTGTTGTCTCTCCACTTATGGACAGACACTTCCGCGTGCGATTCGCCTCGGGGATCAAACTCGGCGCTCGTAAACAGAAACGGAAGAAAATAACAAACTTATTTGAAGGAGCTGACAGCATCTCTCGAGCCCTCAATAGGCTGTCATTTTGTGCAATTTAATTAACGTGTTTTCGGTAATTAGCTTTTCACAGATGTCCATTAGCCATGGCTAATCATATTAATAGAGCTTACAGACAGACTTCTGACACGCTCAAGACTTCATAGAAGCCTACGAAAATGTGAACTTAAGTTAGTTATATTTGACTTTTGCTAAGAACTCTGAGCGTAGATGAACGACAGAGCTTAAGAGTTTGGTTAGACTAGATTCTAGGGTATTCCGGTTGGGTTAGACTTTAGATAAGAACTGATAAAACTAGAAAAAAATCAAAGTTAGAGAACTGGAGTATTGAAGTAAGCCAAAGGTAAAGCTCAAGTCAAATTTAATTTAATTTTTATAGTATTTAAATAATCATAAACCTGATACTAGCTGATAAGATAGAAACCAAGTCAACATAATCAGTTAAGACTACTTGCAACTCCAAGTCTTCTCTCTTTCCACTGTGCCTTGCCTCACTGTGCAGCTCAATATTTAAACAGCCAAAGACAAATACACTACCAAATCGTCTAGCCTGAGGTGGTTCTGGAGAGCCAGAGCTAAAAGCCAGTTTATGCTCTGATATTTACGCTAATTACTTAAACAAATGCCGTTGCAGACGTTGCTCTATCTACCGCCAGGCGGCAAAGCAGCTGAAGCATCCGAAATTTTATGGCTGGCAAATAAAGTCGAATTACTGATTTCAGTGCTAAGCCGGCCAAATGAGCGCCTGTGGCCACGCCCACTTGGCCACTTTGTTATATAAATAGAGATATATTTGTGGCATATACATTATGGCTTAATAGAGAGGTGGTTCGGTGGTTCGGTGGCTCAGTGGCGATTCGGTGGCTGCTGCCTTGGCATAGTTTTTGCTGACGGGCGCAATTTTATCGGCCCAAAGTAAAAAACCATTTAGTCTAGATAAGAGCCCAGCTGATTTATAACAATAGCAGCAGCAGGTGGGGGCCGTTTCACTCTGTCGATTATATATACTGACAGTACTCTGGCTAAGTGGGTGTGTCTGCTGTTGTTGTTGTTGCTGCAATAGTCGATTGAGTATGGTCAATTTGTGTGTCGAAAATGAAAGATATATTTATTTATAGCTCAGCTGGAGCAGGCGGTTATTGGAGCTTATAGAAATTGAAATCAATTTGGGCATATGAATTGAACTATTATTGTAAAATGTTACTATTGGACCTAGGCCTAAGCATTGATTGAATATGTATTAGAAGAATTTTAAATTCACTGCAAAAAATATTGCTAAATAAGAACTTTAATCTTATCACGTAGATTCTTTAAGCATTGAATCAATATCATTATTATTATTATATATTATCATTATATATTATTATTATATATTATTACTATATAACTTTTTATTTTCCCTTTAATTTTGTTTGTACTTCCTTAATAGATGATCATTTATATTATAACATTATTTTATTTTTCCACTTTCATTGGTATACACTCATTTTTCTTGTACTTCCTTAATAGATGATCAATTTTTTTTAATCAGTTTGCTATATATAAAAATAAATTTAAGCTCTCTTCTCTTTAAATAAAGCTAAAGATTCACTAAAGACAGATTAGTAATATATCAAGTACTATTGTCATATATAAAATTGCATATCTATCAAATATGCCAAACAAATATTGTATGAAGTCAGCTAGTTTATCTCTCCAGTTGTTTATCCATCTCTCTATCGACTCTCTCAAATGTGTTAAGATTGAAGCATTATATATATACACACATATATCTTATATAACATCATATATTTTTGCTTTTCATCGCCGGCTCTTTTAGCATTTTCTATGCCAAAACTAAATTTTATTTTTATTCGACTCATGAATTTATACAGCCTTTTTATAACCCACTAAAAACCCAAGCCTTTTCCTCTGCTGTCAATTACAGTAGTTTGGGAAAACTTGTCAACAATGAAGTTCAAAATTGTGCCAAAAACCCAGTTCACGTGCCACACTCAGCACGCAATTTTATTGACACTTTATTGGCATGTGGGCCAGCCGAACTGCTTTAACAGCCTCAACTAAACCGCTGCTAGAAGCCAGACCCACCAACCACCCAACCACCCAGCCACTCAACCAACCTCCCACTTGATAGGTTTTAAGCGAAAACTTTGCTTGTTATTTGTTTTTGGAAAAATTTGATTGCCTGTTTTTTTTTTAATTTGTTGAAAGTTTCTAAAGTTGAATATTCGATTGAGTGGTAAAGGGTAAAAAAACAAACATGAGTGTGCATGTCAGTCATGTGTGTGCGTGTGTGCGTGTGACACACCTGCATACGAATTTATGCCTCTCTAATTGGACACATCATCAGCATCCAAAACAGATTCTCAATTAAAATTAAACCAAATGGCATTTCAGCCAAGGCGTTGACAACTTCTGCAGCGCGACAAAACTGGCAAAAAATCAAACACTCAAGACACACACACACACGCAGACACACACCCATGCATAAAAGATGTTGTGCTGCCCCTTTTGGGTGGTCGCTGGTCGCGCACATTTTCCCAGATTTATGATTTGTTTATTTTGTGTTCTCATTTTCGATATTCGCTGCGATTATTCGAAATGCCCTACCGGGAAGGCACAAACTAGGGGCATATTAGTTGGCTGTGATAATTAAGAAGTATTCTTATGGAAAGGAGAATTCTAGAAGAGTTTGTTAAAATAGAAAATTTATAAAAAATCGACAAAACTTTAGAATTCCACCAAGCTTCAGCTTCTAGTAAAGTAACGCCTAAAACAAATAGATATTACAGAAAAATGTTATATGGAGATGTATGTTCAGGCAATTGAAAGAAATCAATGATCCAGGTGAAAGAAAATTTATTTGTGGAAAATCTGTTTCCAAATATACCTAATAAGTATGTGAAAGGTCTATCATTAGATCAACGAAAATAAGTCCAATTTGGGTTTAGGTGTTAATAAATTAGCTAAATAAAGGAACTCTGGAACTGAGATTTGACATAAGTCATAGAGTACAAAAAATTTAAAAAAAAAAAATTGTCTGAAGGCCTTTGTCACACTGGCTTAAAACTTTTTATTTAAAATTATTTCTTTTTAACAATAAATAAATAAAAAAATAAAAAATAAATAAAAAAAATAAAAAATAAATAAATAAATAAAAAATAAATGAAAAAAATAATAACTGAATTAATCTTTTAGCTGTATTAAACTGCAATTATACCTCAAAACTGAGCAGATTTTCAATGTGATTCGCCAGCTTTATAGCCTCTATAAACAGTCGAGGGGCACTTAAAATAAGTTAGTCTAAAATTAAAATACTTAGTACTCTCAGCTTATTACATTTACACAAATTTAAGCATTTAAGTCGCCCATATAAAGCATCACCTATCAAATTTCCACAAATCCGAAACCTCTTAACCTTTTCGAAGCCAATCTAATAAGCCGTTTTAAGACCTAAACACAAAAACTATACAAATGACGCAAAGTAAACTCAGCTTGGAGGTGTGATCAAAGCACAAAATGAGTTCATTTATGAGACACTTTGTAAAATTAGGCAACCTTTATGATAAGCTGAGCTTCGGATGCGGGCGAGACGTGTAAACTTTAAAGATGACCATGGAGGTGTTTTGAGCGAATTGATATGCCCATTTCGGTTTGGCTGAAGTAAAAATTGTACACATTGATTCAATTAGTTGCGGGTATATCAAAGTCTTTGGCACAGCTTTCTAACTTGTTGACTTGTTGAGGCATGGGGCATGTGGCATGGAGAAGGTGGGGTGGGAGGGGCAAGCGATGTTGTTTTGTTTACCAGAGGCGCGCGTCTTGGCGACACATTCACAGCAGCTGAGTGGATAAATATACATATATATACACATATATTTATATACATACATACATATGCATGCACATACATTCATATTCATATTCAGGCAGCTCATAAAGTCAGCAGAAAAACGCACAACTGCAAAAAGATTTGCATTTCGAATTGCTGTCAGCACTAAAAACGCAACTGCAGCAGCAGCCCCAGAGCAGCAGCTGGAATGGGCCGTGGGGCCTGTGACGGCGGCGGGGGGCGGGCGGGGCGCGCTTTTAATAACTGAAATGGGGATCGCTGGCTGTTGTTTATTATTGGCAAAATTCATAAATGGGCTGGCGGTGGCGAGTGCGTGAGTGCGTTTTAGGTTTAATTATAAACCAAACAGACTCAGCTAAAAACACACAAGAGTTGGGTAAACGGCAGAGCGTGCTAGCAGATACCCTAGAAAATGATTGCTGCAGTTTCTTATGAGTTGAGTTGAAGAGAAAAGCTATATATTATGGAGCTATAAGTCATATATAGCTTACTAAAATAGTTAACAGTGGGATAAGTGGGACAACAGCCAAGAGCTACCCTAGAACTAGAAATCCATCACGAGTTATCCCTTTCTCTGTTATAAACTCTACTTAGAGTACTATAGAAGTTATATTCCCATTCTATAAACATTTTTATTCTAAATAGACTTTGTTTTTATAGACTAGATACCCTAAGCTCTCTACTCTATACTCTTTTAGATCTTGAGTTAGGATCTTTAGGTTCCATTTGAGAAAACTCTATTGGGCTAACTCAATTCAACTTGATTTAGTACCAATACATATAGACTCTGTAGATATCTGACTTTCTCTGGCTGTCGCATAGACTCACACTCAAGCAATATACCCTGCCTTCCCCAAATTACCCAGAGATTTGCCATATAAAAACGCCTGAGACAAACGGGCGCTATGAGTATGAATCTGAATATGAATACTCGAATGCGTGCTCGTCTGCAGCTGCTGCATTTATGAGCCGACAGATACTGTACATACATATACATACATTTAAATATATTTATACATACATTTATATATAGAGAGAGAGGGGGAGAGGGAGAGAGAGAGAGAGCAGGCACATCCATCAGTTGGTTCTTGGCCCGAACTGTTCGACGTGCCCAAATTGCATTTGCATTCAAGTTATTTGCGCTAATTTCACGTTATGAAATTTTTTATTTCGCACATTTGCACAGCGCGCTTTCTTGCCTCGTTTTTCATTTTAAGTGGCAAACGGCAGGAAAACTGTGCTGTAATTAAAATGGCCACTAAATTGGACTAAAGAGACTGCTCCGCTCTGGCCATTGGCCATTGGCTTGTAGTTGTAATTAACTAGACAAAAGCGGATTCGAATGACAGCCTGAACTTGAGCTACGCCGGCAGAGACTCTACCATAGGCAACGCTCAAGTTTAGACGGCAATTAGTTGCGCAAAAACTATTTCAAATTCTCAACTCTTGCATGGCTTAAAGCAAACTTAAAGTTTGCACTCGCAGTTTGAAGAAATAAAAACAAATTGAAATATCACTGAAATTCCAAAACTTGAATGTAACAACTGTGGCTTAACAAAACTTTGTTTCGCATAAAGTTGCGGGCAAAAGTTTCATCTTCGAGCTGTGAAAACCTGAAAACATTTTAATTTAACTCCAAGGAATGCATAAAAAACCTAAAGGACATTCGAGCAGAAACTTGAAATGCTATATAATTATGGTAATGTAAATAGATTTAATAACAGGGAAAGATAAAAAGAGACCGAGAGAGAGAGAGAGAGAGAGAGAGAGAGAGAGAGAGAGAGAGAGAGAGAGAGAGAAAGAGAGAGATAGAGAGAGAGAGATATGTATACAGTTAAATTAAATCACAATCTATCATCTATAGATATTTCCCTGTACTTATATATTTCGATTCATATATCGGTCTATACTTTAATATTCCAATCCTGCCCTAGAAACCGAATTATTCAAACTCCAAACTATCTGTCTATCTATTCAGGATTTTATCTAGATTTCTATACATCTACCTAGATTTCGAGCTTCTTAGATTTCTATCCTATTACACTTTCGTTTCTGTCTATCGATTTACTATCTACCCATCTTCTCCATTGTACATTATCTCTATTTATCAGAATCTATACCAAAAGTTTCTATATATGCGTATATATATCACTCATTGTATCTTTCCATTCACCCAATTTTCGTTCACTTTAAATCTAATCAACACAAATCGTCTCCTTTTTTAATTAAATGAAAATATTTGCTTCGCTTTGAATTAGATATGCCAACTGTGCATAACATGTATAATCCAACTACAATCCATTCACCCACTCCCCTCCCCCACACGGCTTCCCTCTTGCTTCTATTGTGCTCCCATTGTGCTGGAATCAGTTAGGTTAGTCTGTCATAAATATCATAATAATAATCCCGGGTAGCCATCAACAAAATCCACTTGTGCAGCTCTATGAATAGCGTTCAACTGATGCAAATTCCATGCCAGTTAAGCGAATTGTGCTGCCTTCGCTTTGGCTGCCTCCAATCTGGCCGGGTCTGACCACCCGGGCCCGGACACATTGCACAATTGACGCCATCAACGACTCCAAAAAGGAGATGCCACAGCGCTTTTGTTATTCAATCCGAATGCCAAGCGAACGGGTGGGCGTTAGCAGAAATCCAACGAAAAGATTGTTTGTGAAGTAATCAAAAATGTGCACTGAGAGAAAAGCATGGAGTGTCAAGTAAAACTTAACAAACGAATGACAGACAGGCAGACAGCTAAAAGGGTAGGAAATGAAAGTTCTGATTAGCTTTCATATTCATGATGAATTTCGAGCTGAAGTTGACAGAGTTGTACACTGAGAGAAAAGTGTGAAGCGATGATGAAATTTAAATAAATATAATAAATGTTAAGTAATAAGAAAATATATATTTAAAGAAAAGGAACAACAATTCTAAAGGATATTTTAAAATACATACAATACACTGAGAGAAACATGTGGTGTGAAATAGCATTAAAATGACATTCATTTCAAAGAGAACATGGAGGAAAACTTCTGATTGGCAGGCATAATTATTCATATCCAATGTTGAGGTTGTCAATAATTTACACTGAGAGAAAAGTGTGGTGTGGAATCGAAATAAAAAAATAAAACATATTATTTTAAATATAACAATAATATATAGAAGAATACTGTTTAACTTTATTTCACATTTTCAAGATGTCATAGGTACTTTTTTTTGCTCAGTGCATGCAAGTGTGCGAGACTTGTGTAAGTCTCCGTGGCATTACGACCAAAGAACATTTGTATTTCACTTATTGTTCCGTGCTAACAACTATACTTAATATGCAACAGCTATTTTCGGTGGGCCACTTGAATTTCACTTTGTCAAAGCCTTTTCCCAGCCTCCGCCCCATCTGCCCAGCGTTGCCTCCCCACTTGATGGACCCCCTCCCGATCCACGGGCTGGTAGCTCACGCAGTAACCGCATCTCGCATTGCTGTGCGATGTTTTGCGGTGGTAATTGCACGCGCGCTGAAGCGTATCGTATGTTGCAGGTTTCCGTTGCTGGAAAACCGGGAGAAACGACCTAAAATAGCGGAACCATGGATGGGAACAAAAAGAAAAACTAGATAGAAGCGTGGTGTGCGAGGGACGGGGAGAGGTGGGGGGATGGTAAAGTGCGGGGCCTCGTCAATATTGGCCGCGACAGCTTTTGTTGTATGCACGAATTGTACGTGTTGCAATCTTCAATAGATACAACAGCAGCAGCGGCAGCTACGGCTACAGATACATTTACAGATACAGATACAGATACAGATACATTTTCCCCTCAACAATTGCGAGCGTGCGTTTGTTCTTCTTTCACGCTTGCTGCATCGACTGCTGTGACTCGCTCTCGCTGCCTGGAAACAGAAACAGAAAAAAAAACATGTTCTTTGTCATGCTGGCTGCCTCTGCTCTGTAGCCGTAGCTGTAGCGCGTTCTACCATTTGTATCTATGTAACTGTGTATCTGCATCTGTGTCTGTGCAGCCAAGTGCATGCGCCCTTTGGCCCATTAGGGCGCAACCGTGCATAATTACATCTGTTAATGTATTTGTATAGCGCTTTTCCATCTCTGTATAGCTCTGTGTGTGTGCGTCTCGGAATCCCAATCCGAATCTGAATCAGTATCTGTTGTGCTACGCCCCTCTTTTTTTTTGGGCAATTCTAATTACACGCGCTATGATTGATGTTTGCGGCTCGGTATCTTCCATAGAGTTTTTGTAGCTCTTAAGCGTCTTTTGTAATAATTTCACATTTTTTTTACCATTAATTCTTTCACAAAAATTTCGCTTACTTACATCAAATTAAAAGCTCATTAATCTTGCTGTTCATATATGTTTATATATAAAGAGTATATATATATTTTTTTTCTTCATAGTCACAACTTTTCACACACACACACACACACAGTGTTAACCGCAATTGCCACAATATCCAGTCAGTCGATTTATGTTGCCCTTTTAATTTGTCACTCGACACGTCAATTATATAAATCGCTTCTATATGTTGCATGTAGCTTGATGCGTGCTTCGTGCTGCGTGGCTGCATGGCTGCATGGCTGACAACATTCCCATTCTCACACATAAATAAAAACAAAAGATATTATTATACACTCGCTCGAATTTTCGGAGAGAGTATATTGGTTCTGCTTGAGAATATATTCGCTTCAATAGTTACAAAGCTATGTATAACCCCTGAAGTCGTGGTCAATCTCTAGATACATTATCTATTCCCTCTGAACCCAACTCTATTCCCTCCACACTCTTTGCACTCTATAGATAACTCCTCTTATATAATATCCCTAGATAATATTATGTTAAGAAACTAGCCTTAAGTTAGTTCACTATGAAAACACCAAATACACCGTTTTGGTAGTCGTAAAAAGTCAATACAAACCGCTTGCACAAACGATAAGACTCTACACAATGCACAAAGCAGAGTATATAAAAAAAAACATAAAATAATCTTTATGAAAGTCAAATATTTTGTCAAGTCTTTAAATTTTCATTTTCTTGCATTCCCTTTTGCGGCGAATATTTGTGAATAATGTGTGAATTTCTCTCGTTTCAGCTGCATCGTAAATGAAGCCCAGCCCCCCAAACCCAGCCACAATTCCAGGGTATATGCAGAGTGAATTTGTACTATTGATTTCTACGAGTGTATAAATGGATAAATAAAACGCACACTGAGAGAAATAATCTACTTGATTGCATAACGAGCGAAAACGTGTCGAAAAAAAAAGACTAGAGAGAGAGAGAGAGCGAGAGAAGGGGAGAAACAGAGGCAACAACAACAGTTGCAGCTGCCGTTGCGGCTACTTTGCTTAATTGATTTCTGTCTTGCAATGAGGCGTTTCAATGCCAACAACAACAACAACAACAATTTGCTGATACCAACTAAACAACAACAGCAACAACAATCACAACTTCAGCAACTGTGCGACAACTGCGTTTTGGGCGCGTTTCGTGAGCGTTTTGTGCGCGACTTTTACTCGCGCGCGTTTTTTAATTAATTTGAAATCGCGCTTGGCCCTTTTTTTTGTATTTTTGGCCACGGTTTGGTTGTGCGTGCGTGCGTGTATATGTGTGTGTGTGTGTGTCCAAGCGGAAATCAGCAATTTAATTTACAATAAGACGCTTGCCAAGGAGACATCCCAAAAGTGGAGCAAAAACCCATAAAAATAAAGAAAAGGAAAGCAAAACAAAGCACAGTCACAGAGGAAACAGCCAAAATGTTCGCGGGCATCAGAAAGAGACTAGCACGCAAGTGAGTAATACCCAAAGCTCCTACCTCCCCGCTCGATGCCATTCTTAAGTCTTTTTGTCAACCATTTGAGCTGCTTTTATTTTATCGCAGTTGTCCCTTTACCCTACAAAATACCCTAACTTGGCCAGAGTAAATACCTTCAGGTGGAGGTATTTAATGGAGGGGAATGCGAGATTTTCATGGAAGAGTATTGAGCCTAAGTCTTTATTGGTTTAAGTTTATATATATGTGTTCTGTGGGAATCTGTAAGAAACTTAAATGCAGAAACTTTATTGATTTATTTGTATTCAAACTTGCTGGGATTAAAATCCTCTAAGCTTAACTGTTTATAAGAAGGCGAGCAAATGCAGCCAACTTCAAGTTGTTAATTTTAAGAAATTTATACTCTTTTCACTAAGTAAACGAGCTTTGAAATCTAGCATTAGGGCATACGAAATTCGACCTCTGATGCCTTTACTCCATTCCTGCCTTTATCGAGGTTGTGCCTTCGTCGCTTTCATGGCCCAATTCCTTTGTTAATGACTTACGCGATAAGGGTCAGTGCGGGAGCTAGCGTCCGGAGGGGCGTCCGTAGCATGGCCAACCCTCATGCCAGGGCGTTTTTCAATTTGCAAAAATTAGTAGAGAAAAAACAAAAATTGTTTTTAGAATATCATTTACTATTTGTCTAATTAATTTCGTTGCACAGCTGGAGCTGGAAATTGGAGCTCATTTGCACGCAGCACTGGAGACGCCGTGCTGGAAATTTGGGAGACAACTACAGCCCCACTCACTGCCCTCACTCCGCCCTCTTTTTATTAACGCCAGCCCCCTCCCCACTCACAGCCCCTGTTCAGCGTGACATTGAAGCTCATGAATTTGCTGATTTGCGCAAATGTTGCACGTTTCGACAACAATCATCATTTATCATCATTCGTCGTCATCATTATGATCAACGTTTATTTTTTTTTAGCGTTTTTCTTTAATGAGCCAATTAGCTTAAAAAAAAATCTTTATTATTAGCCCGATTGCTGGAGACGAAAACCAGTTTCTACAAACAAAATTGAATTATGCCCCACAAATTGGCGGCTGAACTGTTGTGGCTTGTGGCGCGTGCAGACCCCGAAACGATCTAAGTGTAATTTCTAAAAACTCTATGTTTTTTTTTTTGCAAGTTAAAAAAAACTATTATCAACTATTTTCGTGGGAAATGTTCATGAATTTCGTGTTGGCCTCTAATGAAAGCCATAGAAAGTTGAGGAGTTTGAAGAATAGACACGTAATTGCTTCAAGTGTGGGTGCCCTCTCCCATTCAACTCAATTGTTAGCCCACATATGAAGGAGTGGAAGAGGAAGGGGGAGAGGAGCGAGTGCGCATGTGTAACTCTTTAAGTGGGGATTATCGGGATTAGAGAACTATTCTCTTGAAGGGAATTTATAATCATACACTGAACCCCCATTGTGAATGTCAGCTCAAGGTATAATTGTTTTGGGCAAAAGAAGTTGTGGCAGAGCCCATGCAGTATATATATTCGTGATTAAGCCTATGAACTGAGACAATCTAGCTCTTCCCGTTTGTCTAACCACGTCAATCTCGGAACCTATTAGAGTGAGAGACTAGCTACATGGCTTCTTGTATGTGTGAACTGCTATCGATACTACTACGATAATACTCGATTATCCAAAAGCATATAAAATATAAAATATATCGCTATCGTTACTCAAGTATTTTCCCAAAGAAGATAACATATACATATATGACATATACCACTAACTTTATAATATAATTGTGACTATATAAAATTTGATAAATTATATCAAAGTAATTATAATAAAGAGAACTTCCTTAGCGTATTTTAGCTCTCGCTCCCTCTCTCATTCTCTACCCCTCCTTAGGTCTCTTTTCACTTTTCAAGTGGTCCACTTTAGAGTTTAGCTCCAGGTGTATTATACATCACACGCTCCAGTATCTGACTAAGTACCTGCATAATTCACACCCACTCTTTAAAAATATATATATTTGAAAGCCTCTTGGTAGATGACAAAGGCGAGTGTTTTTCATTTCTTTTTTTATTTTTTGGCCGAAGTTGTTTACAAGTCATGATGTGCTAATTATTACAGAAAAGTGCAGCCAAATGCCTTTTAGCACTTAACGTTGGCGGCAGCTGGAGGGCCAGCAGCAGCAGCAGCAACAACAACAACAACAACAACGTAATACTTTAGGCTCAGGTGCTAAAAACACCTGTGCAAATAGAAACCGAAAACTCTAAAGTTGTAGTCGAGGCCTAAGCTTCGACTCTTGTGGCACTTTTTGTAGGTGGCAGCATTTAAGCAACATAACGGAGACTCCAAATATACATATATATGTATGTGTGTATGTATGTGTGTATGTGAATATATGTATATATCCTCATGTATAATTTGTTTAAGCTTTACATCTTGTGTGTGGGCTCACACACACAGACACACACACACACTCTTACAGTCTCCATAGAAATTAAACGCTTGGTCTCGCAATCAAGCGCGACTAAATTTAAGAAATAGCATGTATAGCCTATGCAATAGGGCATCCACGACTGCAATATGCTCGCTCGGAATAGTTGCTTGAGAACTTTATCTCTTTCAGATACGCCAAGCTGCAAAGATCTTAACTTTTCTGCTCTTCTATAAAGGAGAAAGTTTACTAGAGTGAAACCTAATGATTTTTAGCTCTATAAGTATATATATTCTAGGCAACCCAGTCTACTAGACACCCAAACCAATATACTCTCTTGTCCCTTCACAAGCGAGCATTGAAAATAATTACACGAAAAGCCATAACACACAATTTTATTTAACATTAAACATTAAGCACAAGATTTTATGTGGGCAAGCATTAAACTTTACGCGTGCGGCCCACAATACGTGCGATAACCTCTGAAAAAGTTGATGAATTCTCACGCCTATAAAACGAAAACACAAACTAGACAACAAAACAACACACACGAAGCTGAGCTCCAAGTCTAGCTGCATAATACATAACATATAATTAACTGCATCTTGAGTTTCTTTAAGAAAAACTTACATTTATTGCATGCCTAATTATGATTGATACGGGAACACAGGAAATATGTAATAGGGCGGAGCTCGAATATGTAATATGCTCGGCTCAGCAAGACTTTAATGTGCTCTGGTGAAAGTTTTAAGTAGTTTCTCATCATTAAGATTATACATATACATATATAATGATGGTAAGTGCAAAGTTTTTAAGAACTTTAAAAATGTTGTTAAAGGCAAAATCAGCTGTGTAATGGAAGCGTTCTTAAGGGCGAGTGTATACTGTAGATTGGAGAGAAAGGTAGTGAAATTCGAAAACTTTATAACTTGAATTTACAGATATAAAGATATGTAGGCAGAGTTACTGCATTCTTGTTATTACTTCAATTAGAAGTTAATCTCTCAAATTTCAATTAAATTTGTAATAGATATCAGACTAATGTATAGATCTAGATCTCATTACACGCGCAGCTACAATAGCCATTGTTTCTTATACTAAATGAATATTTGGGTAGATTTCAGTTCAGATCTATATGAAGATATGCATAGATGGCAGCTTAGAAATAGATGCTGATCAAGATAATCATTCATGCGCTCATGCATTTACATTTGTTTATTCCCATATCTGGCATTCATACATAAATATATTTACATTCTTTTTAAAGAAATATGTAGCATATGCCTCAAATATTAGACCATATACATATATATTTCCCATATGAGTGTATGTAACCTTCTAAAATACCCTGTAGCAACGGATATGACAACCAACAACTGTTGGCTTTGGCGCCTTTGTTGATAATTGTTGTTGTTGTTGTTCTTGTGCTTGTGCTTGTTTTTGTTTTTGTTATTCGGTGCCCCCAAGCAGCGTTTTCCATTTTGTGCTCATTTCTGCTGGCTGCGCTCATTGTTCTGCCTGAGCTTGTTGTGCAGCCGAGTTATCAAATGTATCTTTGTATCTTTAGCTGTAACTGACTGACTGACAACTTGTGAGGCTGCGCATGTGCCACTTAGACAAGCTTATTGGGGCTTATGGGTTAAAAGAAATGTGATGCAACAAAGCGTGAGGCGAGAGGCGACAGTGGCAGCGACAGCAACTAACGCAGTTACAAACTGTGCGTGTGTAATAGGCAGTTTGTAGCTGTTGTTGCTGCTGTAACTGTGAAATGTATCTGTATCTGCAGCCTTGCGCTAATTTCAAACTAAGATTACAACGGAACAAAAAGCCTAGAAAACTATTGCAATTACCGGATATGCGCAGCGCTTGATAAATAGCTCAGACACACAGACTATACACATACACAAACATACACTCATACATTTGCGTATATGTATGTATGTTTATGTGTCTATTTTGTATTTTATGATAGGGCGTAAAGTTTTTCGGCTGCTTTTTCCTAATTGCGAGTCGACATTCGATAGGCTTTAGTGCGAGGGTAGCATTGACACAATTTCACAGTCTCTTCACAGTTCATAGTTCATTTGCCTTTCGTGGGGCATTGCATAAAACACATCTTTTGTTCGCCTTGATCAATAGATAGTTAGATAGAGCACACTCCATCGTAAAGTAATTGCATGTGCGGAAGAGTGACAGGGAGGGAAGATACAATGAGCACATTTTATGCCCAGCAGCAGTGTCTCTCCTCTCCTCTCCTCTCCTGCTTAGCAAACTTCACAACCTCTGCCCATTCTCTTCGTTTAGCTGTCATAAATGCGCCATTAGAGCTAACAACTTCACTTAGACAAGACACCCACCCACAACAAAGTATGCCTCTCCCCCTCTCTCCTCTTTCACTCAAGCACTCTGTCACACACACAAAAGATATGCCATTTTATGCATTTCAAGTGCGTCGCCGTCTGTGCACTATCTCACATCTCTAATAACTCTGCGTGTGTGTGTGTGTGAACGTTTGTTTGTATATGTGCTTGCTGCACTCCGCACATCATCTGTCGGTCTGTCTCCCTCTCTCGCCCCTCGTCGCATATGTCTGTCAGAGCGAGTAAAGTGTCAATTCCATCATAAGCCAAAGTGGCGCACATATCGCATAACATTTTCACAAAAGGGGCGACAGGCCAAATCAAAGGAAAAAAAGCAAAATTATTGAACAATATCTCAACTAAACGACAAATACAAATGAAATGTGGGAAAAGCAACAGCAACGTCGAGTTTTATATACACTTTCAATCCATAAACACAATATGTGTCTGTTTGCATAAATAAGAGAATATTTTTGCACTCACCCACACACACATATGCACATTTGTATGTATACATAGACTTATTTATGGATGTATGCATGCATGCTTGGAACTATTGCCAACAAGAATTTGCACTTAGTAAATGGTTATGGCATATTAAATAATGGCAGCAAATCAATATAAACAACACAACACACACTTCACTTTAACATTTTGCACTGCTATTTAGCTTTTAATTTGAATTCTCACACTTAAACGAAAATTACACAAAAATACGCGAAGAACGTGCGTGCCGAACTTTGCCGCGAGCAACAGCTGATTTATAAGAGATTTCCATAAATACAGTGTTGCGAAGTTTTAGCAAGCTATTACGATTAAAGCGACTTACATATCGATAATTGCAATTATAAGTTAAGCTTGCAGTCAGTGTTGGCATTTGACGATCATATAGCCAAAATTAGCTATTCTTAGAGTCAAATAGCTAAACATTAATTTTAAATGATTGTTAGCTTGAAAATTGACTGTGAAGGAAGCGATTTCTGTTTTTAATAGGGAAATTTTAAGAAATTAATGCCAAGTCACTTGGCCCAGTTGGTGTACCTCACTTCACAGCATACACTCGAAAAAATGAGCACAATGAAAGCATCAAGCATAGACGTCTGTCTCTTCTGCATTTTGACAGCAAACACGCTGCACACGAAGCAGCCGCAATCCCTCATTCGAAAAGATGCAGATACCAGCGGACACCGATACAGATTTCAATTTGGGTGTGACAATTGCAGTCGCAGTCGCAGTCGCAGTCGCAGTCGCAGTCGCAGTCGCAGTCGCAGTCGCAGCCGCCAGACGCCATAATGATGAATACCTTTTTAATGAGCAGCTGACGTATGAATATGTATAGATCGCACAGACCCCGGAGACGATTTATTATCGCCTCGACTTGACGCGTCGCGACGCGGCTCGACTGGCTTTGCCTTGCCTTGCCTTGCCTCAGCTCTAACGGAGCGGAGCGCGCAGCCTGTGCAGTTGCAACAGCTAAATTACACGGGTTTTTCTCTCTGATACCCTGTATTTGATAGGAAAGGAGTGGTCATTGGCCAAAAGGCTAGATATAGCCAAATTGGCATTTATTTTGTACTTGCTTGAAGAAAGTTCTTCCTGGCTCTCTGATTTGACCTGCAGATACCCTGTAATCTTAAAAAATGAGGTATACTGATCTTACTGCCAAAAAAGGCTAAATAAAGCATGCTAGTTGATTTCAAATCGACTATCAATCCACGTCGATATTATTCATTTATAGATACCGGACTCTCTCACTCTCTCACTTCTCAAATATTATTTTAGGGCATTCCAAAGTCATCTATATTTCCTTTGTTGCTTCCACTTGTTTCTTTATGCGCTTCAGCCGCAAGCTTCAGTCATAAATTGTTACCTTTGACGCATGGAATGACCCTAACCTACCCAAATAGTTGACCAGAGTTGTTCTCTTTATTGCGCTTTGACATGCAAAGCGAGTTGTTCTTCTTCTATTACAAATATACAAATGCTTCTTCTGTATGTATGTGTTTTCATGTGTACTAAAAATTAGTTAGTAGAAAAATGTTTGGCTAAAAAAATAAAAGAAAGAAGATATCAAATCAAGAGGGGAAAAGAACAAATTTTATTTGAGTTTACTTTCCATTTATTTACGCTGCAATTAGCGAGCATTTACTGTAGTGCCTAAGTTTTTAGCCTTTTCTGTCCTTTTCTCATGCTAAAAAACTTTATTTTTTAGCCAATTTTTATTTACATTTTAATTACAATTAAACTTCAAGTTTGTTATTAGCGAGTGCTTACTGTTTTAACCGTCTTCTCTTTAATCTCTTTTCTCGCTCTTTGTCAAGCTATAAAAACTCTATATTTTCTCGTTTTTTTTTCTCCGTTTTTTTTCCAATTACCGTATTCAGTTTATTTTTAGCTCTTTCTCTTAGCCTTTTTTAGCTGTTTTTTGCACTTGTTTTTCTAATTAAAAGTTTTCGCCCTTAACGCGCGCTACAAACGCAAACTTGTTTCCGCTCGACGCTTGATTGTTGGCCAAAAACACACGCCCATTTGCCACACCCACACGAAATATTTTTAAAGGGCGTAGACGCAGCTTTATAGCCGTACAGGGTATTATTGTTGGCTCTAAGCGAGAGCCGAGCAGAAGGCGGCAAATGTTTGTTGATAACACACAAATTTATATAGGTGAATGGGAATGTGCGTATGTGTGTGTGTGTGTGTGCGTGTGCGGGTGTGTGGCAGGTGGACATAACTTATACATGTACCTACTTTATATATATGTATGTATATCGTTTTTTGTTATATGTCGTGCACAATAGCGCGAGTGCGTTATCTATTTCGGCTACGGAAATGGGCTATTGAGCCGGCTGTTTATGGCCCATTAGGGCGCCGTGGCCCAAATAATTAGCATGCCATTGTTGTCCTTGAGGGTGCCCACATTAGCGATAACCGATAACCGATAGCTGCCCGGCGATAGCCGTTAAAGTGATTGAGTGTCAAGTGCCAGCTACAATTTCCGGCTGGCCAATTGCCAGAGCTACGCATATTTACTGAATGCAAATAACTTTCTAAGCTGGCTGCAGCTTGACGGCTTCCTTTGGCAAGTATGCCTATGCTTGTGACATATAAATATCAGAGAGCTACAGTGGAAGCTCTGTACAAGTGATAGATGACATTGACAGGAGCAACTTTATTATAGCCAAACGGCTAGCCTAGCGGGAGACGTCTTTTATATAGAGTAATGCTTATTACTGATCGTTTATTGTTGGATAGGTTTTACTGTACCTATGCTCAGACTCTCTAATATGTTTAGAAGCATCTTTCAGCTAGCTGTTGCTATGCATACTCCAATAGACTAGTTTTTTGTATATACTATAGCTATAGTTGTTCACTCTAGCCAATTATCACTGTACCAATGCATATGGCCTACTGTATACATATGCTGTATCTTCACATGATCTTTCAACAAGGTACATATGGAAATATCGAATATAGCCATATTGATTTGGCCTTTGCATTGGTTCACTCCAGCCAGCTTTCACTGTGCGCGAACCAGGGCCAGAACCAGGGCTTGGCTGGCCCGTCAGCTGGCAATCGAACCGTTGTGTGAAGTGTTTGCCCAGGTAAACACAAGGTGTCCACTTGACTTCCGTTTTGCTGATTGCTTCGTATGGCTCGCTTCCCGGAATCGCAGTTCGTAGCTCGTAACTCGAGACGGGAGACAGGAGACGGGAGAAACTCCAAACAAACGTGACATGTGCTGACGTCCGCATCGATGTTTGCCATAGTTTCTGCGCTGCGGTTTAATTCATACGATTTGCATAGGCATTTGGCATTTGTGTTTCTAGCTATTTGCATTTGCCGGCTGAGACGGCGGCGGGCCATCTCTTTGTTGTCGTTCATCGCAACAACAACAACAACAATAGCAGCAGCAACATTTGTATTTGCATATCAAATATTTGCAAATGCCAGCACATAAAACACTCGTACGCTCCATTTGAGTGCCGATTGGATGGGCCAATAAAGCTCTAATCAAGTTTATCGATAGGCGATAAACCGAACGATAACACTTTCAGTTTGTGCTATAATGAGATTTAAGCTGACATCAAAAGTTAATGGCTTCCATTGCAAGTTTTGCCGCTAAAAATGGCTAGAATTGGCAGCACATTCAATGATATGGCAGCAAATACAACTTGAAGCTTTAGTCTACTTATA
Organism: Drosophila navojoa; assembly: GCF_001654015.2. The sequence continues at coordinate 686,222 of NW_022045872.1, read as the reverse complement.
GCTAAATATAGCTATAAAATAAAACTGATAAATGTGCAGCTGAGTATATATAATGGCTATTTTTTAAGCGTTTAGCTTTAGCTTTTTCTTTTACAAAAGCACTTAGCTATAAAAAAGCTAAACTATTTAAGTTTTTACGCTTCAGCGGTAAAATAGGAAAATATAGCCAGAAAACTGCTAAGCTTATAAAGGTAGACAGATGTTGCTTGCATTGCGGCCCAAATTCTATTTCTAATCAACGTATGCTCTATAAAAGCTAAATCTAGCTATAAATAAGTTATAAGTCAACTTTCAGCTAGTAAATCACCACTGAATTTCCACCTGATTTAAATACTTTTTTTATTATATGTGACCCACAAAACTTTTATAGATTAACAGAAGTAAAAAAGTAGCTATAAAAAGGCTAAATTTTGTAATCAACTTTAAGTTGTAAAATTCAAAACTATGTAAATTTTGATTATGATTCATAATTATATATAAAATGATCTTCATTATGAATCCATTACAAATAGCCATAAAAAGGCCAAATCGTCAGCCAAGTTCAAATGCTTTTTTCGGTGGTTTCTTTGACTTCCCTTTACAGCCAAATGACATTTGTTGCGTTGCGGTTACAGAGATCTCATTACGATCAGTGGCTGTCGCCGACTCAATTATGCGACTGTCTGTGTGAGGGGACTGTACGTATAGTAGATGGTTTCCTGTTCGAGTACAATTATCAGATGGTTATCGGATCAGTTTTACCCGTATATGCAGAGTGTGCCCATAATAAATCTTGGCTTTTTTTTTGTTTTTGTTTTGGCTTTTTGTTTTTTGTCTTCTCTCGGTTAACGCTTGTCAAATTATGCAAATTTAAGTGTGGGCTACAAAATCAGTTATGAATGAGTGAGAGAGAGGGATAGGGGAGAAGAGTGTGCGATAGAGATGAACCGAAAGAAATGAAGCAGATTTGGGTCATTGATACAAACTTCGATGGCGCATTCAGTCAACACATTGTCAACAGCAAAGGGCGTGCTGAAACGCACCTAACCGCGACTCGAGCGACACCAGAGATACGAGAGGCGAGAGACACGAGCAACCCGAGCGAATTTTACGCAGCAACAACTACTCAAGTTTCTCATTACATTAATCACACCCACAGGGCCCTATGAGCTTAAATTCCTTTATAGCTAGCCCTTATAGAGGGTAAATATCTTTGCATAGTGACGTATTTATGCTCGCTCACCTAGTGAAAAGAGCATATGGGGCTTATAAATATACGTTCGCCAGTCGTTCATAGTCAAGTAAAGTATACATATTCTAGATACACCATATACAGACATGTCACCATATGAAATATGCGCTTCTCAGTTATCCTACTATACATACTGTAGATATACAGGCATTATAGTATAGACTATATTCTTGATAGTTTCTATAAAAATGTAAAGTATTTTTTGTATAAAACTATTCAGAGAACTGCGAAAGGAAGTTCTGCCTATAGTATGTATATTTATATGATATATTGGTATATGTAGTACCTAACTCTATGATCCATGACTCTATAGACAATATTCTATATTGATTATATATATATATATGTATATATGTATATTTATATGATATATTGGTATATGTAGTACCTAACTCTATGATCCATGACTCTATAGACAATATTCTATATTGATTATTATATATGCATACTATTCCTATACTCTATGCTTTAGTAATATTCTAGTTACACTGTGTAGAGTATGTACATATACTCTAGATTCCGTATATATTCAAGGTAATCCATTTATCCATAGAGTATACATATTGCTAATACTCTATATTTAGTTATACATACATATATGTATATGTATATGTATATGTATGTATATTTTCGATACTCTAATTATATTTTCACTAATATTATTATAATATATAATAATATTTTGGTTAGTCTGTCTATATTCTAGGTACAACTTCTCTATACTATCCTCTAGAGTAAACTGGATGCACGCTCTATTTGCAGGCTAGATGCCTAGACTATATATACTGCCTTCGTGATATATGCCTAGTCGAACACTCCAAAAACAGTTCACTGGCAGTGTTTAACAATGCGAATGAGATGCTTGGCTGGCGCTGCAATGGCCAAGTTAACAACGGGCTTGACGCTGCCCTCATCTCAGTCTCTGTCTCTGTTTTCGCCTCCTCTTCTGCTTCTGCTTCTTCTTCATAATCTAAGCAAACTGCAGCTGCATCCTTTTGGCTTGTTTAACTTGGCCTCAACACTTCTTCGTCTTCTTCTTTTCCATCTCCATCTTCTTCTTCCTCTCTTCTTGCACACGCTGCAAGCTGTAAGCGGAGACCCCATTCGAATTGTAAACACAGAGTTTTGGACACGCCCATTTGGGTTATGCTGCTGCATGGATGAGTACCCGCCTATACACACACACACACACACACATGAATTTATATATGTGTATATATATATATATGTCGAAGCACTAGTATTCTTGTTGAAGCACTAGTATTCTCTTG
>NW_022045872.1:659521-683710 GCF_001654015.2 Drosophila navojoa | reverse complement strand
CAATTACAATGCGCGCAAACAAATTAGTACTACTTGCTCTTCGACATATATATATCTGTTCGTTGTCGGATTTTGTTTCAAGTCTGCAAAATGGGTTACTGAACGGCCCTTTGGATTGCTTAGCGAAGCGTGTGGCGCGGATTTATAACGGAAGCTTAGCCCGTTGCCCATTGCCCGTTAGCCGATTCGAATCATGAATAAATTAACAATCGTTGACTACAAATTTGCATGCACAAAGAGCGAGATAGAGAGAGAGGGAGAGAGAGCGCGAGAGAGAGAGGTGTACTATATCTCTATAGACCCCAACTAAATGCACAGATATGTGCATATATACAGGCATTTATACATATATATGGCATATATTATCTGCCTTTGCATGCCCAACATGTTCTCAATGGGAAATTTGGGATTCGAGCCGTAAACTGACCCAAAAATTAATATTAATATTTAATCAAAAATGCATTTTTATATGAGATAAAAGATTAGGTAATCCAAAAATTTGAGCCACGCTGCATTAATTCAATGGAATTCTTGCTTTATTTTAATCATAAAGAAATTTTGATTATGAGTTTCATTAGACATTAACATAATATTTATAATAATATTTAATAATATTTTATAATATATTTATAATATTATTTAATAATATTTAATTACATATCAGTTTCAAAATATAGATTTTTGTGGTTTCCCTACTGAGACAAAAGCTAAGTAGTCAAAGTTTTAGTTTACGAACTATGCTCAGACCCACTTAGCGTATGTCTCCGAACTCTTTAAATAGAGTTCAGAGTAAGATTTAATATCTACAATGCTTAATTTTTTATGGTAATTGGGTTTCGAGCTTTACACTGAACCGCCCTAAACCTTTCTAGTAATATTTGTTTATATTTTCTTATTTTATTTCAAGTTTTCCAGCTACTTAGCATTGGTCAGCCATAAGCCCATATCTATGCATATTTATGGATAATTATGCAAACGGTAGCGCAGTCCCTTAACCTTTAGTTTTTCTTGCAACGCCCCCGAGTCAAGCGAGCCTTAAATCACAGCGTGTCCAAAAGTCTTTGTCTATGTCTCTGTCCAGCATCCACATCTCGATCTGCAACAGCAACTGCATCAGCATTTTGCGTGTGGTCAGCTCAATTCGAGGCCCACGCGCCACGCCCCACGCCCCACGCCACCTCCTGTCAACTCTCTGGCACCCACAAGAGCCACAAGAGCAAACAGACCAAAGCCCAAACTGACAGTTCGGACAGTTCGAAAGAGTTTTCGAATAGTTGGGCGTATGCAGCTTCGATTGGCAATGGAGGCGGCTAGCTGATGCTGATGTTTTGCTGGTGGGCGTGGCGTGGCGTGGGCAGCTCTTGAATAGCAGTCGAAAAATTATTGCAGAATTGTAAATTATTTGCACTGTCGACCTCATTGTCAGCGCTTTAAAAGAGTTAAAGACACAACACACACACACACACACACATATATATACACACACACATGCACACTCTAAATTACACACACTCTCTTCAATATGCAGCAATTCATGACATTAAATTCAAACGCGTTTCATGCAAATTTTATTTCGTTGCATTCGGTTTGGGTGTAAATGCTTCCCAAATAGCCCCATAATTATTTTCGAGTGTACTTAACCGAAAACCTGTCCAAATTGCTATTAAATGTTACTTTTAATTAGTTGACAGTAAAAATACATATACATATATACCGGTCTCTATACGTATGCTAATAGTCCATGTAGCTATAAATCAAGCTTTTCTATTGTAAATGCAAAAACTTGATTTGCATAAAAAGTTCGAATTACATAGCCAAATGAACAGACCCCAATTACGTATTACATTGTTAGTTATTTAATACCCTCTAATTGTTGTTGTATGGGGGAGTGCTCTGGACTGGACAATGCCCTTTACTCTACGCAGAACTGATATTTCAACAAATTTATGAGGTGTTGGTAGAGCAGGCATCCAAAATTCGAAAGGTTCTAATTCTGTACCCTCATCTCTGGAATCTATATAGTAAATGTGAAGTCTCTAGCTCTTGTGGCATTCGAGGAATTCAAATTATATGAAATATATAATGATATATCATTATAATAACGAAAGAATTCTGACTATAATTCCATTCCAGCCAAAACTCTTAGGGATCAGCTTATCTCTGTTTTAGTACTGCACTCATTTCCCATTCGTACTTTTATTACCCCTCCATTTCCTTGGCACATTTAGTTAATCTTAAGCTACAATTCCATCAAGGTCCATCACTCGCTCATAAGCAGTTAAAAGCTGCTTAGTATTTATTATATTCCACTCCAGCTATAATTATATATATAAAATGTTGCTTATCTCTGCAGCTCCCCCAATTACAGCTGGAACTCAACGCACACACACACACACACACACCCACGCAGGCTGTAATTACTTTCCATAAATTGCCTTTAAGGGTCTTTCGGGTCAGTCACAGGCCGAATTCGGCTGCGGCATCGGTCAGCTTCAAGTAGTAAGCGCCTTATGGGGCTTATTTGTAGCCTGCATTAAAAAAAAAAGCTAAAGAAATTGCCATTAAATGCAAGGCAAAAGTGTTTCCAGGTACTTTGAATGCCGGCTCACATGAAAGACGCGAGTATATTGGCTTTGGAGATACTTAGAATGTTTTCGATTTCTGTTAGGAGTATGCAATCTATATGGTCCAAATTTGAGAGCTAGAGTCACAATCACAATTAAATGCCAAATAATACTCAAGACTCTGACAAATCATAAGTGCGAAACCACTCAAGAATCGTACAATCTATACCTGAGTTATAACCTCAGTTCCTCAGTTCAATATATCATATAGTAAATATATCAATATTTTTATATGTATGTATTAATACCGAGCGAGTATTACGTAGTCGTCTACTCTCTCTCTCTCTCTCTCTCTCTCTCTCTCTCTCTCTCTCTTCCTCACTCTCACTGCTCCCTCTTTGTCCACTCTGTGCAATATTTATTTTTATGCCAACTGCAACTGGCCATTGATAAGCGCCGGATAGCAGCAGCAGCAGCAGCAGAGGCAGGAGCTGGAACAGCAGGAGGCGCAGTAGAGGCAGCACCAAACAGAAGCAAGTGACGGGCGGTGTCGGTACTTTGAAAGGGGGGCGTGGCCACTGTGACAGCGGAAATTTATGGTCGTCACATAAAACGCATAATCAGTAAACGAATGTGCCGCACAGTCGAGCCGGATTAACCGAATGACCGGACGGAAAGACAAGCAGACGGATGCGCGAATGGACGAATGGACGAGTGGACTGAATGTCTCTCCAGCTCCTGCTCTCTCTTCTCAGCTTTAAATGATTGCGCGCTTGACGAATGTGCAACATTCAATGAACATCATGACTATATATAAATATATTAATTTATCCGTCTGCCACTATTTAAGGCATATAAATTAGTTAGGGAAGGGCAGATAGCTATAGGAAAGGAAGGGAAATAATTATCGCAGCTATAGGTTAAAGAGTCAGCTAGGACAGGAAATTTATTCAACTATCTCTAACATACACTCAAGATATAGTAAATATTTAGGAACAGTTCTCAAAACTATAAATAAAGAAGCTCAAGCTAAGGTATGCCAAGGAATACTCAGACCATATATCGTAATTATATAAAAACCAAAAAACGAAAAATCTAAATATTTAATTGGAGATGGGATAGTTTGTTAATAATCGAAAAATATAAATGTTATAAAAAACTATTAATATGCTCCATCTAAATCGTAGATAAGTACATACATACATATATGCTCCATCTTTTTTATGACTTATGCGCCAACGGAAGCTAAAGTTGATGGAAATGCAAATACCCTGGCGACTGCACCTTAAAAGGCAGAAGCGAATTCGAAATGGAAATGGAAATGAGAATGGGATTGGGATTGCGAATGGGAAGGGGAATGGGAATGAGTCACGGGCGCTAAATTAGATTCCTGAAGTGCAACGTCTGCACTTTGCACCTATTGCACAGACAATTGAGTAAGAGGTAGAGGCAGCGGTAGAGGCGGCGGTAGAGATATGGGTGGGGTAGCTGGCTGCATGTTGCATGCCACAAAGCTGATTGTTTATTAAGTCAATGCAATGCCATTAGCTGACCTTTTGACTGCGCCAATGGCATTGATGTGCCAGCTAATTAAGTTTGCAACGGCCAAAGCCAAAAGATCGAAGCAGGCGAAGAAGCTGACTGCATGAGTCACCTACATATATACATATACATATATATAGATATATATGTATTACTATATGTGAAGCCAAAGTCCAGCTGGTTTGATAACAGTTAAATTGATTTTGATTGCTTTATTTGATGATCATAAATCAAAGGCGCATAGAACTGCGAAGCGGCACGTGGGCCGCATTTGAAAAGCAAAGTGAAAAACTTGCCACAGATGGTTGCATGATATGGAGGCAGCCAAACACACGAGCAACGAACGCACTTGGACGCTGCCCACTTGGCTGCTGCTTCAGCTGTCCGATAGCCGGACACGATACGAAACGAAAACATTTTGTGCGATTTGCTTGTAAGTTTTGGAATACCCTGGACAAATTAGGAGTGACTCAGTGGGGGCATATTGGTTTTGATGATTAAATGTGTAACAGACTAGAAAGTAAATAGGAAAATTGTTGTTTTCTTTTTTAAACTTTTCGATTAAGTTCACTTTATCGATAAGTTATCGGTCTGCTAGTCCAGCATATATATTCGAAATATTTATTCGATTTGAACATATCCATAATTTTCCATTGGCACAAATTAAATATGCTTAGTATATATTAAAAAATTTAATTTTAATTTTTTTTATAGCCAACAGGCGATAAATATAAATTTTCAGTCTGAACAAATTGCAAATTTATATATAATAAAACTGTGTAAATTTTTATAAAGCTATGACATGTTCTACAGAACTATACGCTATACAATGTCTAGGTCTTCAGAGAGCAAGCAATCATGTATTGTAAGCCCAAGCTAATTTTTACTCCATATAAAATATATAGCTTTAATAGTTTCATCATCTCTTAACTCTAAAGTCCTTCAGAAACTCCGCTTTCTGATCGTTATCTCATTTTGTAAGGCTTCAAGCTTACTACAGGGTATCTGACCCCTCGCTCATATCCAGCTTTTTGCACACTTTGAGGCATTCATTTATTAGACGCTCGTTTGCAGCAAAAGAGTTGAGCGTTAGACTTGACCAAAAAAAAAAAAAAAACGAAAGAAAAAAACGAAAGAAAACTGGATTGCTCGCATGTGGTTGAATGGACGCAGTCAAGTCAAAAGCATTTGGCCACAGTCGAAGCTGGAGTTGGAGTTGGAGCTGGCGCTGGAGTTGGAGCAGGAGTTGAAGCTCTAGTTGCCGTTGTTGCCCACTCGAATGCCTCCAAGTGCCAATTTTATCAAATTATTTGCACTTAACTCGCAAATTCAATTTGAAATAACGAGCAAATTGTTGTTGCCTGTTGTTGTTGTTGTTGTTGCTGTTGTTGTTGCTGTGGCAGTTGTTGTTAGCAATTGGCTTTGGGGGCCGACACAGTTCACAGACATGTGGCATGTGGGGACATGCTAAGCAGAAAGAAACTTAGGATATCTGTGGCACGCATACTCCTTGCTTTTCCACAGGTGCAACAATAATCGATATCTTTGTCAGCTGCAAATATTGGGTCAACACGTCAATTGTGCCACACAGGGTGGCAACGCCTGACAGCCAAACAATTCGCAAGGGGCCGGAGGGGAGAACGACATGGTCAAAAGGCACAGTGCTGCCAGGTGCACAGTTTTGTTAAAAGTGTGGCCAAGTGGAGAGTGTGGAGTGTGTGTAGAGTAAAGTGGAGATTTATGGATGGAGGGTGTTGAGTGGAGAAAGGGCAATGGAGAATGGAGATTTTGAAGTGAAAATGTAGAATGGATAGGGCTATGGAGAGAAGAATAGAGAAAAGGGAATGAGAAGAAAAGATAGGGAAGAGAATGAGAGATGGAAAAAGGAGATGCGATAGTTGATAGTGGAGAGAGAAGACCTGAAATTAAAGATCAGGTAATGAACAGCTGTGAGTAGTAATGTCTCCACTATCAACTATCCTATCTCCTCTTTCCAGAGCTGTGAGTAGAGTGTAGAGCACTGTGAAAAGTGGACAGGGTAAGGAAAGTAGAAAGTGGAGAGGGAAAAGCGCAGCGTTGAGTGGAGAGAGTAGAGTATGGAAAGTAAAGAGTGTAGAATGTAAAGTGGAGAGTTGAAAGTGCAGAGTGAACATGGAAAAGCGGAGGATGGAACATAAGTCTACAGCATGGAGAATGTAAAGCAACGACTGGAAAGCAAAGAATAGAGACTGCAGAATGATGAGTGAAATATAGAATGTAAAGAGTGCAAAGCCGAGTGGAAAGCGAGCAAACTGACTGCAGCAACTTTTCATATATTTATTTGAGGAGAGAGTTTTTCATATGAATAGCTGAATTATAGATCAACTGTTGTCGAATAAATATCCAATGCATGGCTATGAATATTACCATGAAGCTTATTTATTTATAAATTTCCACAATACTTTTAGGTTTCTCGAGTAGCTCTTGAGCTCCAACAACTTGAAATTTGTTTGCCTGATTGCTGTGGGATTTCGTCACATGTTCCCCTGGCATCGTATCAGTGTGCAGTCTCGTGCGATTGCATTATTGGCTTCATGTACTTTAGCTGTGCCCATTGAGGCACTTGAAGATATGTTTTCTGTTGCAACACAATGCTCCAGATTAGTGGCTAGAGAGCTTCAAGTGTGTGTGTGTGTGTGTGAGTGTGTGTGTGTGTTTGTCGGCCAGCTGGCTGGGCGAATAGTAACAATAATTTTGACACTTCTTTTGGGGGTGCCGGAGCCGGTGCCATTGCCGTTGCCGGATTATAAGCATTGGGCAAGATCTTTGAGCTATGCAACCAGCCAGGCGATGCGATACGATCAACAGCCCACGCGACGAAGCTCGAAGCTCGTAGCTGGAAGCTGGTTGAGCAAGTTTTTGGCTGCAGACACAGCGGCTGCAATTGAAGGCTGTCAGCTGGCATTAATCAAGCAGACTCTATCTCTCTCTCACTCTACGTTTACTTATATATATTTCCCATTGATTATTGCAGGCAAAACGAGAAGGACTGTGACGAGGATGACAAGGACGATGTGCACGATATAATGCCGCCAGCGAATTATATACAAATATCGCAGGGCAAAATCCAATTGGTGCATCAGGCGCGCTCCCTGGAGCACGAGCCGGCGCTCAGTCTGGAGCGTGCCAGCGATAAGGTGAGTTAGTGTGTGCAGCAGTTAAAGTAAAACTCAGCAAGTATACCCCATGTAAATCCAACTGGTGCTGGCTCGTAGCTCGTAGCTCGTAACTCTGCTTAGCCTGGTAGCAGCGCCCAAATGCAATTACAGACCCATTATACAACATTCAACTATACATTATTGTCATTTGTATAACCCTCACCCATCCATCTGCCAATTGGGCTGGCCTGGGAAAGGCGCCGTCGTGCTTCTCCTTGGCGTGCGCAAAAACCTGACATGCAACACCCTTTGAACCTGAACTGAGATTAGCTGAAGTGCAGCCACTTGCAGCTACAGATTGATGCGAGTCAAAATTCCCGCATGTGAATGCACTTTTGACATGCTTAGGGTTGACTGACTGCATCATTGTGATTAGCTTTTGTTTCAAATTTGACTAGAATGTATAGAGTTGTGATGAGCTTGACTCGGCAGCTATGGCTTTAGCAGGAGCTTTAACATGTAGCTTATGCTGCTGTTAATATTTGTCATTATGACTATTAACATATAACCGAAGCAGCTCTCAGTGCTTGGACTTAAATCACCTTTAAGATTTAGTTTAGCGTGTGGTTTCAATTTGGCAGTAGGATGTTCATAAAACTCTACTTAATAACAAATACTTTATCCTGCTGTTAAATTTTAACTGCCCGTCTCTTCATGTAAATACATTCCTAGCTTGTCGCTTAACTTTGACCACAAATAAAGTAAAAATGAATTTTTAACATGCAGTTTAACTACCCATATAAACACGTAGCTTTGCCTTCTGCTGTTAAAATTTAACAAACAGTTTGACCCTCCAGCAGAGTGTTTAGAGTCTCTAAAACCCCAGTCCAGCTTCAACTGCGTGTCTCTCTCGTGTCTGTCTTTCATGTGTTTGGGTCATAAATCAGTGAATCTCTATCGGCGTCTTACCATCTGCTTAGAATGCTGCTGATAACCTACATGATATTTTTAGCAACATTTGAAGCAAGGGTTAAGCTCATCATTCTAAACATTTGGCATGATTTGATCTGTGGCAAGATTTATGTTCAATGTGATTAAAACTGCGGCCTGCTTTCATCTCGTCAGATTCTTCGCTCATGCTTTACATATTACGCTTAGAATTGAGGTTATGTTTAAGATTTACAACGTGATTTATAGATAAATTCGGTGATTTGGCGAGTGTGTGTAATGGGGTTTCAGAAGTTTTTTGGAAAGTATTTTATTTTTGACTTGGATTTGGGTCATCTTTGTGAGGTATAATGATGCTACTGGCTGAAGTTGGGATCAGCTTTTATATCATTCGCTATGATTCACAAATGTTATTCACATTTGACATTCGAATGACATATTTGAAGTAGAGCTTACGTCATTTTCAAGACCTGGAATAGTTAGATTTTGATGTGGGGGGTATGTATATATATACATATCTATATATCTATAACAGGCAGATCATTCTGCATGAAGTATAGCATTGGCATGAGAAAAGAAGAAGATAAGATCACTTTGCTGTATCTTCCTATTCATAACTGAATATTATTCTGAGTATTTCAACTGCTAATCAGCTAGAAAATTCTAGGAATTTTATATTCTAGACTTTATTGATTCACAATTATTCAGAATGATAAACTTTAGATTTTTCATTATCGGAGTATCTATTATTCAGAGTGATGTGCGTCCTCGGTCCTTATCCAGCGTATTCATTTTGCTGAGTTTCAACTACCCATCATTCCCCATAATACCAAATGATAGAATTGTCCATCTTTCATATCATTGACTATCATTTATAATTACAGACTTTAGACAACATTCGGAATGATAGACTCAGTACGACCATCATTCCCGTTACTCACTACTGGAAATCTTGTAATCCACTCATTCCAGCAATTGCCCAACTACATCATTCCCTTATATTCCTCATAAGAGATATGTCCAGCATTCGCTCTCGTTCTGAATGATTCACTACTCACTAGCCATCGTTAATATTCGCTCACTCGCATCATTCACTCACATCGCTTTGCATTTGCCACACCTCAACTGAAGCTCTTCATTCCGACTGACACCTTCATCGATGCCAAATCAGCGTCAGCTGTTCGGCTGCATTTTTCAGCTGTTGTGCAGCTCCACTTGACTGTTATGGGCAATTGCGGCTCGTTTTGGCACTGGTTCGCTCTCGCGTTTCCCATGAGCGTGTTTAGCTAAGCGTTCCCATAAAACTTTGGATGCTCGAGCATGGGGTTTATGCGATCACGTTTCGACTTCCGTGACGCTTTAATAGCGCTAACTATGGCGCAGGCGCGCACTGGACCACTTGATTTATGGCCACCTCTGGCAGCCGTGGAACGTGGCCAACTTGGCCTGGCCCCATAAGCAGCTGCAAATGAGCTCCGAGCATCCGAGCATCCGAGAATCTGTGGCTATGTAAAATTGCTTAGGACAGAGCTGAGCCATGCCGTGTAATGTTTCCCAGAAATCTCGCGACTCTTAGAAGCGGCCCAGCAGGCAGCTGGCTGATGGCTGATGTCTGATGGCTGCTAGCTGCTGGCTGCTAATTGAAGCTGTCTTTAAGCCTGGCCCGCACAGTGGGACAAATGCAGCGTCTGTATTGATTGCCACACATGTTGAGCAGCTTCTCTCACTCTGCCTACTCCCTCTCTCTCTCTCACTTTCCTCAAATGGCAACACCCACTCACAGATGGCTGCTGCAGCAGCTGCTCCCTCTCCCTCTCTCCCTCTCTCTCTAAATGGCATCTTGATTATGCCGCTCGCATACAATGGACCTGCTGCTGTTGCAGTTACTGCTGCATCCACTCTGTCTGCATCCCAGCGCCCTGTCATCAGAACCCAGTCACGTTCTCTGCGCGGCTGCAGTTGCATTTCTGCGACGTCTGATTGAACTAAAGTGCTGCAAGCAGCAGTTGATCGACGCGCTAATACCCTGCATCTGCTAAGCATAATATGATAGTGTAATATTTGTTTGAATTGGAATGTAAATCATAAATCAGAAATATATGCATCATATGATGCGAGTTATACGATAGTTGGCATACGATATTCGCCATATTTCTCATACGACATTCCTTATACTATATTAAAATTCTGTTCTGTATACGATATTAATCATGCTGTTTGCCATACGATTTTCGGCATGCAATATTTTGTTTACGATATACGGACACAATACGATATTTGTCATACGATATTCGTTATAATATATTCAAAAATTGCCATTCTGTTTACTATATTCACAATAGTTTGCATACGATATTCGCTATACCATGTTTGGCATACGATATTCGCTATACCATGTTTGGCATACGATATTCAGCATACGGTATTCATTACTTTCCAACTCTTCAAATCTCTACAAGTTTTCCTTATGCTTTCATCCACCTGCTCACATATTCAACAACTAATACACCCCATTTGCTGCACTATGCCATGGGCTCGACGCATAAAAAGTTCATTGAACGTGCGGCAATTTATGTGCAACGTTTGCACTTCGTCTTCGGCACCTGCCCCTGCCGCATCGATCTGCCCCCTTGAATCTTTGTTTGTTTATTTATTTGCCAGCTTTGGATTCGCAACGTTTTTGGTTTCAGTTTCGCTTGCTGGCTGGCTGGCGGCTTGGCTCAGCTGTTGCCAGTTGCCAGTCGCCACTTGGCTGCGGCAAATGCAGTTGCAAGTTGCAGTTGCACATGCGCAGCAGACAGCAATCGTTGCCTTTGTTCTGCTGAGTGTGTGTGTGTGTGTATGCGCGAGGCAATAAAGCGAAGAAGTATGAGTAACATAGCTATGCGTATACCCTGTAGTCAATAGAGTGCATAGAGTATGTTGTAAGGGATGTCCACTTGCTTGTAACAGTCTCTGTCTCTCTCTATGTATGTCTTTTACTAGCTCTCTCTCTCTCTCTCGTTGTCCGTATGCCTTGACTTCTCCCTTTGATAAGAAAGCGAGAATTTCTTTCTTCCCTAGATCCTTCATTGTGTAGTATCTGTGAGAGAATCTCTTCTTCTCTGTATATGGTCTCTCTCTCTCTCTCACACACTCGTTTACTATCTCTGTATATGTATTTGTCTCTCTCTCTCTCTCTCTCTCTCTCTGTCTCAGTCACTCAATCTGTCTCTCGCCCTTTATCTCACTCTATCTCTTTCTCTCTCTCTCTCTCTTACACACTCACTCACTTTCTCTTCCTCCCGCTCTCTCTATCTCTCAATCTCTCTCTCTTTCTTTCTCTCTATATCTAATGTAAGCTTTCCATAGCACTCCACTTCATCTCAGTTTGCAGGGTATCTCTTAGTTCACCCTCGCTTACCTCTTCAGTTAGGCACTCTAGCATGTCAGAGTCACAAGTGATATATAGCTCAAGCTTTAGTTATTTTTTTATTTTTCAAGCCATCGCACACACTCGACAACAACAGTTTTATATTGTTCAGATAAGCGGTTTCTATATACATATGTATATCTATATATATGTTACATACGCTTTAAATAGGTTAGACACGCATTAGTATTTATCAAGTGGCACATTTATAGCAAAACGATCTCACTTGGAATACGTATATATGTACATATATACATATATATTTGTATATCTATATGTATAAATCTGCCTTATAACTCTTTTATGGCTCTGAAATGGACTCCACTTAACCCACTCGACGTCTGCGTAATTTCCTGCCACAAATCATGGCTGAATCATGCATCTAGCCAGGCTCAAACTGGCATACAAATAGCACAGAAATATGTGCAAACGGGGGTGGTATGACAAATTGCCAGAACTAGAAATACATAAATATATATATGGCATATTTAAAATAAACTGATTTCTCTAACTGCCCTCGCTTGCTGGCCCAGCCTTTTGGCATTTATTAATTTCCTTCACACCAAAAAAACAATAAATATATATACATATATGTATTGTATATGTATATATATTTATCTATTTTTCTAGCTATAACAATTAGATTTTTACAACTTCCACTCGACTAATTTTTAGTGTTTACAGCAAAATATGTTTTACGATATGTTTGATTGTCTCCCTCTCTCTCTGTCTCTGTCTCTCTCTGCCTTTCTCTATTGGCGCTGCTGTTTAACATTTGTTTTTACGATCCCATTTAAAATTTTGTTTTTTTGTTTTGTGGTCGCTACTTTGTCTAGCGCCTAAAAAACCACTGGACTCTCTCGACGAATAGGCTAAAAGTTGACTCGCTGGCTAGCCGGGTGACAAAGGCTCATAAAATAGCTTCAACTCCAGTGGAAACTCCAACTCCAACTCCAATTCCAATTATGAGACTGTCATTCCAACTTCCTGCTGACGCCCACCCAGCTGAGACCTTATATAGGCAGCCAAGTGGGGGAACCTATCCAAAACAAGTCATAGATAGATCGCTCTGCTATGCAAGTGCCTTTGCTTTGTTCGTGCTGTTGCTGTTGCTGTTGCATGCCACACTCGACTGAATTATGGGCCTTGCACACCTGCACAATCAATTCCGCGTCGAGTCCCAGAGACCTTCGCATCGCGTGCAAATGCAAAAGTTACCAAATATCCAAATAAATTCATTTGCTCGTAAATTAATTTAAATTTTTTATTATTTTCGAATTAATTTACTCATGCTCCACTTAAAGTTCACGTTGGCTCAATTACCAACAGTTAGAATGTTGCAATCGGTTGGCAATGAATGCTTAATACTCTACCAAAAGCCATCTATTGTGTAAATTGATCTAACACTTTACACTAAATACCCTAACATATTTTCTTTTCGATTTGCCAGCTACAAAAACCAATATACCCCTTTCACCTCACTTAGCAGTTATAAAAAAAAAACTGCTGCAACTGTGTGGCAACGCCGCTTTGTTGCCTCGATAAAAATGCAGTCGATAAGCCAAGTTTAGCAACAGTTCAATTACAGCTCGTTCGTTATCTTCGACCCGCATTTAGTCGAACTACATAAAAACCGTAATTTGGCTCATAAATAGCTCATTCGCAGCTCGTTATCTTTGGCGAGATGTTGCAACTGACAGCTCTTATCAATAAAATGCTCACGTTAATTTATCGCCAAGTGATATTTCATAACCAAATTTGGTCGCTTGCAAAGCTTTGATCAACTTTTAAATATTTAAAAATTGTTTTTAAGGCTGAAAAAGATTTGAAAACTATTTTTATATGATATTTTAAGCTGAACAAAATTTAGGTATAATTCGATAATACTTGCTTAGCATTTTTAAATTGAAAGTCGAGTTAAGATCTCAATAGTCAATGTATTATCGATTATTATCGATACGACAACAGACAGCTTTTCAAACTGCTTGCTTTCGTCTGATTGCCAGTTATGTGGACAATGATTAACTGCAACTTTAGAACTTTAGAAACTAACAGCTAAGCTATAAAATGTGAGTCAAAATTACGCAAAATGCTTTTTGCTAGAGCTAAATATATCTATTCTAATTTATAGCTACGTCAATGCCAAGACAATTTGCTAATATTAACTGCCAGTTAAATAGCTTAACAACATGTTCAAGCTCAAGAGCTTCAAGTGTCTCTTAAATTTCAATCACAGATCTTTAAATGAGTCTAACTCAACTAAAACAGATTGTCAACGGCTTGTCAATGTCAGAACAGTTTAGAGAAAACTTAAAATAATATATTTATAGATTGATAATAAGGCAAAGTGGCTGTCTACAATCTGAACTGTCAGTTCGTTTAACTCTATTGATATGGAAGTACGATATGATTGTATATCTTGTTCAACGATTGCCTCATCGATTGTTAATTATTGTTGTGCTCTAATTTTGACAGACAAATTTGTTATCAGTGATTGACTGGAGCCTCTCAGCCTTGTTAACAAACCGTTTATGGCTAACTAATTGTTATCTCTTGATACTAGAGTAGTTCGTAGTCTTCCTACTGTATTAACTACATGTTGAATGTGTAACAGCTTTTGGCTAATTGTAATCTTCTGTTTATAATTTAAAATCTTTGGTTAATAGTCGCTTACACACACACACACACACGCCTACATATGCATATAGAAATATATAAGAATATATTACGCATACGCCTCATTGGTTTCATTGGTCATCTATCGACTCTATACACACACTCATCCACTCACACTACCACACACACACACACACACACCTGGCACTTTCACTCTTCATCGCACTGCTAAATCATCTATTGGATTTGCTTCGATATCGTTGCCATATCTCAATCCAAAAATCTTTGCATTTTGTTCTTCAGTTTGCGTTTCTTTCTTTTTGTTGTTCTTTTGCAGGATTTGTTATTGGAAAGGCGAATGATTGAGATTGAAGGCGCGCTGCTGCGTTTGCAGGAGCAGTTCCAAAAAGTGAGTATATATATGTGTGCTGCCCACAACTATTCGAAATTGTCCGCCAGCGTTGCCAGACCTTACCCATTTCCCAGCTCTTGCTCATCTATGTTGCGAGAGGGACGCAAGTGCTTTCAGCTACATACATACATATATGTATTAGATGTTTATATTTCCTGCCAAATTGGTTCGCATGGACATTCTGACCATCTCCCACCCTCCCCCTCTCTCGGCCCAGATGTGCTCATTAATCGTGCTGTTGGCATTTTTGCCTAGAGTCGTTTGGGCTCTCGTGGTTTATGTGGTCAACGGACCAGAGCCTCGGAGCCACTGACTGTGGCAAGCTATGCACATGCCACACAGCAGCAAAACAACATTCGCCGGACAGCAAGCTCGGCTATGGTAATTAAAAGTTACAAGCTTTAATTACACGCAGCCAGAAATTAGATTATCCATGCAACGGACTAGAGCTCTGCTGGCGAGTGAGACTCTAGGAAGGGACTCTGTTTCGGGTTTGACTCTTGAACTTGGAACTAGTTGGGTTGTTGTTGTTGCTTAGTTAAAATATTGTAAAATTTGAGGTTTGATTCGTGTTTTACATTCTAAATCGTATCACCTAGTTGACTTGTTGGTATTTTCAATGTAAGGATTTGTCGAGCTATGGTTGCCTTTGTCTATCTTCTACTGTCTTTGTTAACATCTTCTGTCTAATCTTAGCTCTTACCATTGCTACCATGTTGTAGCTAACCCTAGCTAAGATCTTGCCCTCTTTTGAAGGGCTAGAAGAGTTTAGACTCTATGTTTAGTTAGTTATTGCTAGACCATGAACCATGGACTCTCAAGTCTGATCAAAGATTGCCAAGCTGAAAGCCATGTCGATGTTTGCCCTTTTCATGTTTTTCTGTCTATTTCTATACTACCTTCTATATTCTAGATCTAAATGAACGATAAGACCTAAAGAGCACGAAATGTTTAGAATTAAAACTGGTTGACCCAAGACCCTTTTCGAGTGAAGCTGGTAGAGTCTAGATTTTATAGCTAGCTCTTTCCTTCATCATTTTCAATGAAGTATGCTCAAGCCTTACAGAAATTCATATGTATCCAAGTCTCTTGACTGTCTAGACCTAGCTGTTAAGCCTCGCCTCTCGTCTTACGCAGCAGCAGACCCTAGTTGAGTTATAGCCCCCATTTTTCGCTGACTGTAGAGCGCCTTGGCTTGGTTTTGCTTCCTGCTTTTAGTTAAGACATTGCAGCTTTAGGCCTTCGTCTTTTTTCTTGGAGCTGTTATTGCAAACACCTTTTCCGGCCGAGGGAAAGGGAAAAAATCTCGTATCTAAATGGCACATCTTGAGTCATCTTTTGGGGTGTCAGTTTTATGGCCGAGGCAAACGCATTTCCGGCTTTAGGTAATTGAATTTGATAACAGCCTACAGTATTTTGGCTGCTGCTTGGCCCAAATAAATGGCTAACGAGTTAAACAGCGGAGTTTATCGTGTGAAAAGGCACAGCATGCGGCCTGAAGAGCCATCACTAGCTAGTCCTGCTGCTGCCGGCTCCTGGCCAATGATTTCCGCAACGAAATTGCTGACGCCCGGCCACAGGAAGCGCTGGAGACAAAAACCCAAACAGCAGCAGCCCCCTTAAGTGTATGGGTGTGGGCGTGGCATTTGGTTTTTCGCCTCAGTTCGTCTGATTTTCTATGCTCTGCTTCTTTTTCTTCTCGGTTCTGGCAAAAGCGCAAATTTACGAGCTATGGCTCTGGCATTGGCATTGGCAATGGCAGAGCTACAGCTACAGCTACTGTCGCCCTCTGCTTCCGCTCTGCCCCCCTTTCATACAGCTCGTTATCGCAGCTCCAAGTGCCACCACCACCACCACCACCACCGCCTTCGCCTTTTGGGCTCATGCATGGGAATCCGATTACTTTGCCAGTATGCGCATTCCTTTGCTCCATGCGCTTTTCATGGCCGAGTAATATGAGATTTTTGATGAACTATGTAACGTTCGCAAGAAGAGGCGCTCTGAGTGTTACAGTAGATATATGTATAAGAAGGTGTGCAGATAGATAGGAGATCGATGAATATATAGAGTGATAGATAGACTCGTAAATGAATAAATGGATGAGTTGATAGATAGACAGATAGAATAGATATATAACCACCCGTTGAGGTTAGGTTAAGCAGCTATAGCTAGCTCTATCTATCTATGTATACATATCTATATCTAGATATATATATGTACATAGATGGATAGATCTAGCTATAGCTGCTTAACCTAACCTCAATGGGTGGTTATATAGATCGATGGAGGGGTCATAAGTATCTATGTATATATATCTATGGAAAGAAAAATACAGATATATGGATTAGACGCATAGCTATGTGCATGGATAAATTGATAGATGGATGGATGATATATCGAGGATAAGATGGGTCGCTAGAAAGATGGATGAATGGGAAATATATATATATATAAGTAGATTTTAGGATAGATAGATAAATGGACGACAGATGAATTTTTATAGGGATGGTTTATAGACTGGTGGATGAAAATATGCCTATAGAGATAGCTAAGTAACTTGGTAGATGTATAGGTACATTAAGAGATAGATATATATGAGGTTAAGCAGTTATAGCTAGCTAGGTAACTAGATATATGTATGTATATATTATACATAAGAAGAAACTGAATCGATTTATCGCTCTATTCGCTCTCTAAGCTCTTTTAAACTTTTTGATAGTTAGCATGTGAAATCAGTTGACATGGACGTGCGACAGATGTTCTAAAAGAGTAGGTCAGCTCTTAGAAGAAGAGATATACATACATTATGCATATATCTATATTGAAAGCTATGCTAGATACCATTAATTTGAATATGCAAGATTTCCTAGTCTAAAGTTTTTCTAGAAAAGATTCTAAGAAGGTACAAGCTGTACCAAGATAACCCTGACTCTTTCTCTCCATGTTCTGCGCTTTCTTTCTGTTATTATTATATGCTCTAAACTTTCGGCTTCCAGTGATATATTTCACTCGAAGTGTATTCCAGCTGCGTGCTATGCCCAGTCTACCTTTTCCGGTTGTTTGTCTTACTTTTTTTTCCTTTTCTTATTTTTGCCTTTTGGTTAGCTGCTTTGCTGCTTCTACTTGGTTGGCAGTTCGACATTTTGGTGGCCGCATGAGATACATGAGCTGGCGTTGACGTCTGTCGACTCGTCTCCTGCTGCTGCTGCTCGACAATATTTCTGCACTTTATCTGTCTGTAAATAACGATTAACTATGCTCACAGCTTCCAGCTACCCGGGCTACCCGGTTTCACTTAGACGGAGTCTGCGGCACGCCCGCTGGGTGTGTGCTTTATTGTTATTGGCATATCAGTGGCGGGCGTGGTAGAGTGGGAGTGGCGGAGGAGGAGGGGGGCAACAATGACAAGTCAGCCCAAAAGTGTGAATGTTGCAAAATGTTGAGGCCAGTCTGACAGAGAGAGAGAGAGCAAGAGAGAGAGGTGGAGAGAGGGAGGAAGTGTGAGCCATGTGGCATGCAATAAATGGCACGATTCAATGAATATCCATCTTATGATTCGCTTTGCTCTTATCAACATCATCATCATCATCTGCTTCTAATTTGGACAACATACAGTGGCCCTGGCCGTGGCAGTGCAGAGCTCTTGGTCGGACAGCGGGTGTGGTGCGAGGGTGGTCAGCGCACTTTGTGCAAGTACTCGCATTACTTCCATGCCAAATGTAATTGATTCGCATCTGATTATTGCTAGCCATGACCATAAATAGTTAGCTTCTCTCTCTCTCTCACACACAGTCTTGCTCTTTGTGTTGCTGTCTATCTCTATCTCTCACTGTCTATCTCTCTCTCTCTCTCTCTCTCTCTCTCTCTCTCTCTCTCTCTGTCTGTCTTTGTATTTCCTATATATATGCATATTATAATGCAGTAATATAGAGATAGTTATATAGATAGTTATACTCCCCTGTCTCTCCATCTCTTGCCGCCTTCCTCTCTCTTTCTCTCTCTCCCTCTCTATCTCCATCTATGCATATTGTATGACATTTGCCATAGCTTCATTTGATTAGCTTCAGAAACCGCAAGCCTTCGGCCACAAACTCATATTTGAGCCAAGACTAATATTGATTGATTGTTTATTGTTTATTGTTTCTTAATCAATGTGCAATAGGTCCAAGCCAATTGTTTGCTTAGATAGTTTATATACAATTTTTGATAGTGATGCACTGCAAATACCTAAGAGATAATATACTGTATATATTTGCGATGATTCTAACGACAGCCATAGTATTCATATAGTACTTCCCGGACTAGAGCCCCCTTACGTTATTGTTTAGTCCAGAAATTGAAAAGGTCCAGAAAGCTGCGATTGGGGTTGAAGGAAAAGCTGAACAAAATCACAAAAAAGTATAAATTTCCAAAGCGTATCGAAGAAAGAATCAAAAAGTTGTCAGTTTTGTAACATATCTCTTATATCATAGACAATTTCATACCAGAGATTAACTTGATCCCTAACAACAGTAGATGATTGTATTGGCTGTAACCCTACAAATTGATATAGATAATTGGCCGTTGCTTGAGACGAAAAATCTCTTGCCATGAACTTTAATCTTGAAACTTGACTTGGCTGCAAATTGATTTGTTGTGGTTGTTGTTGTTGTTGTTGTTATCGTAGAAGCTATTGTTGTTTTCATTGTGAACTCTTTTCTGTTCACTGTGACTGCAACGATGTTGGCTGAAACTTTTACTTCAGCTTTTGGCTTAGCTTCACAATTGAAACAGAAATTTTTATTCAGCCGAAGCATGCACAAAAAAATCTCTTAACCCAACTCAAAATGCTGACAGTTGTTGTTGCTGTTGTTGTAGGACTTAGCTATGCCATAGCCTCAGCTGAGCCCAGGAAACGGAATCAAACCCAACCACCCAGCACAGTGACATCTAATCCCTTTTTTCATGCCAGGGAAATCGCTCAAATATTTAGCCAAGAAATTAAAAAAACGAAGAAATGTAAACAAACGAGTGTCGAAGCGAGAGAGAGATTCGCATTTGCATTTCTGTTTCTGTGTGTGTGTTTACTGTAGCTTTCTGTGTGTGTGTGTGTGTGCTTTTCATCAGTGATAAATCAACAAATTGGGGAAAATGCAAACGTCGCCATTCTCCGACTCAAACATTGGCCATTTGCTAATGAAGTTGGCTCGGACAATTTATTAGATTTAAGCGCTCCAATTGCCAAGCACCGACAACCCCATCTATCCGCAGTACTCAGCACCCAGCGCCCAGCCCCACCCCCCACTACACACCCTTTGTCAGCTGTCAACAATAGCCCCAAGTCTTGGCGCAGCAGCACGTGCTCAATTTTTAATTCCAATGCAGCAGAGACGCCAATCTGTGTCCCCCAATCCGAATGCTCCAGCTACGCCCTAATAAGCTGAGTTGCATGCAACTTGCCAAGATTGCGAAACTGTTGAGGGAGTGGAGGCGAGTGGGGGAGAGTGGAGGGGGCCGGCACAATTGAAAAGAATATCTGAATGTCACAGTCAAGGCGGTTGCTTGGATGCCTGGCTAGCGGGGCAAGCCACTTGGCTAACCTCTGGGCGGGTCTGACGTCGACTCGACTTCGAGTGCTACTTGGTCGCTGACAAGAGCCTTGAAGGCGGGCAGAGCAGAGTAGAAGTCGCAACATGAGCACTTTCTTGTTGCCCGCTCAGGAAAGTTTAGAAGAGTATATGGGTTTTCATGTTAGATCTATCGAGATTATATTGTTAAAGTTATATAAAACGTAAGCAATGCACTATTTGCCTCCCAAACTTGAGACTTAAATATATTTATTCAAGATTAGCAGAGGGGATTACTAAAACTTTAAATCATCGATCTAGTAATACTATATAGTGTAATTCTGCATCAAAGAATACATATGTATATTAGTTCCATTTGGTGGATCGATTATTGAGCTTCTCTCTACTTTTATATTCAGATAAATCTCTTAACCAATTATATACACTCCCTACTTGAACCTTGAACGAGTATTAAGCAGTCGTTGCCATGCGACTTGTGCAACATTCTTGCTTAATATTAATAACAACGTGCCGCAGCATAATGATCAACATCTTCATCAGCAACAACTTCATCATCGGCATCTTCATCAGCATTGGAATAGCTAATAAGTTTTGTGACAAACGTTTTGATGGCTCGCTCACTCGGAAATAAAAGCGGCGCCAGCGGCCACAGCCCATTCGAAACTCCTCGTCGACAGACCCTGTTACAGACGCCCCATGGTGCACGCCTTTTGATTGAATGCGTTCCATGCCCCGCCCCGAAATTGAAGATGAGGGAAAAATTAAAGATGAAGCGACCTCAAGAGAATGCACTTAAAAGGCAATTAGTTAAAGACTAAATGAACTATGTAATTCAATTTGTACTGAAATGAATGCCTTATGGCTGGGGAAGAAATCCCTAAAATGCTGCAAGAAATACCCAAGTTCATCAAATGAATGATATTTTATAATAGGGAGGAAGAGAGAGATAGAAGTTGGAAAAATAAATATTGTCTTTAAAATGAATTTTGTTTTGATCAGTTTCAAAGTTAATGAAGCGAGAGAGAATATATAAAGAATATATTAATATGCCTTACCTAACATAAGTCTTCACATAAGCTAAGATCTTCATGAAATTTCCTCTTCATGAGTAGCATTTGCCAATTAAAACAGCAAAGTTCTGTAAAGTTTTCGACTAGAAGTTTCTATATATGCCAAGAAAATAGCGGAACCCTCCTTTATCGCAGAGTTCCCCCCATCAAGTTTATTCCCTTTAGGGTAGGTCGAAGAGCGTTGCTAACTGTCTTAAAAGCGTAAGCTCCTTTCGCAACACTGTTGCACACATGCATTAATGACCCTTTTGTCATTGCCAAATCCACCCTATTTTTGCATTATTTAGTCGTATATAGTCGTCTATATGCATGTTGATTTCTATATGCCCTTACCTTTCAGTTGACCCCCAAGTGAAACGGTCTGCTTTTTTAACTGATGATGAATCATACGCCCACTCAAACCAGTCGCGCTATGAAAACTACCACCACACTATATATGCATATATATTATATAAATATATATGTATATAAGACCCATGTACCCCTTGATAAATTAAAAAAAAAAAGAGTGCAATGCAATTAATTTTTCGCGAATTTACGAACGAGGGCTAAATTCGTATCCCTTGTCAGCCTGCTGCTGTTCAAGTGACGTTTAGTGTTTGCCAAGAACTTGGATGGCTCGTCTCTATGTAGATCACCCCCTAGAAACTGCTGTCAACCCTCTGCTGGGCACATCTGCAAAATATTCCCATTTTTTTGTTGTTGTTGTTGTTATGTTGCTATCTGTCCATCTCTTGCTCGCACTTGAATTCGAATTCGAACTCAAACTCCCAACTGCCACTTCAACCCAACTCCAGTTCCTAGTTCCAGTTCCGTTTGATGTTTGCTGCCGTCGCGGTTCATTAAATTAAAAACAGCCAATTCGTTGCCAAAGCAATACATCAAAAACCGTTGCAATTGATGGACAGAGAAAACGGGTGTGTGTGTGTGCGTGCGCGTGTGCATCTGTGTGAGTGAGTGTGACAGACAGCTTGAGCCGGTCTCAGCTGATGCTGATCTGCCGGTCATAGAACATCAGCTTCAAATGGTGTGAGTGGAGCCACGCACACACACACACACTCAATCGGCTCTCTGCCTGCGGCGAATTCGCCGCCTCTTTGGCTGCTCTCTCACGCTCACGGCCGCTGCACTGCGGCGAGGGTTGTTTTACACTGGACGTTTTTCAGTGTTCCGCCGGCTGTCTGCCCTCCCAGTTTGCATCGGTCGCGACGTCTGCTACGCTTTTTTATTTCGTTTTCTTTCCCATAGAAATTATAACTTTACCTCTAATTTAAGTAACGCTCGTTTTGGGGGTTTCTACAAACAGTTTTTTATCCGTTTTGGCTTGTGCTCCGCAAACATTATGACAACGCTTGGGGACAGCGCCCGAGGCTAAAGCAACGCCGGTTGTTTGTCTGCGTTTTCGCCAACGACAACGACGTCGACGTCGACGCTGCCGTCTCCATTGCTTTTGTGGCGTTGTTTGTATTGCTTTACATGTGACACATACACGGAGACACATATGGTTGCCATGCTTGTGTGCGTATGTGCATATTGTGCTACCGGTTGCTTGCGGTTTGCCTTTTGACCGTTTGTTGTTGTTCTTGTTCCGTGCTGTGTAAAGAACTTTCCAAGAAATTACAGCACGCAGATAAACATCAATAAGCAATTGATATATTGACATATTGGAGCCATTGAAATGGTAAGATTCTTCCTAATAAATTGAATAAGTTTTTTTTTTTATTTGATGCTCACTCAGCGAAAAAGCTTCGAAGTTTGTTTTGCAGCCATAAAATGTCCTTAGAATTTCCCCAACCTGAAAAATGTACTTTTAATGGAAATTTTTGGTATATATTTTTGTTTTCATTTCTTTAAAAGGCAAATGCCTTATTAAAGTAACGTTTTTAAGCCAGATTTGTTCTTTTATTAGCTTTTTAGCTATTCATGAAAATTGTAAGCTTAAGTGGACTTATAAGAATATATTGCCACAGTTTTTAAGCTTTTTTAATCCATATTTTTTATCAGAATTGCAACCCCTGTATATCTTTTACATATATACAAGAAATTTCTGAACTGAAACTGCTTTAGAAATTCTGAAGGATTTCTGTTTCCATTATATTTGCTCTATTATACAGCCTCTTGTACAAGCCCTCTTATAAATTACCATCCATAAGAAATTATACTTACAATTAGATTGACAGCTGATTGGCACAAGCCATTGCAGTCCCCCTTTTAAGACCAACTAGACATTTACCACCCGCTATTCAATCTGCATGTTAATTATTAATAAGCTGGCTTCAATCATTTTCTAAGGAATCCCCCCTTCTCCACCCTCAATTACAAATCTATCTGTAAAATATTTTGGCACACTCGAAGCTTCGACTCATTCCACTTTAATAAACTGCACTCCCCACCCGCTGAGTGTGTGTGTGTGTGTGTGTGTGTGTGTGTGTGTGTGGGGTGGCTTGTCCAGGGATTATAGCGGGTGCAAACATTTCGCTGATCCACTCCGGTGGCCACCCTCTGATTCAGTTTTTTATATGAAGCGAACGCCCGCCCCCATCAGGCTTAAGACTTATTGTTGTTTTGGTTGTTGGCATTGAGCCTGGCACGAGTGCAACATGTTGCCGGGATTTGTTTTGTTAATTTCGACAACCCTAAATCATCAACGTGTTTGAATACTCGCTCAGCTAATTTAAATGGGAGCGTATGCGGTTTGGTTAAGTTTTGTATAAGTTATGGGAGTATTTATAGAGAAAAAGAAGAGTTCAGATAGATGAATTGATTTGAGTGTATTGTATGCCTATCATATGGATAATATATATTCTTTTTTATCCGTGAATGAAAAGTAGTACTTGTTAGATTGATCTATCATCTCACATCATCTCTTTTTATACCCTGAACCCATTGAAAATGGGAAATCAGGGTATAATGTTTTTGTG
>NW_022045872.1:648348-659511 GCF_001654015.2 Drosophila navojoa | reverse complement strand
CAGGGTATCTCCTAGTCGAGCAGTCTCGACTAGAGTCTTCTTACTTGTTCTCTTTAAACGAGTATATCATAGTTGGTTATGCCCCACTTTGAGCAGACTTTTGTTTTACCTTTACATTTTGTATCACCATAATATGCCCTGACGTGTGTCATTGACTAATTAAATTTTATGCAAAATTGAATTGAATTTGAGCTATGTTCAAACCCTTAAGCCTAATTGGAAAAATGCATACTAGATTTTTCTCTTTTTTTGATGATGGTCACCCCTATATGCCTAGGCATATATCGTTGAGTAATTGAAATTAATGAAAATATACATATGTATTTTAAGCCTTGAGCAAATATTACAGGCAGAATTCAGTTTTATTCAGTTTTTGGGCCACCCTAATCGCACATTGTTAGCATGTGGACATATTTTTAATCCAAAATCTTACCTAAACGATTTTTTGAGCCACCCTAAGTTAACTATAGTAAATATAGTTTGTATTTGAGCTAAGTCAAAATCCTAAATGAATATTAGCTAGTTAGTTAAGCTCGTTTACTAAATTTCTATAATAATTTTTGTCCAATTTGGGGACAGTCTAAACCACCCTAAGAAAAAGCTCTATTGGGCAATTGCCTAAGCCCGTTTCTTACAATCACATTTCGTTGTTTTCCAATTTTTTTTGGGCCACCCTAACTCACCTAGTCCGGTGTCATTGACTAATTGAAACTTATGGAAATTTGTGTTGTTTTTTTTTTCCTTTTTTTCTTGGCTTGCCTAGGCTTTATTAGTGGCTTTTAATTAATAAGCAAAAGTCCGGTTCGATTTTATGAGTTTATCAATGGACACAGCACAGTCTGGACTCCCACAAAAATGCCCCAGCTCCGCAGTTGCCCCCCCTTTTCGACTAGGCTCTGCTTTTTTTATGAGCAAAAATTCACAATGAATATTTATGCGCCACAGTTTGTGGGGGTCTCTCGCTTTTGTTGTTGTTGTTATTGTTGTTGTTGTGGGTGCAGTGGCAGTGGCCAACAGCTGTTGACAGCCGCACCAGTTGCCCAAAATAGCATTTCTTAAGAAAAAGGGGGAGGCGGGTGTCAGAGTGGGGAGCACAAACAGTGCCGCCACCACGCCTGCTGTTTGGGCTCTAATTTTATTAACACGTTCATCATTCTATGCCACTGCCACAGCAGCCAGCAGCACACAAGGCGCAAGGCACAAGTGGCGCCTTCGTTGGCGGCCGCCCCTCTTCGCCTGCCCCCCTCCCCCCACCCTTGACAGCACTTGTCTGGGCGCTGGCTGCTGGGAGCGCCAAAGGAGACGGACGGCAATCAGTCTGCCGCAGCAGTCGCGTTTGCCCATTTGGCGCCTGATTTCTGGCACGAGATGAAGATGACGAGCTATGCAGCAGCAGGGGCGGCTGTGATGGGGTAGGGGTTGTTATAAGAGGCGGCTCCAGCTAGCTACCGAATTTTGTGTGTCGGCAGCATTTTAATATTGTATTATGTTTCGCCCGATGCCAGGGCGAATTAATAAAAATTATTGCATATATATTTTGTAATTCAGTAAGCGAGCTTCAGCTTTATTGCGGCAAAGTGGATGGGGGAGCGGGGGCGGAGTGGGGGTGGCTGTGGATGTGGGTTTTGGTTTTAGCTTTGGCTTTGGCTTTCCGCCCCTTCCTTCCGCTCTGTTACGCGCGTGCTGCTGCCTTTTTATTGTCATTGCCAAGCAGACGCTATAGAAAACATAGGGTATTACAATGTGGAAACTTTACATATAAGCAAAAACAATGTGCCGTATTATAAGGGAAAAGTTGATACATTTTTGATTAGCATATAAAGTGGAATGAATTGAAGAGAGTGAATAACGTGACTGAGATAGAAGATGGAAGAGAAAGAGACGCAGAAAGGGAAAGCGAAAGTGTAGCAGGAGAAGAGTTAAAATCTTACCACAGGGTATACAAAGAGTCCTTTATATATTTATAGACAAATATTTGTCTTATATCAAAGGCATTTTTAGGCCTGGCCTGGAATGTTGCTTCTCACTTGAGCAGTTTCCTTTGAGGTATTCGCAATATTTATTTTAATACAAAGCAAAATTTTGAAGGTATTCGAGAGAGTGTGAGTGGGCTTTCGAGAGGCGAGTTTACCTCAGTTCCTGTCTGAAAATGGGTGTACTTGTAAATTCTTAAGAGCTGCTTAAACTCAAATTTGAGATAGGGTATTATAATTCTATTTATGTTAAATATGAAATTGCATGACTTGGAAAACTATTTGAATGAAAAGTGTATACGCATCTTTCCTACTGACTCTTATAGAGCTAATATGATTTGATTCCCTTGTATAAACATACTCTCCTAGAGAACTTAGTTTCCTAACTGCATCATCTAAGCAAACTGATATTAGATAATCCAACTCTGAGATATCCTAATGCAAAAAAACCTATGATATATGATTGAATATATGTATATTCATGTCATATAATATATATGTATATTCATGTCATATATCATATATCATACTTTGTTTGCACAAGGATATCTCAGAGTTTATACCCAACACCTCTAATATTATTTCCCTAAACATTTCCTTTTCCTATTTCAAAGTGTTTCAGTACTTTAATTGTTACAATCTCTTGTAAGAATAAAGCACTTCTGCCCGGAATTCAGCCCAAGCTCAAGTACAAAAATATTTACCCAAAACTGGTTTCATTCACTCTAGATGAACTTTGATGCACGAGGAAGTGTTTAAGCAGTAAATGCTGTCCGTTGTCTATAGACAAAGTCGTGCTTGATATTAAACAAATTTATTTTGTATAAATGCATATATGTATAGCTATCTAGCTATCTAGCTAACATCCAGTCCAGCTCCAATCTTGTTTGTTTACTTATTTATATAGCCCCCTTCCCCTCCTAACCGCGTCTCATAAGCAGCTCAATTTGATTTGCACTCGAAGCTGTGTTGTCATTCATTATATTTGCACTAAAACCAAAACGATTTATTACAAACGCTTGGCGCTCAGCCACTTCTAGCAAAGTATCTGTATCTCTAGCTGGCAATGTGTTTGTATCTGTATCTTTAGCTGTTGATGTAGCTGTAGCTGTAGCTGTAGCTGTAGCTGTGCTGAGCTGTCGTCAGTTGGATGAAAACGTCGTGATGTTACTTTTTATCGATTACATTTCACGCCAAAAGCGCAACAGCCAAAGGGCGAGCGGGGGTGGTGAGCCGGGGGCGTGTGGGGCCACTGGCTGCCGGTTGTTGACTCTGTTGATTTATTGTTGCATGCAACAGAGTACACACACACATACAGCTCCCTCTCGCTCAGCTGCTGTTCCGCATTCTCGCAGCAAAGTTTTTTGATGCCATTTAGAGCTTTGCAGTCTAGTCGAAAGGGGGATGGTGTGGGGGGCCTGTGAGTCGAGGGGGTGTCGTGTAAGGTCGGCTCTTTCTTTGTGTCTGGTTCACGTCGTCTTGCATCTCTCTCCCGCATTTCAATTTCATTTAGACTCACCCACACACACACACGGACACATAGACTAGCCAACCCTCTGCATACCCTGTATTATCTTTTCGTTTTTGTCACTTTCCATCAGCTGTCGGCGTTGATTGTCTCCGTGATATCTGGCAATTAAATTGTCTCTCTTAATCATTGGCCAACTGCACCAATTTATTGTGTTTAATTACTTAAGCATTTCGTTTAACGTATATATACCATATAATATGTATATCTATATAAACGCCCTCCTCCCCTACCCCAAACTCTTGCCTCTTCTTTTTTGATGCACTTTTTCCAGAGCCAATGCGGGTCGCCAACGTTCGAGAAGGAGCTGCGCGAGCAAATCGAAAAGTAAGTTACATTATCAATGTTCATTTTACCAATGTATGTGTGTGTGTTTTGCATGTGTGTGTGTGTGTAAATATACATTTCAATTGATTTCCTTATCTATTACACCAATTACACTATTTTAACATGAGGGATGCCTCTGTGCATCCTCCAGGGTCACTTTTTCGTTAGTTTCAATTAGCTCTCAAGCTGTCCTCCAGTCTAGACTGGCCTGACTTATTAGCTGCATATAAAATAACTCAAATTTAAGGCTGTATTTCCCTGCTACTTGAGTATTGGTTGCATATATGCAACTGTTTTCCGGCATTGCTTTTTGCCCCTATCTGAATCTGAGATTGCTTAGCTCATTAGCTAGCCTGGTAATTATCACTAATTATACGAACGAACCCAACTGTCGTCCAGTGTCACTTTTTACCGTAGTTCTATGTCTAATTGCCTTCCAGTCTAAACATACTTAGCATACTATTTATTATTATTATCAGCCAGTCATAAGTAGAGAACTTTATTTTAAGGCATTCAAATATTAATTATAAAGCTGTCCAGCTGTTTAATTCTCCTTTAAGCTCCATTTTTATGTCCACCAAGCTCTCATTTTAAGTCAACTACATCTTGAGCTAACTGCGAATAGTTTTAGACACTCCCATATGATTCGCTTTGCAAATATGCTCTCTCATGTTTACTTTATACCCTGAACATAATCTTTGTACTGCAGGACAGTTCAAGTGGAATGTAGACCAAGTATTTCTGAAACACTCAAGTGTCTTGTAATTGTTCCGCCTAGCATTCCAATTGCTTATCTATGAGGTTTATCAGAGGCGTTTAGCTCTCGAATATAGTTCAATAGAGCTAGCAACAGTTGGTTGATAGCAGAAAAACACTAGACTACAAAATATTACAGATCGCGAGCAGCAGAACTAGACAGAGCTAAGCAGAGGCTTACATATATAATATCTAGCTTAAACATAAGTAAGCCAGATAATACGAGCTGCTTCTTAGATAAGTAGAAGAAACATAAGAGCTACTTAACAAGGGAAGCTATTAAATTGTCGGAAGTTTAAGAAATGGCAAATATCACAAGAAAATATATATAGAACATATAGCTACAGATAATGGAAGTGCTTTATAGGAAAAGGAAGTAATAAAGAAACAGATTAATATAGAGAGAGGTTCCAACGATTAACCAACTTATCTTGATAGAACTAGAATAGAAACCGAATATACTAGAAATATACATACATATATACCCAAAAGGCTTCTTTAAAGCAGAACCAGATTATAATTATGCTAGAAATTCAGGTTCCACAACTGCTTAGGACTAGGTTAACAATTACTTAGGAAAACTTTTAGCATGGACAAATAATATATTAGAGAATTATGTAAATATTATACGTAAATATTTACGAGCGCTGCCAGAAAGTAGAATTGCCCGAAATGTTTTATGCATTCCATTTTGGGTGGAGCGTAAAACGAAATTATAATTCAAATGTTGGCCAGGGACAGTACTGTGTGTGTGTGTGTGTGTGTGTGTGTGTGTGTGGAAAGGGGTTTACTTTGGCCATGTTCTTTGTGGATTTTCCGCTACATAATTATGCAATTTTTGAAAGAGTTTCTTTGCGCCTAGCGCTGGCCGAGCAGCCGTAGCAGACGCGAAATATATTTCATACCAAATTCGTGACCAAGAACGCCTTCAACGACTTACGCATCAAGAAGCCAGCAAGAGAGAGAGGGAGAGACAGAGAGAGAGAGAGAGAGAGAGAGAGAGAGAGTGAGACTTGGCCAAAGTTAACGGCACTGAATGCAATTTTCCAAATTACTGAGCCAACTCAAGCAAAGCGAATGGCTTGGCCAAGCTGCAGGACGCAAGGGGCAGGGTGGACGGGGATGGGGCAGCAGCAGTTGGAACAGCTTGGCAATCAGGAAGCATTTATTTGCAGTCAGCAGGGCCTGGGTCTTGGCCATTAGAAACATGCCTATGCCTAGACGCGGCCATCAATCAGTCAGCCGCAGCAGCAAAAACAGCAGCCGCAGCAGCAGCAGCAGCAACAGTCCGTCCGTCCCGCCGTCCTGCCGTCCGTGCCAATGTTCGTCCCTTCGTTCTTGCTTTGTATTCCGGTTCAAAAGCTAATTACGCCAATTTTCAATTCGCGCTCAACTTTGATTTTCACACATACATACATAAGCATAGACACGCGTATACACACACACACACACACACACACACACACACACTTGCAACTTGTTATTTTTCTACCATTTCATACAACATTTATTTATTTATGTCTTTTTTTGTTTTTGTTTTCTGTCTCTCTCTCTCTTTTTCTACACACATTTGCTTGCCCGCTTCTCCATACGCTGTCTCTTTCACACCAACAACAACACTTCCGCTTGCAGCATGAATCGCATTATGAAATCCAAAGAACGCAAACAACTGCAAACATGTCGGGATCACAAGGCCCTGCAGGTATGTACCCCAGATATACACATATACATACATATAATCTCGATTGGGGGGAGGTAGGGTTGGTTATTGCGATTGCTAATGTTGTGCTTTATGCGCTGTAGCAACAGCTGCGAGGGCTGAAATGAAAGTTCTGAAGACTCGACTAAAACTTTAAAATAAAATATTTAAAATAAATCTTTTCTGAAGACTCGACTTAAACTTGAAAATAAAATATTTAAAATAAATTTTATTTGTTGTCAGTTTTGCTTACCGATTAAACTGCCCTCGTTCATTTATATTTTTTACAAAATTATTATAAAATTTTTCCTCTTTAAGCAATATCTGAAATCAAAGCTTCTAAAAAAGATTTTCCCTAAATTATGCTGCTCTGTTACAACAGTTACAACAAACTGTTTGAGCCACCCACGCGTAATGCGCAGCATGTGGAAAATACAATTTGCACGCTGCGGCCAAAGAGTTTTTCTTTTCAGCTTTTCTCGCTTCGCTTTTGCTCTCTTTTTGTTTTTATTCAAGCTGCACAGTTGGGGAAGTTGTGGAGTTTTCTTAGGGGGGGGCGCCACAAGCCGACTGTCTGTCTGCTAAGACGGCCAGTTGCTATCGAAGACGTAGACGAACTCTCAACGAAGTCATAAATAAACGCATAAATTCATTTTTAAGAACAATGTCTCCCCTCGCTGCCATTTCGTGCATACAAATTGTCGCTTATCTGGGCCGAGGCTGCGAAGTTGAGAAAACTGAGACTACGCGCTGAAATTGTTTTCTTTTTTCTCCTCCAGCAGACATATTGTTTTCGAATACCCTGTAGAGTTGATGAGAAATGACTAAAGGAGGTATTTTGCTATAAATAATAGGTGGAGCATGGGCTCTACTTTATTAGGTATACATATACAACAAGAGCATATGCTCTCATATCACGGTTTGTTAAGTTTACATTTAAAATTAAAATATTTATATTTCATACATTTTATAAAAATCCCTAAATATCGATATTTATCGATAAATATAAACAGCTCTATCTGTAGAAGCATAGTTTTTCGTCTTAGGTTTTTTGAAGAGCTTCTCATTGTTTGGACTATAGAAAAATATCGATTTTTATCGATAAGTATCATTTTCCGTTAGAATATCTGAATGGTCAAATAGCTTTTCAATTTTCTGAAGAATTCTAGAATATGAAAGTATAGGTACATATCATTACTCCTATCGATTTATTGGGTAACATTGAGTCTGTTACTGTTCCTTCTCTCTCTCTCTCTTCCGCTCCTCCTCTGGCCCTCGCACACTCACTTGTTTTATTTCCTTAGCTTCTGCGTCTTTTGCTTAAATTTTTTCATTTTAGGAAATTGATTGAGCGTTTGCATTAGAGACGCTTCACTGCGCTCAACTGCGGCATCTTTTCATTGCCCAACAGGCGAGAGAGGCGCCCCCCTCCCCCTCGCTGTGGGTGGCTGTTAAGATTTTATACGAAATTGTTTCTCTGCGCATTCGGTGCTAACTGACATTGGCTAAGCTTCAGGTCGAGTAAATTTGGTTTTCTTTTGTTAAAGCGACTCTAATGAAGCCCAAGGTTTTTCACACTCACGAACTCTCGAATCGACGAGTTGCAGCGACCTTCGAGGCAGTTAACAAGACCTGGTCAAACCCAAATGGGCGGGGCACTCGGGCTCACTTTGTGGGTCTATTTGATTGCATGTAAGTCGTTCATTTAGCACTTTTGAGTTGACTGACAGCCGGAGCGGTGCCACAATAGATCGCCGGCAATGGGCGACCCTCGTCAATGCAAGTGCCACCGGGAGTTGGGGGTAGATCTCTACCCGAGATGTGAGACTAGGAGTTACCAATTTAATTGAACTATAAAATCGAGCTGGAAACCCATAAACTGCCCTGTCAATAAAACGAACCTTGGTCTAAATTGAACTATAAATTGAAATTAGTTTAAACAAGGCTCTTTTAGACTTGCTTATAATTGTCGAGAGTCAGGCTGAGGGAACGGGTGGAACGCATCAGTGATAAGCTTTGTTTTATGACCGAACCAACCTTGAAGAGGATTATCTTATCTGTTTAACCAACTAATGAAATTTAATACTAAATCGGCCAAGGGCAAGACATTCCTTCCGTTTATGATCTTGGATCTCAGCTCTACGTCAAGCAACTGACTTAAGCGGAACGATGAGATTCCATTTGAGAAAAGCCTAAAATTGAACCTGAAACCCACCAAATAACTTACGCCCCTACCTCTGCAGCTGTACCACAAGTTTTTCATATCCAATAAGCCTTCACATATCTCTCTCTCTCTCTCTCTCTGTCTCCCTCTCCCCATAGACACGCTTTGCTCGGCAGGAGAGTCTGCTGCATACGATGCAGCAGGAGAATCGAGCGCTGCTCACACGAATACGACAGTACGAGCACTGCCTGGACGATGTGATGCGCAAGGTGGTGGACGCCATTGTGGCCGAGGATAATCTGAGGGAGGAGGTGAGCATGCTGAAGAGTCGCGTGCGCGATCTGGAGGCACAGAACGCAGCGCTGTCGGCGAGTCCGGTGAAGGGGCGGGACGAGGGCTACTGCACGATGAGCAGCGGACAGCCGCAGCCGTCGAATGGGCACCTGGAAGGACTGCCCGAGGAGCCGGAGCAGTGGCTGCTGCCGGCCGAGCCCTGCTCAACCGAAATGGAAGACTGGAGCATGTCGCAGGAGGAGCTGGCTGTGATAACCTTCGACGATGAGCGCGATCGGCAACAGCTGCAGCTGCAGCGGCGCAAGCGGGAGCACGACTGGCTCTGGCCCTCGAGCGACTTCATCAATTCGACGACCGTGGAGACGGACGACTCTGTCGCCGATGGCATTGCCCAGCTGCTGCAGCAGAAGGTCAGTCGGGTCTTCAGTTCGCTTTCAACTTAACCGTTAACTTATTTTCCGCCCACTGCAGCTTGTCTACTCGGAGGATGAGGAGGTTGCCTGCACGGACTTTACCAACGATTTCTATAAGCTCGTCAACATACGGCCCAACTCCTCGCGCAGCCTCTTCTCCTATCTGGAAGGCGAGACTGATGATGAGGACGATGAGGATGAAGAGGACGAGCAGGACTCGAGCATGTCGGAGAGCCAGATCAAGCAGCGTGTCAGTCCGACGCCCAGCGAGGCGGGACGTGCCCAACTGACCAGCTGCTCCTCCAGCGAAACCGATGAACACTCTGTGGCACCACCACCGCAACAACAATTGGATGAGGCGGTGGCGGAGGCGGAGGAGGAGGAGGAACATGATTACGCTGTAATTGAGGAATGCCGAAGACGTGTGAGCGACATCGAGATCGAGGATGTGCCGATGGTGAAGAACTCGTCTCCTGCTCTCAACGAACAGCAGTGCATTGCACAAATCATCAAGACAGAGCTGAGGCGCCCGCCCCACGTGCTGGTCAAGTCCAAGTCGGTGCTGGAGGAGCAGGAGCCCAGCTGCATATTGCGTCACAATCAGCGCCGCGAGCTCGAGTCCAGCGTGGTGCGCAGCGACAGCATCAGCTGCGCGATGATGGCCAAAATGGCCAAGGAGGCGCCCCCATCCCCGGCAATGGTATCCAAGCTAAAGGAGCGCCTGCTGCAGCGCCATGCTCCGAGCCCAACTGGCAACTCCTGGCGGCGCAGCAATGGCTGGAAGCGTGTCACCTCGCCAGTTGCCGGGTCAGCCAAAAAGGTAGGTGCTTCATTGCCCCAAACATGGAATACGAGTTCATATAGTAAAATCTTTGCAGGAGGCAACAAAGACAACCACGGAGCTGCCAAAGAGCTGCCAGCAAAAGGCGCCGCCCACACGTATACCCACATGCATACACACGACATCAACCACTTCCTCCACAAGCTCATCCTGCTCCTCGTCAACGCCTTCGTCGCCCTCGCCACCAAAACAGACGCAGAAGCTGACGCAGCAGCAGCAGCAGCAGCAACAACAGAAGCAGCAGGCGAAGCAGCCATCGCAGCAGCGCAAATCCAAAATTCCTCCACCTGTACCCGTGCGTCGTTCCTATGCCAGCTAAGAGACGCCCCCAACCCCCCTCTAAGCATAATCTCAAACAGAATTCTATAAATTGATAGCGACAGAGCGAAGAGCCATCGAGCATTCGCCGTAGAATTAAAGATTTAAAAGACTAAATTGTGATATATATTCAAACTAAAAACGAGAGAAGAGAGCAGAAGCAGTAGCAGCAGCAGCAGCAGCAGGAGAGGGTGTGCATGCACGAATACAACATATTTATATTATATATACACACACCTATATATACATATATATATATATATTTAAGAGTCTTTTGGATAATGTTTACTAGAATCGATGCTAGGCTCGACGTGCTCTATACAGTTTTGTAGAGCAGCGATCGCAGTTACAAGTTCCCAAATCGCATTTCCAAGCTGATCGAAAGAGTATGAGCTCTTCAGTATATATATAAAGTTTATAAGCTGTATAATCTGTATACAATATATATATATATTTATATTTGCATGATTTCTATTGGACTAGCCAAAGCTTTGCTCAGCATCTGAGCAAAGTGTCAACAAAAACTAATAAAACTATTAACTATCAGTAAACAGAACTATAAATATATAATAACAAATAGAATATATATATATAACAAATGTAGTCTTCCGCACAAAATCGAGTGTACTATATATATATAACATATAGATTTGTAGAACAGTTATGAAACAGTCGCTAAACATTTTGGGTGAAAAAAAAAACAGAAAACAACAAAAAGGCATATACAGTACATATATATATAGAGATACAGATACAGTAGATAGATATATACCGTGTATGGTATATATGGTTTCCGAGCGATTACAATAAAGTGTATATAGATACATATATATATATATATATATATATA
>NW_022045872.1:594973-648338 GCF_001654015.2 Drosophila navojoa | reverse complement strand
ATATATATATATATATATATATATAGGCATAAAGCTCTTCTTCTACTCTCTAGTTAGTCTCTTTAAGTAGCAACCGAACTCGGGTTCGGTCCTTGCAATCACATCCTAAGTACGAGTTATACATACATATATATATATATATAGTATATAGTATATACAACCTATAGCAAACGCACTACGCTCGACGGAAAACAAAATTGAGAAATTATAAATTTAAGCTCGTATAAAACATTATAAATGTATTTTCTTAGCGTAGCAAGTACAAAATGTAAACAATAAATTAAAAAAAAGTTACGAAATATAAATTATTAAACCAATGCGAAAATGTGTTTCAATTGCATAAAAGACAATAAACTATATATAAGAATAAAATAAAAGAATTTAAAATATATTTTGGCTAAATAAGAGTTAAGCATAAAAGAAATTTTACAAGAAAACATACAAATTATAAATAACTTAATTATACGCTAAAATTCTCGCAGGCTTTTAAAAATTAGGTAGATATATACTTGTTTAGGATCAGCTCCAGGCGTTTTTGTAGCTGGACAGCGTTTAGGCGCAGCTCGGGTTGGCTCAGCCAACAGCCTCTGTATAGCTCGCTATAGGCGCCCTCCAGACTCCTGGACACCTGATCGCATGATGGCTCGTCGAAATAGTGCGCTAGTCGGGGCTGCTTGCGCTGCTTGTGTCGCTTATGGACTCGGCCGTGGTTGGCTTCAAAGTTCAGATTGCGACGCACCTTTTTGTAGACATCCGTGGAGAGGAGCACATCCACTTGGGGCCTAATCCGACCTATATAGCTGCAGATGAGCTCCACAGAGCTGTCTGGCCAGTCCGTTGCACAGTAACAGCCACTCAAGGGCAACGGCTCGTTGGCCATCTTAAGCGACTCTAGCAGCGCGTAGTTATCGGGTCGCAGATCGTGCTTCACTACCTGATAGGCAATGGATTCATTGCAGTTGAGCGTATGGAAGGGCAAGCGACGCGACTGCAACTGCCACATGGTAATGCCCAAGGAGTAAATATCCG
This sequence comes from Drosophila navojoa, assembly GCF_001654015.2. The sequence continues at coordinate 647,309 of NW_022045872.1, read as the reverse complement.
AGGCGCTGCTCAGAGGCAACGAACGCAAGGCTTCGGGCGACATGTAGCGCAATGTGCCCTTGACACCGCATTGCTCATCGCCCAAGCGAATGGAGCTGCCAAAGTCACAGAGCTTGCAGATGTAGCGACGCTTGGACTGCTCCAGTCTACCAAATCCTGCCTGCTTGGTGCCCAGGGCAACCAACACATTTGGAGGCTTCACATCCAGATGCAACACCTGCTGGCAATGACAGTATCGCAGCGCAGCGAGAATATCAAGGGTTATGCTGCAAGAATACAAATTACTATAAGATCTAAATAGATGTTCCCTCACAGCTTACAACACTCTGTGCAGCAGCGGCAGCGCGAGCGTGTCTAACACACGCTGGAGACACAACCCACTGGGCAGCTCCATGATGAGCAAACCAAACTCGGGCGTCGATTCCAGCTTAATCAATCGCACAATATTTTTGTGCTTCCAGTTCAAAATGTGCGCCTCATTTTGCAAAGTGGATACGGCGCCGGCTTTAATGATTTTTAATGCAACTGCATGCTCTGACAAGAAAGTACAATTCAAATGACAGAACACATTGTAGATTTCTAGGAAATACCTCTATAAATAGCCTTGAAGACTGTGCCATAGGCGCCTCGGCCCAAAATTTGACACCTGTTGGACCTTGCTGTAGCTGGCGGACCGTCTTTGAGCAGCTCAATGCGTTTTGGTGTGGTGAGCACCAGTGCATTTTCTCTCTTCAAAATGGACCTAACAATTAGTTTTTTAATAGTTTTTATATTTATTTGCGATAAAATTATGTTCTTACATTTTTTTAAGACGTTTAACGGTGCATTTAACAGCTGATTAGTGTTTGACAGCGTTGCCAGCTTGATAAAATAATAATTTAAAATTTGAGCCAAGCTTTCTTTTAAAATTTTGCAGTTTTTGGTATTTTAATTGACAGCGTCTTTTTCTTTATTACCCATTTAAAAAAATAAAATCTGCTTTTGTTATTGTGAATTTAGCATTATATTTGGCATTGCCAGGGTTTGGAAGTAAATACTAAACAGTAAATTTGCTCTTTAAATTTAGGTAATTTTTTAGTAGACACTTTTTTACTTAGAGTAAACATTCACAATAGTGCTGTTAGTCCGTGCATTTTGGCGTTGCCATCATATTTATATACTAAACAAACCAGAAAATGCAGCGCCATTTAACGTGCTGGCTATATTCAGACTACTTTTTAATACACACTCTTCTACTTAAAGTAAACGTTCACACAATAGTATTTGTTGTTCTGATTGCTTAATTTGTTAATTTTCGCACACTGGCAGCATAAGCCTCATACATACCTAATAGAAAATTAGTGATTACAATAAATATATGTATAATATTCTATGGAGGCTTCATTTTTGGCTTAATACTATTCAAATAAATAATAAGCTTTCATTGAGTTCTGTTTGCTACAGCATGACTATCCCGAGCTAAGCGCGCTCTCCATGTAATCTCTCCGTTTCGTTACGCAGATCCTGCAAAGGAAAAAGATATTCAATGAACGAGTGGATTGCGAATTGATGCTGAAAACAAATACCCTGAACGCATCTTGTATTTTGTCCGTGATGAGTTTGCGGGCAACTGGCTCCGGGACTCGCGTATCCTTGAGTCCCTGCACGAAATCATTCAAGTCGAGCGGCTCGCCAATGTTGACGGTGACCTTCTTGCCCCACTGCAGCTTGTAGGGCTCCACATTGGGCAGCACGCTGTCCATGCCCTCGTGCCACATGGGCACAATGATGGGTATGCGCGGTGACTCATAGATAATGCGCCCGACACCCCATTTGAGACGCATCTCCTCCTTGGTCATGTTCACCTTGCCCTCGGGAAAGACGTGCACCCATTGCCCAAGAGCGCACTTTTCGATGCACAGATTGATGGCCTCCTGGTAGACGCCGTTGCCACGCACCACAGGTATGCATTTACCTATAATAATTATGCATTTATAGTGCCTTATATATATCCATTTATAGACTCCACTCACCGTACATAAAGAACATGGCATGAATCTTTTTGGTAAAGCAAATATCGTGCGCCGCCATTGACCAGCGAATGCGAAACGTGTTGCAGACATAGCGCATGGGCAGCATGCCCCAAATACCGGGATCATCGAAGCAGGAGTAGTGATTGGACACAGTTACCAAGGGTATGCCCTTTGGTCGCTTGGCCACGGCCTTCACCAGACGCTCCTTGTTGTACACTTGAGTTTTATTCATCAGAACTGTGTGAGAGAAGAGAGAGAGAAAGCATTAGGAGATATATGTGCAGTTATAGGTATAGCCTAATATAGCATAGCCGAAAGCCAGCTCCCTCAAGATCGGATATATATATTTTTATATAGATGAACTGTGTTTGAGTTAAACCTAATCTCAGAAACAGAGCAGGTAAGGAGCTCGTCGAGCACGCCCTATTAGACGTAAGCTATGTAATTCTTGCCTAGTCAAGCGTGAACTATTAGACAAGTGCTATATCGTAGCTGCAGCAGCAAATTTTAATTAATATGCAAACAGGAAGCATAAATGGAGGCAAGCAACTTGGCCGTGATGGCCCAAAACGAAACGAAAACAAAATCAAGCAAATATAAATAGATAATACGGTATATATAGAGCATATATAGGATACTTGGATGTATAAGAGATGATGTAGAAAAGCATAGAAAGAGAAACAATGACAATATTGTAATGCAGAAATGCAACTAAAAACGAAATTTGTTTTCAGTCAACAAAAGATTTTCTTACAGGATGGAAAATGAAAATCTAGTAAATATATCACTCTCTATATATACATAGATCTATTCTCACTCACCCAGCACAATCTTGCTGATGATGCCAACAATGGTGACCACCAATTGGCTGGTGATGAGCCAGAATCTGGATGGATTGCGCAAACGGGGAAATATCCAATCGATGGGATATGGTATCTCGACGCCGGATGACATATTTGACATGTTCGGGGGCTCCCGGTCCGGCGTACGACCGTCCTGTGGCTTAAGCTCCCTGTCCGCCGTCTGCCTAATGCTGTCAGTCGATAAAGTTACCTGTAGTGTGCTCGTGTTGTGTGTGGAGTTCTTTTGATGTGCCTCTGGCTGCGTCTGCGTCTGCTGCTGCTTCTTCTGTTCCTCCTGCTGCTGCTGCTGCTCCGGCTCTTTGTGCGGCGGCTGCTGCTGCTGCAGTCCCGGCAATGATCTATCATCGGGCAAGGGGCGCGCCTCGGGGGCCTGCACAAACGGCTGCGAATTGATGGTAACATTGTTTAACATGGCGATCAAGCTATCAAACTAACTGGCAGCCATGAGGCAGGTGTGTTTAAGTCTCATTCTACATAAATGTACTTTATGTTGGGTCAAAGACTACTTCTCTCTCAGCTCTATATAATAAAAATTATATATGTTTCTGTTCAGTGACAATCCGAGTTGCGTACATCAGGCTAAAACACTTTGTGCTATAAACTAAATAAGCTGCAGCAAGAGACAGGTAGAGTGAGAGAGAGAGAGTACGAACAACAAAAACAAAGAAACGTAATTTACGCAGCCTATGGCAAAACAAAGTACAGTAGAAGCACGCTCAACGCACATCTGCAACGGTTAGCGTTGCTGATATCAAGCGTTCAACTCTTTTGTCTTTTCACTTACACGAAGACGGGCAATATTTAGCAGAACAATTTACATTTATACAAAAAATACAAAAATATGTATATATATATAAAACGACACTACATATAATTTTGAGGAATAAAGTGTGTGTGTGTGATACATTTCATATTTCATTGACATTCACCTGGGCGCTATGGGGCAAGTTTCACTGTGGGCAATTAAAGTCCAATCAAAACATTTAATACGCTTAATTGAAGGCGTCTTCTTTTAATTTAAAATATATCTTTATATATTCAATTAAAGTTTATATGATTTGTTGTTTCTAAAGAATATTTTGCTTTGGGCGGACACAACTGCGCGCGGGCAGCTTTAAACCGTAACTGACAATTTGTCAAGTTCAAATGTGCACGATTAGATGCGTACAAGGGCGCCACAAGCAAACAAAGAGAGAGAGAGAGAAAGACACAGAGTGCCGCTAGAGAGAGTGCTTGGGCAATAGTCAAGTGGTAATGCAGCACATTTTAATCAGTAAATATTTATCAGTTGTTGCGAAAGCACGTTTTCACACACAGATTTGCACTTGGCATGCACCGAAAGATAACAACAAATCTATTCAAATAGCGCGCGAATGCGTTGCAGCCCTAGTCTGGTAGGCAATCCTGCTCTGGTGAATATAAGTGGCCAATACGCATGCATAATAAATATAATTGATATATTTGCTCCTCTATATAAATATAGACTCATAAAGAAACCATCGACTATAACATTTAGGTCTTAATCAGTTAAATTGAATACATCGCAAATTGCTATTTGAATTGCGCGCCTTTGCGTAACATCCCTGACCTGTAGGTCGCATTGCCAATTGCGCTGTGGTGAATATCAACACGCGTGCCATTTATCATATGCATACATATGTATGTGCATATATGCACACATATACAAAAAATCAATTAACTTGAACTAAACTAATTGATTATACTTAACAAATTTGAATATTCTGATTTGATTCTCACCCGCACGGACAATATGTACGCATGTCGGCCATAGATGATCCGCGGCAGGTACTTTTCTTGTCTATGACATTGCCACAGACAACGCGTGGCAGTCAAGTTCACGTGATCAGGCCGAATTCGCCTTAAACTTGCATAAATTGCCATCAGCATGGTGAACACTCAATTTGTTTTTGATATGCGTTTGTTTTTGTATATATGAAGATTTATATCCGTGGATTGGCTAATTTCTTGTATATTCCACCCGTGTTTTTACATAAGCGTTATTTATCATTAGCGGCACCACACACACGGCCAATTCGTTAATGCGGGGAGGAGATTGCACTGCAACTGACAACGTCCAGGTTGAATTTCGGTTGGCCAAGGTTAGCGCATTCAGGCCCGTGCAATAGATTCTTGTGCCTAACGCGCACTTTCGCTGTAGCGCGCATGTCTGGGTGAATTGCTGTTGCCAAGAAAGCAATAGAGTGTATTATGTATGGGCCAAAATGGAAAAAGAAATAAATTGAAAATTTTCGATGTAAACAAGGCCGAAACAGCTGAGCGTTTTTGCCATTCACGGCGAGCTATTACATAAGACAGTGCTGCCAGCTCCCTTCAAAAAAATACTCCTAAAATTATCGACTTGTAATCGGAGAGACTTTATTCATTTTACATTAAATGTGAATTAAAAACACATTTATTTTGATAAACAGTCTTAACCATGTCACGCAGTGCTCGTCCTCTTACCTCAGCCCGTGTGAGACACAAAATTAAGGAATTGACCACGCCGTCAGCCGATAGCAACTACGTGGTCAACCGGAATCCTCGCAATCTCGAGAGATTACGCATAGGCTATAAGCCAACCGGTTATCATCTGGAGAAGCCTGGCCGTTCCTATTGGCACACACTAGAGGTCAACACCAGCGGTCGCTATGTTAGTGCCGATGTGAAGCATTTCGAGAATGGCACAATTCTAAGTGCCAGCACCTCCGAGTGGGCCATCAAGCAGCAATTGTACAAAACAAATGATACACCTGCATTTGTCAATCTTGGCCGTGTGCTCGCCCAACGCTGTCTTCAAGCCGGCATTACTGAGATGACATGCAACGTGCCCGCTGTCCCCGGCAGTAAACTGGAGAAGCTGCTGAAAGCTGTGCAGGAAAACGGAGTCAGCTTCCAGGAACCCGCTAGACTCCCACTTACGCATCCCTGGGATGCGTATAGGCATGAGAAACCCTGGGAGGTAACGGAGCAACAAATATCAACACAAACTGCAGCAAAGAAATAAAAACAAAAACAATATTGTTTCGGATGTCGTTTCGTTTATAATAAACGTTGATTTATGCTAATTACAATTAACCAACATCATTGTTTTATTTAACTCTAGCTGCAGTCAACCGCTCGTCTATTCGTACTTGCCCTTGATGTCCTTCCATTGTTTCTGTAACAGGAGAAATACCTTTTTATGTGAACAAATTTATTACATAAGCAACAAAAAAACTTACGCCTTTGTTGATGCTGTCGAAGATCAAGTTCGAAGTGACATCGATAGCGCGTTCAAAGAAGAAGGCCGATGCCATGATGGCCACAGCGTATGTGGATGTACGTTTAAACAGCGAATTGTAAATAACCTTCATTTTGGTTAGATTTGTTGAAAATTTTTAATTTTCTAGCAAAATTGCAGTCGCTTCTCGCACGCCAATAAACAGCTGTCACAAACCAGTGTGAGGTACCGTAAAAAGTTTTACGTAGCACGTTAACGGCACTGAGACTAGACAAACTTTCGTCGCGTGGCAGCCTTGTTGTTTTTCAGCTAGATGGCAACGCCAGTTAAATTATTTTCATCTGAGTCGAGTTTCGGCAATTTCTGAGATAAACTTTAACTGTGACAGACGCCACAATAGAAACAGCCTGCCAAGCTGCTTTAGTTACCCAGTGAACCGAAAAATATAATTTCTTTTTAATTTACACACAATGGTCGATTTAACCGATGCCGGCTCACCGTTCCAGCAGTCCATACCAAATCTTGCATTCTATGTGCCGGCCGTTGTTGTTTTTGGATTAGCAGGTGAGTTGGTTTAGTTAATGCATTATAATATAGAGATGCGTTTTGTTGCGTCATGCATGCAATAAAAGGAACTGTACAGCCCACCATACACTTCCGCCACACCATTATGACAGACGCACTACTGTTATGTGGGTCAAAAGTAAAAGACAAAAAAAACAAAAACAAGAAAACTTTCACCACTCTAAATCTAACTAGAATTGCTCCACCGCCCCTCGCTCATCTTCTATTGTGCCCGTCTTTGTTTTTTACTCTGCTAAGCTGATTGGAAATGCCGTTATCTTCATGCTGATTGGAATAGTATCTGTCAAAGCTCATACAATTCTTGTTTTTTGTTGGTTTTTGTATACGTGTACTTAGCATACCTATCTTTTTTTTTTAATACATATATTTTTGAGGACGTATACAAAAGTTTTGCTGTTCTCATATTGAAAATGATAAGCTAGCAGCGATAAGAATGCCAAGGCACTACGCTTTGAGAACCAACAGAGAAAATGTTAATGGGAGAACTGAACACGTGCCCAGATTCGAGTTAGAATTTCCATTTGTATCTTCGTGTCTAATTAGGTAGAAGCTGTCCTATCATTATGCATGCCAATAGCCTATAGCATATAGCCTATACCCCCTCAATATAAAAGCTTGCAGCTGATAAGTCCACATTATCTCATATTATTTTATTTACTAACTTGAGTTCGAACTACCTGTTAAAAAAAATATGCTGACTCTTAAGCAAAAAGAACAGAGAAGCAACACTCAATATAAAGCGCAGCAACAACTACCTGTCTGCACGTATATATCATATAGAATGAAATATAAGCACACCTGATTACGAATAAGTTTTTATTTTTCCAATTTATATATTAGATTTGCCACTTAACGTTCAGTTTGTTCAAGTCAACGCTGCCGAACGTTAGTCGCGCCGCTTTAAACATATAAAGAGAACCCAATTAATTAAAAATAGTGAGTTAGTTTGCTATAACAAGTGAATATTCATTCATTGTAATTATTTATTTCAAAAGTAAATAAAAAAAAGTTATCCAACTCGCAGCCGGTAGGATTCGAACCTACGCTCCCAGAGGGAATCTGATTTCGAGTCAGACGCCTTAACCACTCGGCCACGACTGCTGTTGGTGGTTAGCGACCTAAGTGCCATAAGAGAGCAAATGAGCGCGCGCATTTAGCTGTGAGCGAAATTCTTTCGTCTTGCTCTTTGCCACGTTAAATATTTTGTTCTTGTACTCAACATAAATCATTGAATCTTATTTAACTTAAATATTCGCAAAATAGTTAATAGAAACAATTTAAATTTATATAAAAAGCTGCTGCATGCTAAATAAAAATAGTTATTCCGTTATGTGATAGTTAGTCTATAGCTAAATAATACATTGTTTTGCCTGCACTCAAGAAATTTTAACTTGCAGACGCCATAAATCGTTAAGCCAGCAGCCCCACACTTAACTTAAACTTAACTTAAAAGACAAAGTCAAAGCTAAATCAATACAAACCGTAAACAATGGCCGAAGATCCATTGAATCAGCGCGCGTTTGCCGAAGATGTGGCCGCTGCCGCAGCAGCTGGCGGTGATGAGGGCTTCGCTTTGCCCCCGGGCTCCGGTCCTGGTTCGGCGGGCTTTCAAATGCCCACCGCTGATGAGATATGGAAAATGGTCGAGTCCATGGAAGGCATCACAGACGATGAACGGGCCGAGCTGCGCGAGAGCATATTCAATCCGAAGGCAGCGTCGCCAGATGATTTATTGAAATACGGACAGCCGGGCCACAGCTCAAAGGAGTATCTAATATTCTTTGTGATGCTAGCGCTCATCTTGCTGGTCTTTGGTAAGCTGAGAATACTACCTAGCATTCGTGAAAACTCCAACTGAGCAAAAGAAATGAGACTCGGGTGTGCTTACCTAGGCATAAATCATTGTAGTGAATTTGTTTTTGATCAGCTTCGGTCCTAGATAACATGATCTAGCATCTCTTCTAGCATATAGTTCTTGTTATTTCAGTTTTCGCTACTCCACATGTTACCTGGCACGCCTCCTGCTACAGACAAACAATATACTCCATATAACCATTACGAATGGGCATTAAAACAAATACAATTTATGTATGTATATAATTATGAATGTGGTGGTGATATCTGTGGATAGTGTGCGCTGTTAACATACTCAGAAATAAACATTGCTTTTATTTATTATTGCTGAGAATGTCGGTTTTTATAGCGTTCGATTTTCGATAAGATAGGGAGAGAAATCCACCACAAAATAATTACAACAAAACTATGTATATACACACATATGTATAAAAAAGTCAAGAAAATCAACATAAAAGGTTTTTTGGTCAAAGCAGCGTGGTTGGCCATGCCGTTTATTTTCTATCTCTCTATCTATCTGTAGTTTTAATTTTATTATTATTATTTTTCGTATCAAAATTTTGGTTGTGAATTTGTGCCATGGCTTCTAATGATGAAACCCTAATTGAGCAGCTGAAGCGCTCAGTGGAGTCGCTGGTCGCCAAGACCGGGCCGCACAGTCGCTTCGCTGAGGATCTAATACAGAAAATTGGGAAACTGCAAGCCAAATTGGACTCGCTGACAGATGTAGATCGGCATCAATTTGTCAGTGAGATGAAGGGCTCCATCCAGGAGGCAATAGCGAGAATCGAGCATCGACTGCAACAGCACACGCATATCGCCCATGCCTATACCACCTCCATTCTGGTGGCTGTCATATTTCTAATCGTCTCGGTTTTCGGTTAATAATGAGCCCTTGCAATATAGCCACTTTAAAGATATCTAATAATCATTCGATTTCTTCTCTTTCAGCTCTCTTTGGCTTCAAGCTCTACAAATCGTTGACGGAGAAGGAGCTCAAGAAACAGGAGAAACTCCGGAGCAAACAGCAGAAGAAATCTAAGAAATCAAACTAAGCTCTCTATATTGCCCACTCTCCATAGATATATGCATATAGTGTATACAGTTATAGATATACTATATATATCGCAATAATCTTTCTGTTTAAATTTATATTAAATTGCAAAAGTTTTGTTTTAAATGGTAAATAATAACGTCAAATAAAAATGGCCTGTAAATGACTTCAATTTGTACACAATATACATGTAGCCATTATGCGTATAAACAATATATAAATCATTATAAAATTTAAAGTTGAAAGAAACTTCCCTTTGATTTGCGTGTTTGCTTCACATTAAACAAGAGCGTTTGTTATCCTTCCATAGCATTTCGTGACGAAATCAAAACTTGTTGCTAAAATACCGCAATTATAAGCCATCGATATGACATATATATTTATCAAAATTCGTATAAACGTGATCGTTGCCATGACAAATAAATAAAACGTTTAGTCGTAGCCTTTGCCGTCAGCTTTCGACACTTTTGGGACTAACAACAAAATTTCTGGCCTTCAGTTTTATTTCTGCGATCGACCAGTCTGGTCACATTATTAATATATAGAGAATGTCATATTCGAGCCGTGGGTATTTGCTGTCACATTGATTTGGCTGCGGCTAATTGTGGCTTATTCTTTAGGTGGCTTTGATTTTTTTCTGCCCTCGGGCGGTTGGTGTACTCCGAAGGATGATAAATATTTTCGTCGCAGCATTGAATGGGTGCCCATACGCAGCGCTGGTATCGGGCGATCCTTTGCCATAACTAACGGTGTCATCTATCCTCGTATCATCGGCATGTTGCCGCATTATGGCGGCCATGTGCCTGGCGAAATCTTTAAGGTGGGCCACACCTTTGGACGTTCCACAGTTGACGCTAAACGTTGGCTAGCCCTGCACCATGATTAAATATTGCTTGCCTTGCATCAAAATATACAAAAGTTAAAAGTCCGAAAATTTTCGCTTTAAACAGCACGTTACAAATTGCAAAGTATATAATAATAAAATTGTGTGTTTTAATTTAATTACGAGGCAATTGCAGTGGAAGTTAAAATGCCGCGTGCAACATGTAATGTGCATTGGCGCTGTATGTATTTATATCAGTGATATTTTGACCGCTTAGCTCTTTTAATTACTTAAATATGAATTTCTGGTTTCCGCCTGCTGAATTGCAAACAAGTTTAGAGTAACTTTGATATCAAACTATTTGACTTTAATTTACAATCTAATACTATTCAGCGGCTTTGGCTTAGCATTTAAAAATGCCGCCTCGCTGCTGGCGGCCAGTGCTGCCACATCGCATGCCTGCACAACGGCCACACTGGCGCTATGTTTTGGTTCTGGCGATTTCACCATTACGCAGCTTTTTCCCAAGACAAACATGACTTTCACTCGCAATTTGTTATATTCGCGTCTGAGTTCGTTAAATAAATACAGTCGTAATGTAAATACAAGTGCAATTAGAATTCAAAGTGTGCAACAGGTGACGGCAAAGAAACGGATATGTATTGTAGGCGCTGGTCCAGCCGGTTTCTATGCAGCGCAATATTTACTCAAACAGCTAAGCGACTGCATCGTGGACATCGTTGAGAAGCTGCCAGTGCCTTTTGGATTGGTGCGGTAAGGGGGGAGAATTAAACTAGTTGCTTGTGCTGTTGCCGCTCTTGGCATTGTCGTCCAGCCCAAAGATTGGTCCAACCACTGAACGAAAGATGCCATTGAAATAGGCTGAGCAAAAAGGCTCGTGAGAGGGAGAGAAAGAGAGGAACTACACTTGTTGCTACTTACAGCCCACTTGGTCGAAGCTCCATATGGGGCCCGGTGCACCCGCCACAAGTAATAGCTGGCAGAGTAATATTACTAGGCCGAATACAATCAAAGCGGGAGTAGTCCACATCTTCAAGAATCGAGAGACAATCGCGTTTTGTGCGGCCAACTGACTGGGACGTTTATATTTAATGGCTGTTGCATGTGGATAACACGCTGACACTTAACGACTAATGACAATTGCCATTATGCAAATTGACATTCCAGCTTTGGTGTTGCGCCCGATCATCCGGAGGTCAAGAACGTCATCAATACGTTTACGAAAACTGCGGAAAATCCGCGTTTACGTTTCTTTGGCAACGTTAGCCTTGGCCAGGATGTCAGCCTGCAGGAGTTGCGGCAACGCTACCACGCTGTCCTGCTCACCTACGGCGCAGATCAGGATCGTGAGCTGCAGCTACAAAACGAGGAGCAGAAACACGTTATATCCGCTCGCAAATTTGTGGCTTGGTACAATGGCTTACCCGGAGCGGAGCAACTGCAGCCGGATCTAAGCGGGCGCGACGTTACGATTGTGGGACAGGGTAATGTGGCGGTGGATGTGGCACGCATGCTGCTCAGTCCAATAGACAAACTGAAGGTAATTAGGTATAAATATATGTTATTATTTTTTATTTTAGTTAACCTTCTTTTTCTCTCTCCACAGGAAACAGATACCACGGAATATGCACTGGAAGCTCTGGCGCGAAGTCAAGTGAAGCGGGTGCATCTCGTGGGACGTCGTGGACCTCTGCAAGCTGCCTTTACGATAAAAGAGCTGCGCGAAATGCTCAAGTTGCCCAATGTAACGACTAATTGGCGAGCAGCGGACTTTGCAGGTACGAGCTACAAGTATAAAATAAGTATAAAATCTAGCTAAATTCTTCTATTTGCTCTGCAGGAATAGCCGAGCAGGTGGAACAGTTGCAACGACCAAGGCGACGTCTAACCGAACTAATGCTCAAGAGTTTGAGCGAGCAAAGCAAAAGCAATGCGACAGCTGCAGATGGCAAGCAATTCCTGCCCATCTTTCTGAGGGCACCGAAAGCCATCTCTGCCAAGGAAATGGAATTTGCTGTCACGCAGCTGCAGGAGAACGCGGCAGTGGCTACGAATGCAACGGAATGCCTGCCAGCTGATCTTATCTTGCGCAGCATTGGTTACAAGTCCAGCTGTGCAGATCCGGCCATTAATTTCGATCCCCAACGTGGCCATGTACGCCATGAGCAGGGGCGCGTGCTGAGGGAAGGCGATGGGAACAGTGTGGAGCCAGGCCTATACGTGGCTGGCTGGCTGGGAACTGGACCCACGGGCGTCATCTTAACCACTATGAATGGCGCTTTTGCGGTAGCTAAAACCATCTGCGATGACATAGCAGCGAATGCTTTCGACACGGCTTCAACAAAACCTGGTTTTGACGTGGCCAACAAGCGGATTGTCACCTGGGAAGGTTGGCTCAGGATTGACCAAAAGGAATGCGAGGCGGGAAAGGCCAAGGGCAAACTTCGAGAGAAGATTGTGGATGTTGAGCAAATGCTACGCATTGCAGGCGTCTGAACAAGTTTGATGGAGCTTGAACCAGCACGGCGGCTGTTTTAGTTGTCATATATAATGACATATAATAATATTTATGTAAATTTGTATATTAGTATTTTTACAACAAAAATTTATGTTATAGTTCAATTACTCTAAGTAAACAAAGTACATTTCCAAATTTGCAGTTAGAATAATTTTATTTGAGAAAAATGGACAACAGCATGACTCCAGAGCCGCACTTGGTGCCAGGGTGAGAGCGATTAACTATCGCCACTAGTTCCACACATACAACTATCATCCCTAACTATACAACATATACATATCTACACTATACAACGAAAGGTCTGTGCAACAGGCTGCTCTTTCACTCGCTCTCAGAGCCATGGGCCTAATTCTGCGATCGAGCGAGATAGCCGCTCTCTGTTTACCGTTGCCAGTAACGCTGAAGTGTTACTCTCGTTTTAACGTAAATATGTACGAATGTACATATGTAGAATGTTAAACAACGGCTGATTTCTCTCTTCATCTTAAATTGCGTTCTGTAATATACAAACATACATATGTATGTCTGAGCATATGAGTTAGTGTATTTTTGTATACTCTTCCCATATAAATAAATACAAATGATTAGCTTCAAAAATATCAATGTATGTATAGAGTTGCTTGCTGAAATTGCTTCTCTCTTCCTATTCTCTTTACAGTTATACCGGGCACTGTCCTGAGAATCGTGATCGAGTGGGCAAGACCTACGGCAGACAGACGCACACGCTGCTTATCGATCCCTGCAGTAATCATGCACCTGAGCTAATTCTGGCGCCTATTGATGCCAAGCCCGATAATAAGGATTATCCTACACAAAGTGAGCTGAAGATTCTGCACGATCGCAAGGAGTTTGTTGACCCCGTGTATCAGCATCCCATCATACCGGGCTATGCGGGGTTCGTGCCCAACATGTTCAAGCAGACGGGCAAACGCTATGTAGCCGCTGCCACAGCGGGCGTCGCTCAACACGAGACGCTGATGCAGCTCTACCGTTGCGAGAGGCGTACTTTGCGTCACCGAGATTTGCTGGAGAGTGGAAGAGGATTGTTCGAGCACAAATGGAATGAGCGATTGGTTAGCATTTTTCTCTTCATCTTTTACGGTTGTTTATAACATCTGTTCCTCTTGTAGTTACCTCAATCGACCTATCGTGCACCGTTGTTGCCCGTTACGCGCGTCTGCAAGGGCAACAAGGACGAAAAATGTCCACCGACAACGGAGAAGCTATGCTACAGCAAATTCACTACGCCCCACTTTCTGGATGATGATGATGCCGATAAGTTCATCATCAATGGCTATGCTGCTCATATACCGATGGCCATGACACGTTTCGGTGAGCCGAGTAAGGTACTCACCCACAATGCCCTGTGCAGCTTCTCCGACTACATGTACAAAAAGAAGCGCGATAGCTGGTGCTGCGGTCAAGATTTGACAACGCCAGCTATCAAGTGCCCACCAGTTGGGCACTTTATCATTTACCATAACAATCATGGCATGCATCCGACCTATGCCGGTCACGTGCCTGGCCATAATTACAAATTTGGACGTTCGTTTGAGAAGACAACATATCATGCGAAACGCTGGTTGGAGGTTCACCAGGATCTCACGGTTCTACCCGAGATCGCCAAATTGGATCTCGAATATTAAACATATCTGTAATCGCAGACAATTTGTGTTGTGCTTGGCTCTGCTGAATGTGTGTGAATATTTAAAAAAAAAATAATACAAAATAAAATAAAAATACAGTAAACAAATTTAAATTTATGTGGTGATTAAATTTTAGATTAATGGCGGCTTTTGTGACTTTTTAGTATTTTAGTCGTTATCTAGTTTGGTCCCACTGGCTTGTGTAAACTAATCTATCGATGTCGTGTATCGATACGACAACAACATCGCTGCTCTCGTTTCTACGTCGTTGCAGTTGATTAAAATAAGTTTTCATTGAATCGGCATGTTTAATATGCTTAAATCGTTGTCAATAACATGATTAATAAGTGTTCAGTGCCTCTAGTGCTTGGCAAAAATGTAAATGCTTAAGTTTTCATAGCAAAACACATGAAAAATTCCATGAACGCCAACCGAAAAAATCTCTTCCGAATTGAACAAATTCAAACTAACACATAGTGCCGCACTGTTCACACCGGAGCGCTGTTATAGTACCGCAGTGAGTGCAAGTGAACCAAACAGTCGTATACCAAGATAACATACATTTGTGTACCTACCTCTCTTCAAGTGGTGAGTTGAATGCCGATTACTGCACCCTGCACGCAATTGTAGTGCGCGGCATATAAGTGCAGCGCTTGCTTGTCAGTGGAAAATCAACATGTCTTTCGGGACTTATGCGTGTGGGAGCTAATTTCCACGAGTTTCCGTTATCACCATGCGATAACAGTGTGCCTAGCGTGTAATGAAAAGTGAGCAAAGTGCTTATATATTGAGGAGAAACAGTATGCAGGTAATAGTTGTGTCGGTGCGATCCTACCACAACTTGTTTATTAAAAGCGAACAAACGAATAAAAATAAAAACAAAAAAATACATATGTAATTTGTTGTTGAAGGTGAGATTCAACGAATGCGTGTTGAGTTGGGAGAGCGCTCAAGAATGAGAACGTATAGAGAATTAGGAAAAACCGCCAAAATGGGTTGAGTTTGTTTTGCATCGATTTTCCGGCCGCTAAAAAATGGATGCACGTATTTACCTATTACTAATTTGAATTTTCAGAAAATCCGTGCTGAAATGAGTGAAACGACGGATAAAGCCACGGACTCGACGGCCACAAATGATGTCGCAAAAAGTGAAGAGCAGCAAGTGAAAGCGGCTGACATAAAAGAATCCAAAGATAACAATGCAGATGCGACACCCATGGACACGGATGCGGATGCTGATGCGGATAATGTGCAGGCACAAAGCGAGCAATGCTTAAGCGTGAAGCCTATTAATTCTTCAGTAACCACAGTGGATATCAATACGTTAACGCCGTCGACACCCTCACAGACGCCGCCACAGCTGCTGGCAGCTGAAACAAGTGCAACAACAACAACATCGGCAGCTTCAAGTGGGGCGACATCTGCAACAGCCATACCAGAGAATATATTATCGCCGCCCAAGTCGGAAACACAAACGGATGAAACGAATACGGCCACATCGACCTCTTGCTCTCCAGCCTCAGAGGGTCAGAGGTCGCCAATAGCAGAAGCCGAACTACAGCAGCAACCAGATAAGCCAGCACCAAAAGCTGAGGAACCGGAAAAGGCAACCACAGTTAATGGCACCATACCAAAGTCGGGCAAACCGCTGGTAACGGCGCTCAATAAGAAACTAAACAAGTCAGCCACCACATCGCCTCGAGCCTCACGTGCGCGCAAGCCGAAAGCTCTGCCCATGTACGAAAGCGAAATCAGTGACCATAAAGTTGGTATTAAGCTGTGCATTAAGAAATCGGATGCAGCTGCTGGCGGGACAGAGCTGCCAGCTGCAGGTGCAATAGCAACTCCAGTAGCACCTTCACCGAGATCAGCAGCGTCAACAGCCAAACCTGCACGTAAACGGGTACGTAAGCCGAAGCAACAGGATAGCGACGAGAGCGAATACGAACCACGTAAAAAGAAGGCCGGCGGTGGCAGTAGCAATAACAGCGAGCGTCAAAAGCGAATAGCAAATGCGGCAGCTACAGAGGCAGATGCCGAGCCAGTTGAGCAGAGTCCCTGGGGCCATGACTTGCCCGAAGAAGTGCTCTTTCGTGTAAGACCATAGAAAAGTGACAAGTTATACAATTAATAATAATATTTGTTTTTTAATCCTGCAGATCTTTGAACATGTTGTCGATAAGGAGGGTTGCTTGCCTACGCTCTTTCGCCTCGGGCGCGTCTGCTCGTTATGGAGACAGGTTTCGCTTAGGCCCACACTGTGGCGCACAATGGACTTGACCACCTGGATCAAGGAGAAATATCGGACGGAGCTCAAACTAAAATGGTTTGTGGATAATCGATGCAGTGCGTGCACTGAACTTAATGTTTGTAAGTATTTTGCTGAGTGGTATCAATAATAAACAATTATTAATTGTTTATGTGAATTGCAGCCAATTGGAAAATATCGGATATCAATTGTTTTCTGGTCAAGTTGTCGAATGGGTGTCCTAATCTGACGGGCATTACGTTATCTGGCTGGAAGGGTTTCACATCGGATCATTTAACATATCTGGTTGATAATATGCAAAAGCTGCAACGCATAGACTTGAGCTCAATCAATGTAAAGAACATAACATATAATACGTTTCATATGGGACCCTTAATACTTCTATATATTCGTCTTGCAGGTCGAGATGAATGCTAGCAAGAGCGCCGTGGGCGTCAATTCGCTGTGCAATGCGTTGCAGACCATGGGCAGTCGCTTGACTCACCTTTACTTGGCACACAATCGTCTGGCGGGCATACCCAATATTGTCAGCGTTCTAGCGGTGCGTGAAAGAACTTTGTTAATGACAAATATTGTAGACTTAAAATGAATGTTTTCGGTTTATGAGTTATCAAAGTGGCTGAATCACTTAGGCAACTCAGCAGCGTGTTTCGAATGCAGTCTTAGCCATAGCTCTTAGTTGCTTTTAGTTTAGCTTTGTATAGTCAACTTCTAATGACATACATTCTAATCAATTAAATTACAGGCGCATTGTCCAAACTTGGAGCTCTTAGATCTCTCAAATGTGACCACTCAGGCTACATCGCACGGCGTGCTATACATAGAGAAGCTGCAACATGGATGTCAAAAGCTGAAGGTTCTACGCGTTACCAATTCACACATAACGCCGAGTACAGCCAGCATGCAGGAGATTGTATGTATCGAGTGATTACTGTACTCAGTCAATTTTTAAGTCAACTTGATTTACGTTGCAGATGGATTCGCCGGGTTTCCCGAATCTCGAGGAGCTTTCAGTGGCTGCGTTGACTGATGAATCTCGTATCATCAGTGATGACCATTTGCAGCGCATCTTGAAGAGTAGCTCCAAATTGAAGCTGCTCGACGTACGCAATTGCACACGACTAACACACGAGAGTTTGATACGTTTGCCAGCCTGGGACATTAAGCATTTATTTCTCTCGGGCTGCTCGGTGACACGTGATATGGGGTGGGTAGTCAGAACAAGATTCCCTTATAAAAGTATATTAATAATGTATGTATATTGTCCAGATCGGGTCTGGAACTCATTGCGTCAAAGTGGGCGCATAGTCTCATTGAACTTGATTTGGCCTGGGCAAACGTACAGCAGCCCATAGATAATGCCCTGCGTGCCCTGGCTGAAAAGGGCAAGGAATCGCCATTGGCGTAAGTTTTAGAATATTTAATATTGTATATAGGATTTTGGAATGACAATTCTATATTCTCTTATTACAGCCACTTGAATCTGTGCGGCTCTTCTGTATCCGAGGAGGCGGTTAAGGAAATACTCACGAATTGTGTGCACATGAGCTCAATTAATTTGGCGTCGTGTCGCGGCTTGCCACGCGGCGTTAAGCGCCTTATGCAGGGACCACAGGAGCTGCACGAACTGCGCGAGGTACTCGGCGTACAACTGAAAGTGCAGTAGAGACTATAACTAGAGTGTGCAACAATATCTCCTTCAATTGAAGTTGTGCATTATGTTACAATTAGGAAAAAGGACAGACAGAGAGAGATAGAGAGAGTGTGTAACGAAAGCGTTAGGTGTTTTGTGGTTTCTGTTTTCCACTATAATGCAATAGTCGAAAATCGCTTCGTATCTTCCAATTTCATGCTTCAATTTGTTTTCTAGGCCCGCGCACCTTTGTGTTTTGTAAATGCAATATATATGTATTCATTAATTAATTGATAACGAAAAGTGAAAAACTTATATATATATAAATAATACAGTGATGTTTAGATGATTTTTTTTACATATATATTTGAATATATATGTATATATATATATTGATTAGAGATCGTAGTTAAGACACTAAAGAATGACCACTGTATGTTTGTAAAGTATGTATGCATATTTAAAATTAAGTTTACAACTAATTTGTATGTTTTTTGCAATACAAAACAATTGAAAATTTATAAAAAAAAAAAAATCGTGAAGAAATAATGATTAACAATAAATAGTAGTCGTCAATTTGAATGTCACTAAGGCAATTTGTAGAACGTTTTAACCCTCAGATCAACATTGTAAATAAGTATATTGGCGCTTAAGTAAACTTATTTCTTGATTGAAATCGGACGATTTCATACACACACATACATATATTAAAAACAATTCAATTGTTAAGCATTATTAGTAGTTAAGAGAAGGCAATTAAAGGTACATTTAATTTTAAAATAAAAACAAATTTTAATATCCTGCGAATCAGTCTTGTCAATCAAAGATGTTGAATGATTCCGAAAATGTTTTTACTTTTACTATCCATCGAAATATTACAATTTTTTTTAAAGCTCCATTATTTTTTTCCAATTATTTTTGTATTTTATAATAAGATTTTTCGATATAAAAAAGTTGCTAAAAAAAATAAAACTAGAAACATGTATAAATATTAATATGAATTTTATAGTTTTATTTTCGCTAAACCAAATTTCATTCGCTACTTTCTATAGTCAAATTTAATATTGAAAAAGAAATAGAAAATTGTATTTGTGTATTACTTACAAAACTTTTATTTCGCTTATATATAATATTCCTGGAAAGTATTTAAAATCATAGTGCATTCATTTATTGTTTTTCACTTAATAATTTTTTATTGATGTTGCGACCGTAACTATTTTTGTAAATTATAAATTAAGAGCGTTTAAAAATCGGGCAAACACTTTACAAAAAACTAGTAGACAACATAAATCGCCTTTACCATGCACATATGGATATATATTAAATATTATACATCCATTGCCATTGCCCTCTAGTTCTTCTTTAGATTGTCCAGATCGCGAATGTAATCGGTGCCAATTTTAACGATGGCAGCACCAGAGCCGATGCCGGCGATCGTTGCCAGAAGTGCATTCTCCTTGGGCAAGGCAGACTTGATCAACGCCCAGGCGAGCACCGAACCCATGCTGAAGAGTGTGGCGCCTAGCAGGGCGTATGCTGCACGTTTGTTGTTCTTAATATCCTTCAAATGTGGCCGACCGTATATGTAGAAGGCGCTGCCGACGATTGCGGAAATTAGGAAAACATTTGTTAAATCCTTTTTCGGCAATAGTTTAGGTACAATCTGCGGATTCATCACGTTGACGCTGAGCGCTCCATAGCTCACGACTCCGTGCAATGGTATGTAATAGTTGAAAACGTTTTCTTTGGTGAAGGGCTTTAAGCCGACCTTCTCGCAAATAGTGCAGATGTCCTTATTTTGTGTGCTAGCCATTGTTTGTAATTTTTTGATATACAAATGCAGTAAAAAGTTGCTGCTCTCTTCAGTTATGTAAAGAACAGTGTTGTCGAATGTCGCAATTAAAATTAACTGTGCCGGTTTTTTTGTTCGTTTAAAGCTGTGTCAATTCTACATAAAACAATAGTCTATAATATAAATTTTTTATGTTTGTTTACAAAATGATTTGACTAAATATGCAATGTGAGTGGTAGTAATAATAGTAAAACTTTGCGAATGACCTGAAAGCCGGCACTTGAAAAACATGGTGGCAAGTTGCGATAGCATGTCCATGTCTGTCATATGAAATTCATATATTACATGCATATTAAAATTTCCCAATAAGTAGATGCAACTTTATTTTGCATTTAATAGTTGATTTAGTAATATTAAATATTAAATAGTTGCTGTAAATTTGTTCAAATTTGGAGTCATAGCGTTGCCACAATTGTATTTTTATTGCTATCAATTGCATTTTGATCCAATCATATCGATATAAATTCATCGTAAAAGAAATTATCGTTCATTGGCCGAAAAGCATATTAAAGTGTTGAGTTTTTATTTTACAGCTAGGATAAGAAATAAATTAATGCGCGTATTTAATGTGCAGCAGGAGACAACAAACACGTAAATATAACACAAAATACAGGCAACAACGACAGCTGAAGCTACGGCCGTGTAAGACATGTTGACGCACAAAACTTGCCAGGCACGAAAAAAAATGCAGGTGAGCTAATACGAATATCCCCAATAAGAAACACCGGGTCCCTAACAATGCAAAAGGTTAAGGAGTATTCCTTATTATTCATTTAATGACAAATTAATTCTGATTATAGGATATTGAGTTAGATTTGTATTAATATTCTCTTCCTTGCAGGTTTCCTTTGTCATACGAGACGCGGAAGAAAAACAGCATAGGAATGGCGTTAATGCTCTGCAACTGGATAGCAACAATGGCAAACTATATTCGGCTGGACGAGATGCGATAATACGTGTCTGGAATACACGCACCGAATCCAACGAGAAATATATACAATCAATGGAGCATCACAACGATTGGGTCAACGATATTGTGCTCTGCTGTAATGGCAGAAATTGTAAGAATGCAACCCCCAAGGCGAACGTTAACTAATGACTTATCTTTTTATGCAGTGATCAGTGCCAGCTGTGATACAACTGTTAAGGTATGGAATGCACACAAGGGCTTTTGTATGTCCACCTTGCGTACGCACCGAGACTACGTGCAGGCATTAGCCTATGCCAAGGATCGAGAGCAGGTGGCCAGTGCTGGTTTGGATAAGGCCATATTTTTATGGGATGTGAATACATTAACTGCTTTAACTGCCAGCAACAATACCGTTACAACCTCTAGTCTAACAGGCTCGAAGGACTCCATCTACAGCCTGGCCATGAATCCCTCCGGCACGGTCATTGTCAGCGGCTCCACCGAGAACATATTAAGAATCTGGGATCCACGAACCTGCATGCGCAGCATGAAGCTACGCGGTCATACTGAGAACGTGCGCTGCTTGGTTGTATCGCCCGATGGCAATCAAGTGGTCTCTGGTAGCTCCGATGGTACCATCAAAGTATGGAACTTGGGCCAACAGCGCTGCATACAGACGATTCATGTGCATAAGGAAGGCGTTTGGTCGCTGCTAATGAGCGAGAATTTCCAATATATTATCTCGGGAAGCAGGGATCGAAATATCATTGTGACGGAAATGCGTAATCCCAGCAATAAGATGCTCGTGTGCGAGGAGAAGGCGCCCGTGCTCAGTCTTGGATATAATATAGACAAAACTGGCGTGTGGGCAACCACCTGGAATTCTGATATACGCTGCTGGAAGCTGCCCATGTATGATCGTTGTGTGCTCAGCTCTGGCGGCATGGATGCCCAGTGGACGCTAGGTGGCACGGAATTGGCCTGCATTAAGGGCGGAGCTGCTATTAAGGAGTGTACTGTACTGAATGACAAGCGCCATATCATAACAAAAGACTCACAGGATCAGGTCGTGGTCTATGATGTATTGCGTGTTATCAAAAAAGAGGAACTGGGTGTGGTTGACTACGAGGAGGAGGTAAAGAAGCGGAACAAACAAGTCTACATTCCAAATTGGTTTACGGTTGACCTTAAAACTGGCGTACGTAGAATTATGTTAGCGTGATGCAATTGACTAACTACATTTTAATTTTACACAGATGCCTACGATAGTTTTAGGTCAGGAGGAGGTGGATTGCTTTGCTGCCTGGGTATCCATAGAGGCAGGATTGCCTGAATGTGATGATCCAACAACTGAGATAAAGGTATGGATATACATTATAATTGTATTTTCTATGTAAATATGAATATTTCCACAGATAAATTATGGAAAATTACTTTTGGAAGCCTTGCTCGAGTACTGGACGCCACCACATAGTATGCCGCCCAATGAAATGGAGCCCGACGTACGAGGCAATGGCTATTTTCAAGTGCCCAAACACACTCCTGTCATATTTAGGTAAACGAACACGAAGCACCTAAACTAATTAGTTAATTTATAAAAATGTATTGCTCTTGCAGTGAGGTTGGCGGCCGCACAGTGTGTCGCCTGTTGGTGCGAGATGCAGCTGGCGATAGTGAGAGCACGCTGCTGCATGAGACGGCGCCACAATGGGTGACAGACGTTGTGATCGAAAGGAATATACCCAAGTTCCTTAAAATACCCTTCTTCCTGCAGCCACATCCACAAATGACCAAACCAGAGCGTACCAAAAAGGTTAGTAAAATGAGCCCTTTAAGATGAACAGCTTTCACATTCTTCTATATTTGTTGATTAGGATCGTCTGGTGGCCAATGAGTTTATACAATGCCGCAAGGTGTGCGAGCATGTGCTTGAAAAGGTGCTCAATGCGGAAACAACGCCCAGCGCTGGCAATGCAAATAATTCTTTACAAAATAGTCAAAGCGATGCCAATTCTGAAGGCTCACAGCTGCCAGCAGAGGAACGCATTGAGCTGTGGTGTAACGATGTGGTAATTAGCTGCGCCGAAAATTAATGGGCATATGCTCACGCTATTCTCTCTTTGTTTCTTTGTATATAGATCGTTGATCCGAATATGGATTTGCGAACTGTGCGTCATTTTATTTGGAAGCAATCGACTGATTTAACATTTCAATATAAAACCAAGCAAAACTTTAACTTTGATGGTAAATAATGCATATCTGCAGTAGAACACACAAAGCACACACACACACATACACATACACACACACAAATACACAAACAGAGAGTATTTTTAATTTGTAACCTAATTATAGTTAAGACTTATATGTACATTCGTTCAATCCTAGGTTCAATCGGTGATAGCCTGGAGCGTGTGACTCGCAAATATTGAGCTACAAATTTCAGCTACCAGAGTTATTGTGCTTTAACTAAAGGCGTTGCTTTCCACAGACGCGTGTGATTTCTAACTTTCTAATCTGTTTGTTATTAAATGGGCCAAATTTGTCAAGTACGCCTGTTTTTAATCTGATGTGAATTGGATGAACATCAAAGTTTCAATTTGAGTTGAATTCACAGAAACCATTTGAAACGAATTCAAAGAAGTATATATTTATATATACAACATAGATCTTATATCGTACACCTTTATATCGTACTAAACCATTTGCATAAACAACACACATCTTATATATATATATATATATATATATATATATATATATATTCATAAAACCAGTTAGAGATCAATGCATATTATGTATATGTTGTATATGTCTTGCGCGACATTATTTAGTTGTTTACTTATTAAAATTACATAATATTTTAGCTCTAAGTATTCTGTTATATGATAAATTAAAGAAAAAAAAAAAACAAAACAATTCAATTGTAGAAAAAAAAAAAATTAAAAGTATGTATGCAAGCCAACTTGTACATTGTAAGTAAATCGAAGAAAAAAATTACAGAAAAATCGAATCAAAACATCACATTCTATTATTTGGTAAACAAGCCTGCCTTGAATCTTATTCGAGGAATCCTTTATATTAAATCACCGAATATTATACGCTACTAATAAGATGCGCTTAACTCTGATATAATTCCACATCCCACAGCCAGTTTAGCAACTGGTCATTCAGCGTCCAAGCTAT
The DNA here is from genome assembly GCF_001654015.2 of Drosophila navojoa. The sequence continues at coordinate 622,842 of NW_022045872.1, read as the reverse complement.
TAATGGAGAGAAAATAACTGAGAATGTCAAAGAAAGAGGAGCAAAGCCGACCGGGGGTAAAGAAAGCTATGCGTATGAATGATATAAAGGTATGACTATATTATAATTATATTTTGTATGTATGTACACAGATAAATTATGGAAAACCTCTTTTGGAAGTCTTGCTTGATTATTGGACGACCCAGTGAGGTTGGCGGAATATACCCAAGATTCTTAAAATACCCTTCCTTCAATAATAATGATGAATTTTAAAAAAGAAGTTAATTTAATTCATTTTAAATAACCATTTGTCTATATTTTTGAAACAGAATCGTCTGGTGGCCAATGAGTTTATACAGTACCGCAAGAAAGTATATACATATATTTATAGGTCTTATATCAAACACCTCTTTATCAAAATACACAATTTTCATAAACTATTTGTTTAAAAAGCCAGTATGGCTTTTGCTACCCACTGCACTACTTAATATAGAATCTTAACATAATTGTATCCGTATATATGCGAGGAATCCTTTATCTTCGATTTATCATACGCAGTCTTCTCTGATGCGCCTGTCTGCAATAGGTATTGATAGTCCTTAGCAAGAGTAGCAACTGTTGCTTTAGTGTCGTGGGTATTAAATAGTTATTAATGAGAAGTTCTGGTGTATTGCATGTACGCTTAAGCCATCGTACAATTAGCCATAAGCAATTCTCCTTCAGAGTACGCATTGGAAAATGGATGAGCACCTGGCTGCGTGCATCACATAGTTCATCCGGCTGTTGGGGATTCCTTGGCACTCGTATGCGTATGGGATAAAATAACCGCTTCGATCGCACATGCATACGCTCGCCGGTGTAATAGTCACAAAAGAACCATATGTGTGTATTATATGTATTTACAGGCACGCCCTGATTCGGCTTTAGTGTTAGTTGTATGTTCTGGGTGTTCGGATCACTTGCCCAATATAAATCGAGAGTTCGATTTGTTGTGTTCACAAAAAGCACGTATACCTCGACTTCTTCCTGCGGCGGTACATTAAATAGTTCACCCCATTCCCCATTGTTCCGTGCCACCTGCAGTGTCATCTTGGACAGTTTTTATCATATGCTTTAACGTTTGTAAAAAATATTCAATTTCTTTAAAGCGTACAAGTGTTTTTATGTGTCTTCTTCTAAAATTACCATTCACAATGCACTTTCGCTAATTTCATTAGATTTTAACAAGTTGGCAGCTTCGACTGTTTGTTGACAAACTGCACGTAGACTGCTAGCAGTGTGCATACAATACTTGGTACTAATAGTCTGTGTGCGTGTGTGTGTGTGTGTGCAGTTGAATCTTGTGTAGAGTCGATTATACATACTTATTTGAAAAAATAGTTCAATCTTACATTAGTTTTTATTTTCCTTGCAATTTGCCTAGTTCGTAAACATGTTTTTGTGTATCTTCTTATCTAATTGCCATTCCAACAGAACGCATTGTATTTCACACACACCTTCAACAACTGATTTCTAACAGCTGTTCGTGGAACGTAAATAAAATACAAACAAAATTTTTCACAATGGCATTTTGTATTGCTGTAATTGGCAAAGACGTAAGTTGTGCTTAATAGCAACTAAATAATAATATGTATTCTGTTATATCTCTATTAAATATTATACATTTAGAATGCTCCGCTGTACTTGGCCACATCGGATGTGGAGCGTGAGCTGGATCTGCAATATCATGTTCATGCGGCACTTGACGTTGTAGAGGAGAAATGTGTAATTGGCAAAGGAGCTCCCGAGTCCAAGGAACTCTATTTGGGCCAACTTTTTTCAACAGAGAACCATAAGATGTAATAGCTGATGGGTACAACAAAACTCAATTCCGTTAAAGAGCTACCATTTTTATTGTTTTAGTTATGGCTTTGTTACCAACTCCAAAATCAAGTTTATTGTGGTCATTGACTCCAGCAACATTGCAATGAGAGAGAACGAGGTGCGCGCGGTATGTGCAAGGGTTTCTTAGTGAGTATAGTTGATCTTAGCTATAGTAATTGTTTGCCTGTCTTGCAGATATTTCGTAATTTGCACATGCTTTACACGGATGCTGTGTGCAATCCTTTTTACATTCCGGGCGAGCAATTGACTTTTAAGTATGCAATAAATTAAAAAGTTAAATATGTAAATATATATAAAATTAATATATTCTCTTTTACAGAAAATTTGATCGAGCAGTGCAGAAACTAATGAGTGGCAATGTATAATGCTGTAAAAGAAGAGAGGATTGGAAATGAGGAAAGCAGTGATAGGATAAGAGTGGACATCGTTTAAAGCAAAGAGGAGAATGAAATAAAGAAACTTTGTATTCAACAGCAGAGGAAAGGAAAAATAGGGAAGGAAAATTGTACTTCCGAAAGTAAATAATATACAAACAAACCCATTCGGAGCTACTGCAAAGGATTGAAAGTGAAGTCAACAACAAAAAAGTTGATTGGATATAAGCGGAGAAGCATTGAATGTAAATAAATAAATTATAGGCGCCTGGAGAGGACAATATTATGCTGTATATTATATATACACAATTCGTCTTATAACTTCAACTATTTTATTCTAGTAAAGCTGTCTATATCTATCAAAATTCATTCAATAAACAGTTTGACCACACAACATATAACATAATTCCATATTTATAAACATTTCCATTATTCCTATGCTTAATTCAGATCTAATAGAGCAATTAAAGCTGATTTTAATAACAGCTTTTAAGCAGAGAGAATCGATATTTGTATTATTAATTAATGCATATATGTGTATAAATCATAAAAATAAATACTTACAAGGTCATTTTCAAAATTTAAAAAAAAAAAAAAAAATTGATTTTGTAGAAAATGTAAATTTTAATTCATGCTTAATGAGGTTTATTTAAGGAATATATTTAAGCTGACACAGTCGGTATAGCACGTTATATAAACCTGTTATTCACGTGAGATGATGCCGAAAACATCAAATTAAATTCAAATTAAATGTTTTGGTGTTAAGATTAAATAAAATATAAACATACTGGGCACACAGTAACTGAATTTTATTTATTTAGTTTTGTACAATAGAAAAATTAATAATTGATGACTGTCAAACGAAACTGATAGCAGCGAAAAAGATCATCAGTCAGGAGTGTACGACTAGAAAATACCCTCTAGACAGAATAGAGAACATTATATTCGGTACGAGGTTGTGCATGCAATTATTAAAAAAAAAGTGCAAAAAGCCTGAAAATCGAAAACCCGAACGATAAGTAATAACGATATAAATACCTAAAGGAGTCGGCCGTGCTTCTTCTCATCAAAAGTTAATATATATGTATGTCTATAACGCGTTCTTAATTAAGAAGAAAATACCTAATTATCTTAAAAATATCATTAAAAAAACATCAATAGTTATGAGATTCATATATACTTTGGTTAGTTGACAGTTAGTATATATGATATATTTAATTCGATTTCCGCTTCTTCAAAATGCCGAAAACTAGTTTTTATTTGAAAATCAAAAGAGTCAAGTTGAGAGGAGTAGATCTAATGATAAGTTTTTGTCTATTGCACAGACTTATTTACATAATCTAACGGACGAAAATGTGTATAAAAGGCGTTAACAGTCAGCGATCTGATATCAGTTACTCTTCTCGAGTCTCCCAGGAAACAACATGAAGTTCTTAGTAAGTGCTGCTTATTAATATATCATTCATTCATATCATATATAAATTATTATGTTCTCTTTCTTCAGATCGCTTTCGCCTGCCTGTTGGCTGTGGCCTGCGCCAATGAAAGTGCTGATGTCCTTTCTGACGCAAGAAAGCTCGACATCGAAAGCTTCGAAACTGCATTTAAACTCTCGAACTCGATTGAATCAGAACAAAAGGGTATTCTGGATGGTCCAAACTGGAAGGTTACTGGACAAAATAGCCATGTCTCTCCCGAGGGTGAGAAAGTTTACGTTCAATACGTCGCCGACGAAAATGGCTACAGGCCTGTTGACGCTTATCCCCCACTGCCAACCCCACCTCCAATCCCAGAGGCAATCCAGAGGGCCATTGATTATATCAAGGCCCATCCGATCCCTGAAAATCAGAACTAAGTTTTTCTGTTTTGTTAATAAATGAATATTGATATTATTGAACGAAAATATACTGAATCGTTTTCTTTTGTTAACGTAAGGAAAGCAGGATCTGAAAACGTTTTCCACTAAGCACAACAAATAATACCTCTATTCCAATTACTGATATTTCCACTACTGGAACAGATTCTCACTACTATAAAATATAAATATTTTCTTACTCTGTTATAATTTCAGCTTTAATATCTCCTTATGTTTTTGCTGTCTCCCCAAGCAATATGATAATGCACATAAATTTTGTGCATGTTTTAATATATTCTAATACATACATATTTCTTTTCCGTGATTGCATCTGATTTTGTTGCCAGCGACGTAGACTCTCAAAAAGAGTAAGGAAAACAAGTTTAACAAAAATGAATGCGTTGCCATGCAAATTAGTTTCAAATTACGATTAATGAGATTTTCGTTTTCGTTCGTGAACTTGACCTTTTCATATTTTTATAGGTCAGCTTAGCTGTAGAATATAGAAAATGTAGTAAACTACATTATGTAGATAATTCAAACACTTATTTGATTATTTCCATTTCTTTAAAGAAAATGGGTTATTTTCGTTTAAATGTAATAAAATATGTAATAAAAAAGAATTTAGTATAAGATTAAACAAATTTGAGAAAAAAATTGCAAGCTATTTCCGCTTTGTAATCATATTTATTTTGTTAAATTATTTCATACGTTTTATTTTTAGTTCTATAAAAATATAGGCTTTTTGAGTAGCAAGCTTTGGCAATCTGTTGGCGAAAAAACCGCTAATAAATATAACGTATTTATTAACAATACTTCATATGCCAATAAACAGAAATATGTTAACTACTAATGTTAACTAACATATCTTAGAAACATTAATTAATGATGTCAATGGTATATGTTAACGTACATTATTATGTTAACAAACTACTAACATGACCAACATTATTATGTTAACTTAAAGTTAACTTACATTACTATATCCACCCACTGTTAACTAACAGTGCACTCAAAGTCACCTAAAACAATTATTTTAAAGAAAAATTGTCGGTAGAATAGCTAGCAGTGCAGCTAACATTAAAAAATGTTTAGGTGCTCGTAGTAAAAAAAAAAAGATTTCTTTAAATTTACAGTGCTGCCCTCTAGAGTATGCAATGGAAATGCACTTTTCGATATCTCAGCACAAAAGTATGCAACAGTTTTATAGCAAATTTTTGTAGCTACTCCCGCTGCCCTCGGGAGTATGCAAGAAAAACACATTTTTGACATTACAGCACAAAATTATGCAACATTTTTATCTGTTGGTTGTGAACTTTGCTAAATGCAATGAAAATTAGCAAAGTTCACAACCAACTGAATGATAATAAAATATGTAGCATAATTTTATGCTGGAATGTCAAAAATGTGTTTTTATTGCATATTTCCGAGGGCAGCGGGAGTAGCTACAGAAATTTGCTATAAAACGGTTGCATAACTTTGTGCTGTAATGTCAAAAATGTGTTTTTCTTGCATATTCCCGAGGGCAGCGGGAGTACCTACAGAAATTTGCTATAAAACTGTTGCATACTTTTGTGATGAGATGTCGAAAAGTTCATTTCCATTGCATACTCTAGAGGGCAGCATTGTAAATTTAAAGAAATCTTGAATTCGCGATAGGGGAATTTGCGCTAAATCCAACTATAGACGCATATGGGTCCTGCAAAATCGAGTTTTGCGTCAAATCACAAACTGCCCATGGTATGTGCGCGGCTCTACTGTGCATAGAGACCTGAAACTGTTTACAGTGGAGGAACAGATTGGGAAACACACTAGCCGATATAGTGACAGACTGGCTAGACACCGGAGCAAAATACTATGCTAACTGTAGATTGCTGCAGATAGATCACTTAGCATTTTGCCACCAGTGCAAAGTGAATGCTGCTGCTGGCAACTAAAGCCAACATCAATTATCTGGCCAAAAGCTGAAGCGCTGGCGCGTCTGTAAAAGTGATCTTAGGCGATGATCAAGGCAACATTATTAACGTCAAAGCTGAAGTTCGACATCGTCAAATGTCAAAACAACAACAACTTTTACTCAGTGCAGGCAGTGGAGGCAGGCTTGTTTGGTGGTCGGACCTAGTCTGGTTTGGCCTGATCTTGTTTTCCAAAGCACGTAGCAGCTAATCGCATCAGCAACTCAAACAACTGAAAACCTATTGACGGAGTGTAAGCGAATACTAATTTTCCAACATATTGCTAAGAGAGCTGCCAAAACGTCAACTCAGACGCCAGCCGCAGCGCCAGCGTCAGATGTCGAGGCTGTCGATCATTCAGAGCTCGGTCATCAAAGTACATCAGCTGTGAAATGATTTATATGAATTGACCATGGCGGACATTAACATGCGAGCAAGGCAATGAAATGAGAAATAAATATTTACAAATGTTGTTATAATATAAATTGAAGTGATAATCAGTAAACATATTGATAATACAAATGATTATTATACTGTGGTAATTAATAATAATAATAAAATTTCAGAAACTAGATATAACATATAACAAATAACACGTCAATATTTGGCATATATAGATTTTGGCTAGATATACACAATGAATATATGTATGTAATATATATATGTAATACTGAAAAATAGTCCAAGATTACGGAAAAGAATTACCTTAATAAGAATCAATTATAATGTTATTTTCTTTATAGTAGTAGTCCAGCAGCTAATTAACGGAACAGCTGTCGACCACATCACTTCATATTCTTCTGTGACTAAATTATGAGGGCAATATTTTAGTGAGAGCATTCGCAACAAATCAAAACAAATGACCAATATGTCATATATGACGTCAAAATTGTCTCTTTTTCCCCAGATACTAAATCATAATTCAAACAAAATATTTATATAGATATGAATATAGGGGACAAACAGATATACAATATCCTAATGGTAAATATAAATCAATTAAGTTCCATTTATTATTGCCGTAAAATAGAAATGAAAAAAAAAGCAGGCATTAATTATTACTGCCGTTTAGAAAAGCTAAAAATTTAATTTTAAATTTAAAGAATTTTCGAATCGCTTATAAAATTTTTCGCTTCCTCTGCGTGTGCATGTGTGGGCGTCATTCTATGGATTTTGTTGATTTTTCTGAAATTATTGCTAGTGGGTAAATGGGGTCTATTAGAATAAGATAAGGGTATCAAATCGTGGCAATGTATACTGTATACATCTATGTATATGGTATATATTTTTATTATTTTTAAGGATCTCTCTCTCTCTCTCTCTCTCTCTCTTTTCCTCTCTATATTTCTGCCTGCATGCATTTTCCAGGGTATTTTGTAGTTCATCTAGACGACTCTTGCATGCTGGCCTATTATATGTGTGAAACCAATTAATTAATTCATTCAGCTATTTGATTATATGATAAAATTATCATGTTTTACAAAGCTTGTTTGTGTGTGTGTGAGTGTATGTTCCTCTCGCTGATTGATTCGCAAAGTAAATCACAGTGTGGAATGGCAATTGGGAATCTAATTCAATAATTATCGCGTGCCGTTATAATAATACACTGCTACACAATTCGATATGACATTTCGATTAAGAAGCTACTTCTATAAGGTTTCTATTAATATTTAATTATTATTAAAATATTCATTTTGATTCATTTCATTTAAAAATTAACTGTTCACGTTATATTATTAAGATAATTTACTTTTAATTTAATTTTTCATTAAATTAAACTTTGATAGGCTGTGCCTAATTAAGTAACTTAACTAATCTAACTAGCAATAAAAAGTGCTGCCAATTTTGTTGCATACTCCTGAAGCTCAATACGAGCTCAAGTGCTGCCCATGAAAAGGCAAGGGATTTTTTGTGAAAGTAAGGAAATTTATTTTTGTTAGCTGCAAACTGTAAGATGTAGATAAATTGCCTCCAGTGCTGCTCATTTCCACTTTGATCTTCTCGGTCCTTATCCAAGAACAGTTTTGTCCTTTTTTTAGTTTTCATAATAACAATATAATAATTATTTTCTTATTGTTCTGTTTCAGCATTTGAAGTTGAACGCGTATTGCCAACACTTTTCTTGCAGTGTTGTTTAAATATAATCGTTGTGCTCCACGTTAAGCTTAGCAAACCACTACAAAACAAATGGAAAAACAAAAAATAAATCCAAATTGTTCTTGCGGTGTGCCGGCCTGGCCAGCAGCACAGTAAACATGGCCAAATGCTCGATGATTTTACAGTGTTTTTCAAAATTTTTAAATGTATACACACACGCACACACACATATACTTATGTGGGTGTGTGTTGAGTGTGTGTATTGCGATTATTCTTGTTGTGCTCTTATTTTCGAAATACTGTTGAAAACCATAAATTAGCTTGTTACTTTTGGAATGCAGCATTCAGTGACGTGTTTTTGTGTGTGTGCGTATGCGTGTGTGTGTGGGTGGATGGCTGTGTGTGCTTTTAAGCATATCAAGAAATAAGGAACTAATTCAGTTGGGCGCACAGTCTTTAGCGTTGATCCGTCGGGTGAAGAACAAAGCAGAGCATCAAAAACTAAATAAATAAACATGGATGTGATTGTGCGTTTGAGATTATTCCAATAATTTGAAGGGCACATTCTGATTGTGTGTGTGTGTATTTCGATTTGCAGGATGATGATCTTACACCTGAGCAGATTGCCGTGCTGCAGAAGGCCTTCAACAGCTTCGATCATCAAAAGACTGGCAGCATACCCACCGAAATGGTTGCCGATATCCTGCGTCTCATGGGCCAGCCCTTCGACAAGAAGATTCTCGAGGAGCTGATCGATGAGGTCGATGAGGACAGTAAGTGAAGATTAACTACGATTTACTTTCAATTTGCCTCATTATACTCGCTCAAAGGGGTGAGAAGGGTATATTCAATTGCTGATGATCTCTGAGTTTGGTTGCGTTCTGGAACTTTGAGTGTCCTATACCAAAATTTATACTATTGAAAATTGGGATAATATTTGGGTTCTCTCTACAGTTCATCATAGCGATATCTTGATCATCTTCTTCTTTTTGATATATTTATTTATATTTCTATTCCCCTTTAGAATCGGGCCGCCTGGAATTCGAGGAATTCGTGCAGCTGGCAGCCAAATTCATTGTGGAGGAGGATGACGAGGCCATGCAGAAGGAGCTCCGTGAGGCCTTCCGTTTGTACGATAAGCAAGGCAATGGCTATATTCCCACCTCCTGCCTGCGCGAGATTCTGCGCGAGCTGGACGATCAGCTGACAGATGAGGAATTGGACATTATGATTGAGGAAATCGATTCTGATGGCTCCGGCACCGTGGACTTTGATGGTAAGATTTCCAACAATTAGCAGCTATGCAGCAGCTGTCAAAATATTAACAAAAGAAATACACTTGGCCAAATGCCAGATACAAATGACGGCCATGGCGACACCATTTGTCTACTTCCTCTCCATGCCTCCATCTCCGCTCCTATCTCTCGCTCTCTCTCTCTCTCTCTGTCTTTCTGTCTCTATTGTTCGGTTGCCCTTGTCTATTTCTGTACTCAGCTATTTGGTCGTCTATATCCATGGCTGTAATTTTATATCTCTATGTATGTACAATATACATTTCAGATTCTAATGTATCTCTTCCTCTTCTCTTTTACAGAATTCATGGAAATGATGACGGGCGAGTAAGCCAAACAGCTTTGCGCGCTAGCAACAAATCAACATTTCTACATTTTTACCTAACCGAATGCACAAGAGTCTAAAATAAAATACATTCATACACACACACACACAACCAAATATGTATAAATCTATTGTTGGTGATTGATTGACTGATCTAAGAACAGATCTAAAGGTCTTATATATTTAAAGCTATTAAGTTTTAAGGTTACACTTTTAAATTTAGCCATAAATCAAGTAGAGGAAATTCTTTATGATTATCATGTTAGCACGATTGATTGATTGAAGTATTGCTTTGATAAGTTAATACGATGCAATTTTTAGAAACTATGGAGTCAGAACTCAAACTGAGTTATATACATATATATAGACACCGCGGCTCAAGTAAGACTTTTGCTATTGATTGAGTGCTTCATTGATTGAACACTAACATGTATACTAAAATTATTTTTTAAAATTGCTTAGGCTATAGATAGAAACTCAATTTAGTTAGTTATAAGTGAAATAAAATAAACAAATCTTTAGAGAACTCGAATTGAAAGTACATTTGTTTGAGGCCGTGCAAAGCCAGCCAATCTCACAAGCTCAGAGCTGAACTGCTTTACGTTTAAGCCAAGCATTGCACAACTCGCGATGAGTTCTAATAATTGCATTAAAACTAATCAATTCTCAAACAGGAACTATTTAAGCTAACGGAAAACCCAGACTAAGGCAGAGATAGAGGCAGATGTACATATAGTGATAGAGATGGAGGCAGAGAGAGGGGCTAGGCAGGTCTATAGGCAGCGGCAGAGGCGGCGGCTTGCCACTTGCCTCACTCATCGAAATTGCATGACTCACGCGGGTCAATTAAGGTCCGCAAACAAATGATTATGAAAACAGCTTTGAGCTCTCATTGATCAGATATGCATTAACTCATTTGTGTGCTAATTCGGTGTTAATTTGGCAAGGCCAACGTGGCGTATGATTAACATCTGCACGCCCAGCCAGCCAGCCAGCCAGCCAGCCAGCTAGCCAGGCAGCATATATCACGTATACGCATTGTCTCCAACTGCGTGCAAATTCCTTTGCCACTTGGCTGACCTTCTTCGTGGGTTACTGAATGCTGCAACGGGCTGAAAGACATTTGTTGGCCAAAGCTGAATACTCTTACTGCGAGTCGCTTGGTCTAGTTGAAAAACTAGGCTCTAGCCTATATAATTGTTAAAGTATCGAAATTTTGGGTGCATATCTTGTTTTGTTTCTTTACTCCATTCTAAGTGTGTTTCTTTACAAGTTGTAAGTGTATTTGATATTCGTCTATTAGCTGATTCAACTTCTTTTGTCTTTTTGCTCTCGTGTGTCTCACAGTTTGTTGGCTCAATAATTGAATTGCAGCCAGAACAAATAAATTGGCCAAAATGCACTTTGGATGCAGCTTGTTGCATTGCTTGGGCGTGAATGGGCACAGAATGAAAGAACATATGGGGTATACTGGGCGAATAGATGCCCTGTGAAATTACAGGGTATTGCACGATCCAGTGATATATACATTGTCGATACACCTACAGCATATGCTAACTATAAATCATATATATGGTTGATATGCCTGATTTGTAGTATGATTACAGAGTATAACAGCTTCTCATATGTTACATATTATTATCAGTTATGCAAGGTAAAATATATCTCATAACTATATATTAGACATGCAATTCATCTACCCCATGCGTCACTTGGAATTACAGGGTAGATTCTGTGTTGCCATATGACAAATGTTGCACAAAACGACAAAGGAAAATATATATATTGAAGATGTTGACAACATGTGGCAAATGCTCGTCTTCAATTGTTGCTCGGCTGCCAAGTTTGCCAGCCTTTCTAAATCACAACAAACAGCAACAACAACAACTACTATAGCAACAACAAATAACGATTCTTCAAATGTCAATGTGCATTCCCTAAGTTGGTTACGCTCAGTTATAGGTATACACAAATATATCATGACTATACATGTATATGAATGTGGCTTGCATGCTAAAATGCTCTGTATTTATATGAAATGTCAGCAGAGAGTAGTTAGACTAAGTCCTATTTATACAAGAAGTAAAAGAGTTCTTCTTTAAACTTAGTAGTAACAGTTCAATTATTCCAACATTGGTTTTCGTTATTTACTAGATCTATCTCTTTTCTCTCAGCTTAGGGTATCTTTGTCTCAAGCACTCCCCTTTAGAAACACTCTCACATCCCACTTGGCCACAGATGAAGCCAAATGACAATATTGTGGCCAAAAACTTTAGCAAAATTTCGCGAGCAACTGCCCTTTGAGCTATTGCTGTTGCTGTTGTAACTAGTTGTTGCTGTTGTTGCAACTAGTTGTTGTTGCTGCTGCTGTTGTTGGGGTCAATATAATTTGGCAATTTTGTCGGCTGGCCGCAGGCTACATTTGGGTGTTGCTGTCGATATTAATGATATTTATGACCAGCGCGTTTTACAAAAGGTCAGACGAAATAATTGCTCAATATACATATATACATATATTTTCTTAAATTTCTAAACAGAATTTCAACGCCTCAAAGGGTCAGCGTGTAGATTTATTGACATCCGTTTCATAATGAAGCTGCAAAGTTGCTCAAATGCAATGAAATGATGCTGTTGCTGTTGCTAAGGTTGTTGTTGTTGCTGTTGAAAACGTGCAAACGTTTTAAATGGGATGCATTTGGAATGGGATAACTGAAAATGGGATGGGAGAGAGAAAGAGAGCGGGAGAGCGCGCGCGGCGAAGCGTTCAGCTTCGATTGGGCTTCAATTTATGAGCGCAAACACTTAACAACTGTTAGCTGGGCAACTGCCAATTGCAACTGACTAAATTAAAGATGCGCTCAAGAGTGAAGAGCGCAGCGGGTGTGTGGGAGAGAGCCATTCTTGTAGAGGATAGTGACGAGTGCGGAGAGTGGAGAGCAGGAGAGAGCGCTAGTTAATGCTATTCTTGTTGTTGATAGTGGTGAGAGCGCCCTAACTGTAAAGGCGTGAGGAGTGAGGGAGAGCGAGAGAGAGAGCAGCAGCTAATGCTATTCTTGATAGTGGAGACTGAGCAGAGTGGAGAGCTTGTAGCTGCTGCTGTTGCTGCTGTTGTTGTTTTTGCTGCTACATTGAGCAAACGCCAACACAATGGCCACAGCCGGAGACTTTGCTGTCGTGTCTGTCTCCCTTTTGGCATGCAATTGTTTTTGCCAGCTGTGCGGCACAACACATACACATGCATACACACACATATATATACGCTTGCAATAAATGCCATAAAGTATCAAAATCTCCGCTCAGGCACAGCCTCAGACTCTGCCTCAGCCTCAGCCTCAGCTTCAGCTTTAGCTTTTTTCGTTCATTCCATTCCATTCCATTCGATTGCATTTGGCGCCCCAAACGATCTCGTGCTGCATTTGTATAAAAGCCGAAGAACCTGCACTCGAATCGGCGCACAAGTTCCGTGACAATAGACGAGGCCACAACGACACAGCGATTCGCGACAGTTATAAATAGACTTTGAAGGATTCTCCATATTTGGATGCTACACAATTTGTGATTAGTATTTGTGCGCGTGTATGTGTGCGTGCGAGCGCTTGTGTGTTCCAGTGTTGTGCAATACCCGAAGGATACGAATTAATAATTTTTGTTTTACTGTTGCTGAAGCAAAAAAATGCAGCTGAACTTGGTGAGTTTGTAGGAAAGGGAATAATAAATAAAATAAAATGAATAAAATAAATAAAAATAATATAAAAGTACATTATATAAATTATATATGTATTCTCTCATAATTCGTTTCATATTAAATCTTAGTCATATTAAACGAATCTTCCATGAATTGTAATTGTATTCAACTAGTAGAAATATAGTAGAAATATGACAATAGGGTATACGCGACTACTCCTTTACACGACTAAGCCTTTATAAGCATACGGTTGGGAAGTAGATGTATATGTCTATAGATTTTTGATTAGACATTTCTATATTTAAAAAAATTTATATATTACAGATAAATTATCCTTATTAGAGGAGATTAAAGAATGCATACAAAACTAATATACCCCTTCTAGCTTTGCTTACACAGAGCATTTGGTTAAGATTGACAGGTTACGCTAAACATGTTTATTCTGTTCGTAAATTACATCATGAGCACAGCTGGCTAATTAACTTCGACTTCGACTTCCACAAACATTCTTCAAGCAATATGTAAGAGGCATATAGATAATGATATTAATCAAATTAAAAATCATAATTAAAAATTCTATGAAATTATACAAAAATAATAATAAAAGTAGTCGTTAAAAATAAATGGAATCTAATAAAATTTTTGTTAGTCATAAAAACAATTTTAAGTACATTAATTTGTAAAAATGTATACATACTTTATGTTAAGTTCATAATAATTAATTGAGGTCCGAATAAACCTGGATTAGGGATGCTCGCTTCTTCTTCTTAGCTGAGAAGCTAGGTGGCACTCAATAAGAGATTTAGATAACAGATGAAGATAAATGTAAACAGAAGTGAATGCCATTATTAAGATTAATATATATATATATATATATATATTATATTTTGTGTTTATGTGGTAACGGTAATTTCTTTAAAATTAAAAAAATAAGAAGAATTAGAACTTGAATTAATAGACAAATATATGTTCATATAAATATATTCATAGATATAACGTTCAGTTAGATTTTGTTTCACTATATCCAAGCTCAGCTTCTGTGAGGCGGTTCATGGATTTAATTTCGGAATATTTTTCCACTGCAAAATCATTTCGCGTTGTATGCGAACTTTTTGCCACCCGCATCAAATTCTCAGTGATTGCAACAGTCAAATAGTCTTCAAGTCTTCAATACGTTGCTCAATTGGGCGCAAATGCCGTTCTTTGCGGCACACGCAACGCGAAAGACAAAAGCCAAACGAAGTTGCTGCAACAACCTTAACTGCAACCAGCAGCTGCAACAGCGCCCAAAGATCTAAGACAAAACGCATAAATTAAAAGCCCATTAAAAAATCACAGAGCTGAGATCAGCATTTGCTTGATTCATTGATGAAAAATCAGCACGCAAAGTTGGGCAAGAGGCAGAAGCAGCAGCAACTGCAGCAGTAGCAACTGTAGCAGCAGCAACAGAAGTAGCAACTACAGCAGCAGAGACAACAGAATCAGCAACAGCAACAACTAACAGAAGTATAACAGAAACAGCAATATCGAGCAAAATCAGCACCAGCAGCAACATCAGTAACAGCAATATGAGCAACATCAACAGCAACAGCAGCACACGCAGCACCAGGAGCAGCAACATTCGCCAGTACAAATCATCAGCAACAGATTCTGACACATCATCAGCAACAGCAATATCATTCACAATAACAACAGCAATATTAACAGCAACATCAACATCAGCATTCAACAACGACAAGAGTAGTTCCAGTAGCAGCAGCTCCAGCAGCAACATTTGTAGCAATAGCAACAACAACAACAGCAGTTGCAATAACTGCAGCAGCATTATTAGAAACTATAAGACAAGCATCATCGACGTCTATATTAACAGCCGTAGAAGTAACAGCACAACAGCAACAGCAACAGCAGCATCATCAGCAGCAACAGCAGCAACAGCAACAGCAGCAACATTATTAGCATGAGCAGCAACATCCACAGCTACAGCAACAGCAGCAACGACATCTTCGTGCACGCCCCCGCCCCCTTTTTTTGGTATTTTAGAAAAGCAGATCAACTTGGCTAAGATTTATACAGAGTTGACCCAATTAGCACACAATTTGCAATTGGCTTCAATTATAAGCGAGGCAAAAACTTGGGCAGAGGACGAGGATGGGCTGATGCTGCACAGTTAGTCACGAACTGGTCGAGCTGGAGAGCTCTCGAGGCAGCCGAGGCAGAGGCATGCCCCACAGCAACTGTGCCCAACTGTGTCCAGCTAAATGTCAAATATATCAGTTTACTCAATATTTCAAATATATTGATTTGATTGAGGCTGTCTATACAGAGTCGCCCATAGAGTTCTTCTTCTTCTTCTTGTCTCTCGCAGCCAATTAAAGCTAAGCACTTTAAACTTCAACTTGACACTTGACTAAGGCAGCAGCTCTGCCACTTGCCACATGCCGCTTGCCACTTGCCACTTGCTACTTGCTGGAGATGCTTGCTTAACCTTCTGCTATTGCTTCTTCTCAATGGTTCACACGCTGCGGCAATTGCAACTGCAACTGCAACTGTAACTGTTGCAGCAAATATCAGAGTTCGTTCAGCCTTTCCCATACATAATATTTTCCCCTCTTCTTCTTCTTCTTCTTCGTTACATTTGGCTTTGATGCCTTTGTCGATTGTTTAAGTAGTTGTCTTTAGTCTGAAGAGCAGCGATAAATGTTTTAATAGCAACTGAGACAAAACGTGAGCGCATTGTAAAACTTTTGACTTCATGAATTTGTTAGCTAAAAAAAATTTTTTTTTTTTTGATATGTTAATGGATTTTTTTTAAATTTTTTCTTACTAAATATTTCATTCATAAACAAGCACCGTCTATCAGGTAGCTCTGCCTGTCATCTGCCATGTTTTGCATGTCGGCAAACAATTTATGAATCGTGTGATTCATGCGGTTCAACGCCGAGCGTGTCTCTCCGTAGTTGCGTTTTGACATTAAAAGTACATTTGCTAGTCTGCATGTTTAACACTAAGTTATCATGAGACTTGCGTTGAGTAGACTATTTTAAATAGAGTTGTCTGCTAATAGACAGTCTGCTAATAGTATCCTGAGTCCATTGAAAATGAGGGTATCATGGTTTTGTTTGATAGTTGAATATAATTTGCAGATTATACTGAAATGCTTCTTAGATGTATGCTCGTCACGAAGCTATCCTGAAGCTTAGGTTCATTTTAAGTCATGCACCTTAAGTGTAAGAGATGGGGCCTATTGCTAAATTTAAATATAGTTTAGGTTTCCTTATCACTACTACTTAACGTGAAGTTAGTCGTAGGCTAAAGTGCATTGTAGGCTCCATACTTAACTCTTTAACTACAAGCTTGCATGTCTATGAACTGTTTAGGCATAAGTAATGATGTTCTAAATACATGTGCCCATCTGTCAGTTACCCTGTAAACAGCAGCCGAGCCCAATGGGTATCCCCTAGTAATCAACTTTTATTGCTTCTTAAGAGCCAGACATTTGACTTTTGTGTAAATCTTCTTACACATCTGGCTGGCTGGCTGGCTGGCTTGTGGGGCAGCCACGTCGCTCCGCCCTTTGGGTAAAACGTGCATCACGATGGCATATGGGTTATGCGGCTGTCAGACGCTCCACTGAGAGCTTGCCATGTGCTATGCACCGCTGAACTGTTCGCCGCACCACTGAGCCGCATAAATTAGTAATGTCAGTTGGCTGGCTGTGTTTAATCTTCCATCTCTCATCTCTGTTGCAGGCGCTGTTGACGACGCTGCTGGCGCTGACGCAGGCGGCGCGACTGGATAACAAATACTTGCCACCGCCAGCGAATGCAGCCAGTGCGGGTGGTGGTGTTGGAGCGGGTCTGCAGGGACCAGGTGGTGGTGGTGGTGGCGGCGGCGGTGGTGGCTTTGGCGGTAGCAACAATGGACTGGGCGGCATTAATAACGGACTTGGTGGTTTCTCAGGGGGTGGTGGACCGAGCAGACCAATTGGTGGTGCTCCGGCGCCACGTCCAGCTGCACCTGCACCACCAGCAGGCGGGCCACCCATACCCATTCTATCGTTTGTGAACGAAAACGATGGCGATGGCAACTATCGCTTCAGCTACGAGACGGGCAACGGCATCAAGGCTCAGGAGGAGGGCACCGTTAAGAACAAGGGCTCTGCGAATGAGATTCCTTCGGTAATGGGCTCCTACACCTACACCAATCCGGAAGGAGAGCTCGTTGAGATCTCCTACACAGCTGATGAGAACGGCTTTGTGCCCTCTGGCGCAGCTCTGCCCACTCCACCGCCCATACCTGAAGCCATTGCGAAGGCCTTGGCTGCTCAGGGCATTTCTCCGCTTCCTGGTGGTGGCTACAGTGGCGGTGCAGGTGAGCTTACTAGTTAGTTGGCCATCGTGGAGTTAAGTTTCCATTAATTTATATTATCAATCTCTACAGGTGGTGCTGGTGCTGGGGCCGGAGCAGGAGCTGGCGCTGGTGGCTATGGAGGAGGCGGCGGACGCGGTGGAGATGGTGGGGGTGGTGCAGGTGGTGCCGGGTCTTACGGTGGAGCCGGTGGTGGTGCAGGCGCTGGAGGATATGGCGGCGGTGCTGGTGGTGGCGGAGGCGCCGGTAGAGGCGGTGCTGGAGCAGGCGGATTCGGTGGTGGTGCTGGCGGAGCCGGTGGCGGTGGAGGCTTTGGAGGCGGTGCCGGTGGTGCTGGAGCTGGTGGTTATGGTGGTGGTGCTGGTGGTGGTGGAGGCGCTGGTCGTGGAGGTGCTGGAGGCGGTGCTGGAGCTGGCGGATTTGGTGGAGGTGCTGGTGGAGCAGGTGGTGGTGGAGGCGCTGGACGAGGAGGCGCTGCTGGAGCTGGCGGATTCGGCGGAGGTGCTGGTGGAGCCGGTGGTGCTGGAGGCTTTGGAGGAGGTGCCGGCCGAGGAGGCGCAGGTGGTGCAGGCGGTGCTGGAGCTGGCGGCTTCGGCGGTGGAGCTGGTGGTGGCGGAGGTGCTGGTCGCGGAGGTGGCGCTGGAGGTGGCGCTGGAGCCGGAGGCTACGGTGGAGGCGCAGGTGGTGCAGGTGGAGCTGGTGGATTCGGTGGTGCAGGAGGTGCCGGTCGCGGCGGAGCTGGTGGCGCTGGAGGCTTCGGTGGTGGTGCAGGCGGCGCTGGCGGTGGTGGAGCTGGTGGATTCGGTGGCGGCGCCGGTCGCGGAGGTGCAGGAGGCGGTGCTGGTGGCGGAGGCTACGGTGGAGGCGCAGGTGGTGCAGGTGGAGCTGGTGGCGCTGGAGGTGCTGGTCGTGGTGGAGCAGGTGGCGCACCCGGATATGGCGGTGGTGCCGGCGGAGCTGGTGGAGCTGGCGGTGGCGCTGGTCGTGGTGGTGCACCAGGTGGAGGTGGCGCTCCTGGCTACGGAGGTGGTGCTGGTGGAGCAGGTGGCGCAGGAGGTTTTGGTGGTGCTGGCGGTCGTGGTGGAGCTGGAGGCGCCCCTGGTCGTGGTGGTGCGCCGGGAGGAGCAGGCGCTCCTGGCTTCGGTGGTGGTGCTGGTGGAGCAGGTGGTGCCGGAGGATTTGGTGGTGGTGCCGGACGAGGTGGTGCTGGCGGTGCCGGTGGACCTGGTGCGCAATACATTCCTCCTGCTTCTGGTGGCGGTCGTGGCAATGGCGAATTCGATCCACAGACCGGCTACATCTATTAGAGCGCTAAAGATGAAGACGAATGAAACCTCAATGCAACGCATTCTGCCGCTAATTACTCTTAGTACTTAGCTCATAGAAAAGAGTTTCGCTTCTAAAAAATCATTCCAAAAGAATCCTGTCTTTCCAAATTAAGACTTAGTTATAAGCGATATAGCTAAGCTATATTTATATTAAACGATATTACTTAGATGTACTTTGAATAATAACAATTGTTTTTAGTTAAACAAAGTTGCAAGTATTAAAAGCTTTTTTGAGCAAAATAAAATCTTAAGAAAGTTGAAGCAGTCCATGGCATACTCTTAGGCTAGGAATTATTAAAGAATTGCATATTCAGTTCGCCTGTTGAAGTCTCGATTATCTAGAGTTTTCACTTTCCGTACTCTGTGTATATTAATTATAGCTAGACAAGTTTCTGCAAAACTGATATTCAAGGTTTTCTGTGTGGTTATTGTCGATCCCTCTATGAATTTCATCTTAAATACCAGCTGAATATAAATGAGCTAACATGCAATTATTATTGTTTACTTCAAGGGTTGGCTGCTCTGTTAGTTAACATTGCATATAACATGATTGATACATCATAAAAAGGCGTTTTAGATATGGCACGATACTCATTCACTTATTGTTAACATAATGATGTTAACTAACATAGAAAAGACAAGGAACTCTGTTAATAAATAGAAAAAATTGCCTAAAAGTTCTTAGTCCACTAAAAATATCGCTTGCCTCTTAAATATTCGATCGAATTTGAAGAAATTCTTCAATGAAACACAAATGTTTTGATTTTTTATAGGCGCATGTATATATCATGCATTTGAATGCGACTAACTCGACTAATTCGCAAATAGATTTATATAGATATATGTATAAGTATATGCAGATTATTGAAGTATTGCTCGATCAATTAATTATTGCTTGGATGACTTCTTGAAGCGTCTGTTGAACTGGTTGTAGCCAAAGGGATCGACCAGCTGGTTGGGTCTGCCGCGCAGCTGCTGTGTGATCAGCGCCTGTTGCTGCTGCTCATTTCGTGGATCCTTTTGCTGCTGCTGCTGCTGGTTGAGATTCTGTTGCTGTTGTTGGTTCAGATTCTGCTGCTGTTGCTGGTTCAGATTCTGCTGCTGCTGCTGCTGCGGCGTCAAATTGCCGCCCAGGGGCTGACCGAACTGGCCCGCATACTGAGCTGGCAGATTGCCGGAGAGCAGGCTATTGAATGGCTGATCCGGTTGGAATTGTCCGGAATTTTGGAAGTTGCGCTGCTGTTGTTGCTGCTGCTGCTGGAGTTGCTGCTGCTGCAGTTGCTGCTGTTGCGGCGTCAATTGCTGGCCGGGGCGAAATCCCTGTGCGCCTGTGGGCAGTTGCCTGAAGGGCGTCTGATACGGATTCAGATTCGGGTTTATCACGCCCTGCTGGTACGGCTGGGCGCCCACAAAGTAAGAGGGCGTGGCGGGAATGCCAGTGCCCTCGGCTCGAAAGCCATTCTCGTCGGCAATGTAGCGCACGGTAATGGGCGTGCCCTCGGGTGAAGTATACGAATAGGAGCCCTGGATGACCTGGAAAGAGAGAAGAGAATTTCAGATTGTCGGGAATTATGTCTATAGTTCCCCTAAGTCCATGTAGTTCTATTTGCATTAAATGCTCACCTGCGCTTCCACACCTTCGCCATAGCCCAGATTCTTGACGTAGCCCTGCGCCTGAGCCGTGGTGCCATCGGCAGCTGCATAGCCGTAGGAGAAGCTGCCATCCAGATTCAGATCGTTCTGATAGGCGGTAATCGGCACATAGTTCTGCTGCGCATACTGATTGTAGCGACTGTACGGATTCGGTGTCAGCGGATTGAGCGGACTCAGAGGAGTCAGCGGATTGGCCTGCACTGGGAACAGACCCTGCCCAGGTGGCTGTTGCCGTTGGCGTTGAAAGGGCGGCGGCGGTGGCTGTGGCTGCTGCGGCTGCTGTTGCTGCTGCAGTTGGCGCTGCTGGAAGGGCGTCTGCTGGAACGGTGCATTGGGCAGCTGGGCGTGGCCAACGGCTATGAGCACACAAAACACTAAACACTGCGAAATTTGAAGAAACAAGAACAGATTCTCAGCACAGTTTAAGAGAGAGTAAGAAGAATGCTAGAGAGAGTGAGAGAGAGAGAGAGTGAGAGAGGGAGGAAGCTGAGCTTAGCTTTACCCGCATTTAAGCTGTCGACGTAGTCATAAATCTCGACGGGAAAAACGCTTAACAAATTACACGCTCGATAAATTTGACGTTTCACTCACACGCTGAGTGTGTGTGGGCGGGATGTAGAAACGGGTAACGGAGTATCGGAATATCGGAGTATCGATGCTGCTGCTGCTGCCACTTGAACTAGACTGCAAATGCTGCAACTGGGGCCAGATCTATTTATACTTCGCTTAGCTTGGCAGCCAGCCAAGCTCAACCAAGGCAGGCCCTAAAGCGCAGCTCGATCATAAGAATCGCCGGCCGCCCAACGGCAACGTCTTCCTGTCCAGTCCACTCGCTGGCTAGCTGGCTAGCTGCAGCCAGCATATGGGCAGCTGCCATATCTGACCAACTGCTGGCTTGATCTTGATTTTGATCTTGTTATACCCTGCATGCATTATGAATGCGTGGGCAAAGGGCATACTGTCTGGGTCGCACCACATGGCAGTCGGAATGTAATTTATATTACAGTAAGTATTATTGTCAGTATATTCTATATTAAGTTTATTTTAACAGAGATTTTGCTTTTCATATATATATCTATAAAAATCGATTAATAATATTATGCTTCTTTCTTATATCAATAATTCACAATAAACAGATACTAAAATGATGAGTGAGTTTTCCCCCAAGAATCGATAATTATCAACTATGCATTTACTTCTGTTTAATTAAATTAATATCAATATATCTCAAAGACATCGTAGCATACTCCAGCTGAATACAGGGTATCACAGAGTCGAACATTGTCACATTCGATTTGCTGCCGGGCTGTAATTTATCTACATGCGAATCGTGTTAACAGCAGCGACTGACGGCTTGCTGGTTGGCAGCTTTATTGGTTTTTTATTGGCCATTGACAGAAGGACAAACGAATTTCCAGCTGCTATGCGCAGCTATATTTATGATGTTGCATCTAGAAGATGCATGCCCCGCCAGCCACATACATAGATTGCCGTATGCAAATTTCTATTCACTTTTTTCGCCCCTCGTACATCGATTCTTTTGTTCTTAAGGTGTCTGTGTGAGTTATGTGCTGATGTGTGCTGTGTTTGTTTTTGTACTGCTCCCGATCGCAGCTGCAGCTAGGCTTTTGGGTTTCTGGGGCTGCCATGGCGTATACGCAACTTTTTCCAATGGTCAAGGTTGGCGATGAAGCAGTTATTGTGATGGTAAATGGTAATTGGTTATTTATATGGATAGAAGTTAGTTTTATGTTCTCTATATATCATGTTCAGCTGGACTGAGGATTTTGTATAGTCAGGAGTTTTTTTATTTCAGCTAAACTTCTCTGGGGACTTCCATGGCGTATACTTAATCTACTCATGCCGAAGTCAACCTCTTAGCTAGCTAGTCTTAATGCTGCCTTATTACCTTCATTTCTGGTGCTCTAGATGTATGTAAGCAAAGCTTTCACAATTCTGTCTTAAACACGGCGTATACGCAATTATCTGTCCTATGGTCAAGGTAATGTTGAAGATGATATGTTAATTAAGTTGGTTATCTGGCCAGAAGTCTCTTCCATAGATAAGCCTGTGAATTCTGTCTGCTTCGCTACTCTTGAGCCTCTTCCATTGTCTGCTCATTCACATTCAGCATTCATCATTTACCATTTACCATTTATCATTGCTCATTCGTCATGCTGTTCATGTTGAGGTGTTGCCCCGATCCATTCAGTTATGATCTGTTCTGAAAAGTCATTTATAACTTAAGTGCTCGACAGTAATGCAATTTTTACATTTTTAATGCGTTCTCGCCTGCAATTATTACAATTTTTTTTTCTTTTGTTTTCATCTCATTTTTTCGAACATATCTCGCTTCATGTTCTGCTCGCTAACTAATTGAATATGTTAATTTTTATGAGGTTGTTGTTTTTTGTTGATGTTGTTGTTGTTTCTTCGTTCGATATGCTTTTGGCAAGGTCAAAGCTACTGCGGCGAATAGATGTTGCCTGGAAAACAACACGAGATTTTTAAGCGATGTCTCATGAGGGTGCGGTTGGGTATTAGACAATGTTGAACTATATTATAGTATATTTTTCTTCTTTTTTCAAGTGTTCGGAAATTGTTTGTTGTTAATCTTTTTTCAACGAACTATTCGCTTTTTTGCTAGATTTTTTGGCGACGCCTAAAAGTATGTTGTGTAGATATGACAAAAATTAAGCTTTTTAGGCATTAAGCCATGAACACATTTGAGTACCCTGCATCTATGTATATAAGGAATGCTTAGCTATAACTTTACATGGTTAAGAATCCAAGAATTTTGTGTAATACATTATGTTATAATGCTTAAAATCGTTTAAAATAGAAGAATTTTGTATAATACTACTGAAATATTTTTTATAATAATAATATAAAGAACTTCTTCCACATACACCTATTTATCTATTATATTTATATTTACCTATTTATATTTATATATAAATAATCATTAATTTAATTCGTATAATGAAAATTATTGAAAATATATTTATATTTTGCTTGTGATTTTTTTCATTAATTAGTTAAAATCTTTTTATGCAATTTCTATTATTATTACCTCTGATATATGTATATATATCCTATTTATCACAAGGTTACCAACCCTGAGCTCCCATTGCTATATTATTGTCTACATTGTCAAATGCTCAAACGATTTAAAATAAAATATTCAACCCCATATTTGTTATCAATTTAAATACAATTTCTTTATGCAAACATTTCGCTTGCTAATTTTTGTAGACATAAATAGTTTTGCGAGTGCGAAATAGTTTGTATGCTAATTTGAACAAACGATGAAGAAGCAGAGAGGTAAAAGAAAATATAAAAATATAAGTAAATAAATGTTGCTCGCTTGGGAAACAACTTCGATTCGTGCCGGCGAGGGCAGTCGCCTCCTCGCTTCGGCAATATTATTAAATGATCTGCCGAGTCCGAGGCACTTGGCATTTGGCAACTGGTATAGCACTCGGCCAGGTTAATTACTGCTAATTGATTGAATCTGCAATGTGATACGATCAATTGATCTCTATTCGTGTCAGTCTATGTCCACCTCTCTCTCTCCCTCTCTCTCTCTCTTTCTCTCTGCTTATGCGTAGATTCCTGCTGCTGTTCCAGTTCTTCGTTTAGCATTCGCAATCGCTGTGTAAAGGTTAATGTGTCGCATCTAAGTTATGCACTCGTTGGCATTGCAACCACTCAAAACTCATTAAAGTGTTTCCATTTCAGCAGCCAGACTAGTTTCGAATCGTCTCAGAATCAATTTATTAATACGTCTCGAAGCCGGAGCTAGAGAGGCTGAGACAGAGACAGAGCTAGAGACAGAGCGAGTGCCAGAGTTAGAGCTGGAGCCTGTCTTCTGGGACTGGGCGTGTTGTCTTCAACGCCCAGAAGACGCCAAGGCAAATGCCAACGCCGAATCAGAGCGAGAGAGTAGCTGAGTATCCAACAGCAAGATACCCTGTGAATTGAGAAAAATGCAAGTTTTTGATTTGAATTGGAACAACTTAGAATGCATTTAAGTATTTTGTTAATTTTCAATTACCATAAAATAAAAAAAATGCTATATGATGACTTTTAAATATATATATATAATAACATCTTTTTTTCTATTATACAAATATCAAAGTTGCAGTGCTCTTTGAGTCCTCTAATATTTGTAGAAAACTTCCAATTGGACTTACCATACACAATACTACCAATTACTACTTACACTACTATACTACTAATTCAATTAACAGCACTACTCCACTTCCCATTTTACAGGGCATTTAGTAAGTCTTTTGGCAGACAAATAAAAAAAAATCAGTTGCCAATGTCTGATTGCGAAATTTGCCAAAAATTATTAAAAATTGTTGTTGCTTTGCTTCTTTTTGAGTATTTTGGCATAAATGCTAGTCGCTTCTCAGTGCCCACCCACTGTAACAGCGGAGCTCGAAAGATACAAAACTGAGAAAGGAATTTGCATGGTAGTCAAGTGGAAAAGAGCTTAGCTATTTTCTTAGCCAGTCGTCCGTTACATATGCAGCACCTTTCGCTTTTTGTTGTTCTTGTGTTTGCTGGCTTGGCTTTGTAGCTACGTTGGTCGCTGGGGCATGGCCCACGCCCACTTGGCGACATGTTTGTACAAGCAATTTGACAAATTTTATTAGCTGCTGCTGCACCTCACATGTTGTTAGATATTCAGATAGGCGCCCACAGCCAGACGGCAGCAGCGAGCTGATGTGTCGCATTTAACACGCAGACAATGGCCAAATTAAGGCAGGTTACATAACTCGGCTTCGGCTACTTTAAATTGCAAATGCAGTTCAACGACTTTATCCAGCGCCTGGCGACTCGTCTCGCAACTTTCTATTGACCCAGCACAGCACAGCATCAGTGAAATGGTATAAAAGCGCCAAGAACTGTTTGCGATTAGCATAAATTCACAAGAACTGCCATAAAACATGTTTCGATTGGTAAGCAACGACAGCAGCAGCCGCAGCAGTAGCATCCGAAATTATCTTCTCTCTCTCTCTCACACTCTATTTGTAGTGCTTGCTCTTGGCTCTCGGCTGCACAGGCGGCTGGAGCATTGAGACTGAGCAGCAGTTGGAGCTGGTGCCGATTATCAAGTCGTTAGCCGAGCAGAAAAATGATGGCTCCTATTTCTTTGCCTATGAAGGCGCCGATGGCAGCTATCGCGAGGAGGTTGGCATCGTAAGACGCTCCAAAAATCACATGAGATCTGCAGATGATGAAGATGTGCATTCAGCTGCTGCAGCTGCGGCTGCTGTTGCTGATAATAATAATAATAATAATAATGATGGTGATGATAATGATGATGACGATACGGAACTAGAAGTATCTGGTGTTTATAGTTACATTGACAGTGATGGCCAGCAGGTGGAGGTCAGCTATGTGGCTGATAAAAATGGCTTTGTGCCCGTGGGCACGAATATACCCAAGGAAATAAGCGACGCGGCGAGGAGTGCGGTGCAATCACTGGAGGTGAGAGCGGGCAAGAGGAATTAAAGTGAACCGAATGTATTTAAATTGTTAAAAATGTGTTATACAAACCAGATATGTGCAAGGTATTACAAGAAAATGTACCAAATGTATATTTAAGAATAAAGTTTATTTTCATCAAAGTAAACAGAAAATTATTATTTTCTTTTTGTGGTGCCTCAGTTTAATTTGTATCCATTAGCAAAAGGTAGGTAACAAAACTTGGGAATGCAGAAAATATAGAAAATATTGAATGGTAAGTAAGAAAAGAATTTAAGAGAGGTATTCCCTAGACCCTTTTCAGTTATGTTCACTTATTAAAACTCAAACGTACAGGAATCCCTCGCTGACATCAAATGAAAACAGAAAAGATCAGTGAGCTCATTTTATAAACTGTTATATACTGTTCTACGCTGCTTAACTAGTCAGATCAACTCACTATTTCAAATGTTGTTTAATTAAATTACTAAAAAAATATCAAATTCCATATGCATAAACTATTATGGAAGCATATTTTCAAATGATATTCAAGCAATTTTAAAAAATAAGCAACAAATTAATGGAAATAGGATACAAATAAAATAAATATCAAACCAAGAAAATGAAGAGTATATCAATTGAAGACCAACAGCTTGGCAGCTGCAGCAGTTGAGCTGTTATGCGCCGTCTAAACTGCCTTGATTGTCGCACTTTTGTAAATGTTACTCAAACAATTATTGAAAATAAACGATTCATAAACCAAACATAGCCTGGCTAGTCAATAAATTCAATTCAGAAATCCCCAGCTCAGTCACTTGGCCAGCTCAGCGGGCAACTATGCCGAAATGGGGAGCGCCAAAGCCAGAGCAAATGGCCCAATGGACAGCTCAAACACTTACAACACCAGCTGCTGCAGTTGCTGCTTCTGCTGCTGCTGCTGCTGCTCTGACGGCTACCAACACTGGTCGTAAAGCTGCTCATCGTGCACATATTTAATTTGAGTACGTGCATCGCCTTGCTGCGCCTGTCACAAATATAAATTGTGGCAATTTTTATTGGCACCACAATTTGCAACATGGTAATTTCAGTTGGATCTTGCATTTCGGGCTCGATCTCGAGCTGGGGTCCACTGGGCCCCACGGCTCTCCAGTCCGGGTTGTGCCCTTTGCCAAATGTCGTCAGAGCCGACGTCGATGCCGCGCCGCCGCCAACGCCAACGCCGACGCCGATAATAAATGTAGCTAAATTAATAATAATGTTTATTCTTCTCTCTGCTGGCCATTCCACAAATCTTCTTGTTCTGAGTTTATGGCTCTCGATATTTATTGCGAATCCAATTGAATTTTTCATTATCGACGAGAGCGATAAATACAGTTTATGCAGCTAATTAGAATTTTAATTTGAAGCATTTATCAAGCAACAAGTTTTAATTGCTGATGAGATATTTAACAGTTTATGCGACTCATGGGAAACAAGATAGAAGAAGAAGATATTGAGCGAAGACTGATTGATGAGATGTGAAAAGGCGAGCTGTGAAGCGAGCTGTATCTGTATCTGTATCTGTATCTGTATCTGTATCTGTATCTGTATCTGTAT
>NW_022045872.1:506744-594963 GCF_001654015.2 Drosophila navojoa | reverse complement strand
TATCTGTATCTGTATCTGTATCTGTATCTGTATCTGTATCTGTATCTGTATTCATTCAAACTTCAAAACTTTAAACTTCATTCGTCATTCAAACTCATTTCATATCTGTAATTCCAGCAGTTATCTGTGGCTAGATCTTCTGAATTGATGGCATCAATCAGTGCATCCATTAGCAGGCTCTCAACTGGCATTACCTTTTACAAGCTACACACAATTGCTGTTGGCTGCTTCAACCACTCAAGGTGTTGCGATTAATTGCCTCTCAGCATTGGCATCCACCACCAAGCCCACAAATGTTTTCATTTAGCATGTAAAATGTCAGCGCTTTGTGTCATTCTCTCTTGTAATTTATTAGTAAGTATCTCCATCTCCATCTCCTCCAGCAGAGGAGTAGCCCGAACAGCCACAGCCACAACGTTTACTTAGTGCCCTGGGCATTTCCAGTCCAATTTTGGGTAGGTCTGCTGGCTCACTAAATATTTGAATATGTTGCAGACACTTGACGATCAATTCTGAGTTCATTGTTTGTCTTTTGAGTTCGAGTAGTTAAAGTAAGTAAAATAAAACTTGGAATTATATGTCGGATCTTTACGGCCCTCGACGTATGCCATCGGCGTATGGATGCAGTTGAAGATAGGGGAGCAAATAGAGTGCGGAAGTTACTGCTGCAGCGGTTCTGGAATAACTGAGTGGCTAAACGGCAGCACCGCCTCAGTGGTTGACACAATTTTTGCGTTGTTTCTGTTTTCTTTTTTTCGGAACGACCCTGACATTTAGCGTGAAGCAATTTGAGCATCGTTTAAAGTTTTTGGACGTAGCGCAGCTGCCATAAACCGGGATGCAAACATGTTTGGCATGTTTAAGCGCATAGAGAAGCGTTGAATTATTTGATCGCAATGCCCGCCGCATATAAAAGCCAACGCACAGGTGAGTCTCACTCAAACTCTCGCTTTCGTTGATCCAGTTCGAATATAAAAAAAGAATTTATATAAAATGTTCAAGTTCGTAAGTGCGCTGAAGCCCCCCCAGGCCAACTCTGCAGATAGTCGAGCTAACGCCTTGATCTGGATTTTTTGCAGCTACCTTTGTTCGTCCTGGCTGTGCTGGCTGTCGCCCAGGCCCTGCCCGTTACCGAGAAAGAGGAAGTCGTGCCCATTCTGAGCTCGGAGGTCAGCAAAAGCGAGGATGGTTCCTATAGGTCCTCCTACGAGTCTGGCGATGGCACCAAACGCGAAGAGGTGGCGACCCTGGTGGATGCCGGCACCGAAGACGAGGCACTCGAGGTCAAGGGCTCCTACAAGTACCTGAATGAGTTCGGCGAAACCGTTGAGGTCTTCTACACAGCGGGCCGGAATGGCTTTGTGCCCTATGGCTCCATCATTAATCCCGATATCACGGCCGTGGCTGAGGCAGCCAAGGATTTGCCCAACAACGTTGACACTGAATTGGAGTCGAAGGTGAAATATAGCCAGTGAATTAGTTATGTAACATAATAAAGATGCCAATAAAATTTAACACGAAAAACATCAAAGATATTGAATCGATGACAAGCGGAGGAAATATTTGAATACACGCAAATGTGTTGACAATTTCGTCTGCTGCTTTGCATAATCTTTCTCTATCTCCCTTTATTTCTCTCTCTCTCTCTCTGTCTCTTTTTCTTTCTCTATAAAAAAAGTTTAAAAATTCCCAACTTCGTAGACCTTGAAAAGCTAAAGCATGTTGTTCGATGCTTTGGGCATGCGCAATCGATGATAATCACGCGTTTAGCCGCTTTCGATGCTGCAGTGGAGCTTGGCATAGTTCAACTTGTTGTAGTTGCTATGTGAAATATGAAATAAGATGTTAATTGTCTTGTTTACCGATATTTTATATTTTTAGTTCATTTATGTCCAGTTTTTTTTTTAAGTATGCAAGCTTAAAAATTTACGTCGTTGTATTAAAAAAAATTTTTTTTATAATATTTAAACTTACACATTTAATTTTTACTTGTGCTTTCTTTAATATTTTTATTAATTTCATTATATTAATAATTATTTTTTTTAGTTTATTCCTTATAGTTCAATTTGTATTTTTTTATGAATAATTTTTGTTGATATTTTTATTAGTTTTGATGGCTAAGCTTTACACCTCTATATACACAGTTCCGAATAATGTATTTAAGTCTTGAACAATCAATCAATCGTTAGTGCAGCATCAATCAGTTCTGCTGCTTGTGCTTGATTCATTGCTGTAATTAATTTGTTTCGCACCAGAGAAACGTCTTAGGTCCAACTGAGCACACATGATTTATTACATTTAGCACGAGGATTTGAAGTTGAATGCTCAATTATCTGACAGCATCATAGCAATGACAAATGGCTCAACTAATTATGCAAATTTTTCAACTCCCATCAATTAAGTCAGAAGATCCCGAATTTTTAATCTTCAAGCTACATTCATTAGGTAAAAGAGTTTCTACCTGAAGTTTTGATGAGTGGCAGAGAGTGGCAAAAGGAGAACGAGAGAGAAAGAGAGAGAGAGCAGAGCTTTTATGGTCCACAAAACTCACGTTTCATCATGAAAGCAGCCTCTGTGTCTCTCCATAAAGTTTTTATGACATCATTATTTGGCAATTAACATGATATTTTTTTTGCAAACATTTTGGGTGCGATCTCAGGGGCTATAGATAGACGAGATTCGTAGCTCTGTCAATTGCAAGCAGTGTTAAAGAAGTATATTGGTTTGCTAATTAATGAAATTAGGCATTGATGACATAATAGTTATAATAAATACAAATCTTTTATAAAGGAATAGAAAGTTCGCAAAGAACTAGCTAGATCCTTATTTTAAATAAATTTAAATCAATTTTTGTTATGTATATATATCATTCCTTTGTGTTGTTTTCATAGCTAAATAGCCGAAATTCATATATAAAAGTCTACTTTATGCATTGCTGCAGAATTGCTTTGCTCAACTTAATTTTGAGTGGAAATTCTTTTATTTTAAGTGTTTAAATAAATTTAAATTAAATTCGCAGTTGAACATTTTCACTTATTTCGTTGTTGTTTTTTTATTGCTAATCAGTTTACAAATATAGAAAATTAAAATACTAACATAGAATCGTATTAAGTCTCATTTATTATACCAGGCTGCTCACCACCTTTACGGGCACAAGCTCAGAGGCCGCGACAGCGGGCTCAGCTGTGTTGACTTGCTCAAGAGTCTTCACTGCCTGAACGGGCTCAGCTGGCACGACAGTCTCCGTATTGACGGACTCGGCGGCTACAACGGGCTCCGTGGCCACGAGTGTCTTTGTCTTGGAGTCGGCAGGTACAACAGTCTCTGTCTTGACGGATTCAGCGGCAACAACGGGCTCTGTGGCCACGAGTGTTTTCGTCTGGACGGGCTCTGCTGGCACGACAGTCTCCGTCTTGACGGACTCTGCGGCGACGACTGCTTCTGCTTCTACTGGAACGGGGTCAACGGCCACGAGTCTCTTCGTCTTGACGGACTCAGCGGGTACAACAGTCTCCGTGTTGACGGACTCGGCGGCCCCAACAGTCTCTGCTTGGACGGGCTCAGCGGCCACGACTGTCTTTGTCTTGGCGGCTTCAGCGGGTACAGCTGTCTCTGCTTGGACGGACTCTGCGGCGACGACTGCTGATGCTTCAGCTGGAACGGGCTCAGCGGCCACGACTGTCTTTGTCTGGGCGACGTCATCAGCAACAACTGTCTCTGCTTGGACGGACTCAGCGGGTACTGGAGCCACTGCTTGGACGGGCTCAGCGGCCACAAGAGTCTTAGCTGCCTCGACGGGCTGCTGCTCCTCAGACTTGGAGCGAGCGCGACGCTGATTGTAGCGATCGGCACGTTGCTGCTCCTCGGTGTATTCGGGCAGGTTGGCGGCGGCCTTGGCCAGATTCGAGATCTCAGCGGGAATGTTGGTGCCAATGGGCACGTAGCCATTCTTGCCGGCGGTGTAGTGGACCACCACTTCCTGGCCATCGGCATCGATGTAACGATAGGAGCCCTGCACCTCGATGGCCTCCTCATCGGTGCCGGCATTGCTCACCGAGCCGGTCTCTTCGCGGTAGCTCCTATCGCCGCCCTCGTATTGGAAATGGAACGAGCCGTCGGGCTTCTTGTCCACCTCAAAGCTGAGCAGGGGAATAATCTCACGCTTCTCGGTGGTCACATCGTTGATTAGCTTGCCACCAATGCTGGCACCACTAACAGCACCACTGGCCACCGCCAGCACGAACAGGCAGATAGTTGGCTTGAACATGTCGCGTCTTGTCTCGTCTTCTCTCTTAACTTGGCTAGAAGTTTGGGCAATGCGTCGCTTTTATATGGCGCAGTCGACAACGAATTAGCATCCATTACGTTATTTATAATATACAAACCCAAAAAAAAGCACAACCATAAAACAAAAATAAAAAATAAAAACAGTAAAGAAATTCTATAGAAACTTCGCCGAATGTATTTTAATAAAACACTCACAGCTCGATTTGCATAACTATTCACACAACACAGTGAATCAGCGTGGGGAAATATTCAGAGATCAACTCAGGCCGAAGAGGCCGAAAATATAATTAATGAATCTGCGTTTATTGGAATTCCAGAAAAAATATTTAGTTGGGCTTACAATTTGCTCAGAGCTATTGAATGCTCTGGCAAGTTCTTAGATCACACTTGAAGCTAGTTCTAATGTCTTACGAAATATATGCTAATTAAATAGAAGTTGGCATGAACTATAGAGAAAGAGTGAAAGAGAAAGAGAGAGTGCTTGTTTGTTGTATACTCTGAATCTAAAATATTCTAGCTTTCTATCATTGATAAGCAAAACAGATGCGTAAAGAGATGGAGATAGGGTTATTAAAAGAGAAAGAAACAATTTGCATATGTGCGCAGTTTATGAGCAATTAGGGGCTATAGAACGAAATCTATGAAATCTATGAAAACAACATTTATATCGATTTTTATCGATTTCATAGAAAATGCATTTGAATAATAAAAGCTAATTCTATTCTCGAAATCTTTATTTGCATTTATATTAAATATTATCCAATGTTGTAGAGAGATGGTCTGGATACTAACTTTTTACATTCATATATGGTCTAGCTCTTTTAGTATAAGTCCCTCAAAATAACAGCTCCACCAGGCGCACTTCTTGCTGAATGTTCAAAGTCACCTCATGTGGATTACCTCCACGATTCACATAGCCAATATGCTCATTCAATACAACTGCTTGCAGGGCAACAATTAAGCTGCGTCATAAACTCGTTTTCGTTTCATTTTTTTTCGGCCTGGCCAACTTGACTCGGCTTAATATTTCTCTCAGAAACTGCACTCAATATTAGCATATACCTACATACCTACACTCATGCACATCGATCATTAGGCATATCAGTTTAATGCAGACGGAGACGAAAAAGAAGAAGCATTGCGACAACCAGATAAAAAGCCGCATAAATTTCAAGATAGATTTTAAGCGCACTTATGATGCGAGCTCTGATTGAGACGACTAATAAAATGAATTACACATGCGATTCATTCATTCATTCATCATTGTGAATGGGAAACGAACGAGCTGACGGAAAACTCCAACTGAGACTGAGCAACGTCCACTCAGGCACACGGGAATTTTTTCTGGGCAGAGAGCAATAGCAACTAAATGAGAAATACGAGTGTGAAACTGTATTGCAAATACGAGTAGGCCAAGCACTGAGATGGCGTATGTCAAATGTGAACGAGAAGTGAAGCGGGTCTAGGGTTGAGCGACGTTCGAATACCCTTTCGAAGAGATGTGGTGACTGATGGATGGAGAGCGCCGAGCTGCAGAAGCGAGGAAGATCTTGTTTAGCGTTGCCCAATTCTTGTCTCTGTGACTTCTGATGGGATTTACTTGGAAAGGTTGCAAGAAAATCTAATGAATTACTATACACCTGTCTGGTTAAAGAAGTAAATCTGATGATAATGACAAAGCAAGTTTTCTTAGATACGAAATCATATATATAGGGCTTGTCGAATATTAGAGCAGCGTCCGGCTGAGAGTAAATACAGAAATTATGTATTCGAAGAGCTATCGTAAGGAGAGCGAGCATAAGAGGAACTATCGTAGGGCAAGCGGGTGAAGTGATGCTGCTCTTACACAGCTAGTGAGGTGTGGGTGTTGATTGAAGGAGTGAGCAATCAAGTAAAATTTGATTAGAAGTTTACAAATATAACAATAACAATATCAAGTCGAGGGCCTTAGCTTAGCTTTGTGGTTTACTTGGGTATATATGTATGCCTAAAGATATGTATATATATATATTAGGTAATATTTATTCACTTATTGAGAATAATAACTAGATTGTGGTATATGTATGTAAAAGTATAGATATATCTTACATATAAATATAGTCATGTATGTGACAAACACTATCACACATTCGAAATGCTCCATTTGGAAGAGAACTGCAGATGCACTTAAACCGCTACAGATGCTGACTGAGACGAAGGCCAGCAAAACGCGGGCAAATCGCGCCACACAAAATGCACAAATGACGAAAAGGAAAAGCCACAACAATACAACTACAACAACAACAACAAGAGCCACAATAAAGGGTGGCTTAGGCAAAGATCAGCTGAACGCGGAGGCGGGTGGAGGCGCAGGGTGGAGTCAGAGAGGTGGAGCTCGAACTGAGCTTAGAGAAGGCGTCTTCGCTGCACTAACCGAGCGCATTTGAATGCAGGCTAGCACAGGGTATATTGGTTAGCTAATGGAGTAGGCGACAGTAGGCAGTGCAGCAATAAAACGGATTACGGGAATACTTATAATAATTAATTAATATTAATAATATATTAATAATATATGTCTAGCTTAGTTCCATTTTAATAGATACAATTTACATACATTCATCAATTTATATGTTTTGGCATGTTTGCAGAGCATCTTACGCTCACACATACCCGACTGGAGCACTCTCATTTGCTGCTGCTGCTGTTGTTGTTGTTGTTGTTGGAGGCGCGTTAATCTCGCGCGATGTTCATCATGGCATGTTCGTGATCAGCGCGCACTCTTTGTTGTTGTTGCTCCAGCTCCTCTTGTTGTTGCTGTTGCTGTTGTTGTTGTGGCCGCAGCTATTGCTGCAATTTTTATGAATTGCAACTGACATTTCCTACACGCTGCAAAAGTTTAAAGTTTAAAGCTGAAAATTGCAATTTTTATGCGCCGGCCGGCTTAGCTTAGCACAGCTGAAGCTGAAGCTGAAGCTTCAGCCCCGCCCCCTTTTGCCGCATACCCTTTGCGGTGGGCATATCATTTGGTTCACATTTCAGTGGGAACTGGTGCAGGGGAGTGGCACAGTTGGTCAGCAAATTGGCCAACATGCGCAAGCGTTTCAAATGTCTAAATTGTGATTAGCAACAGCTGCTGCCGCGTCTCCTGCTGCTGCTGCTGCTGTCTGCTGCTGCTCCTGCTGTCTGCTGTCTGCCATCTGCTGAGATGCTGCAAATCAAACAATGGCAAACAAATGATTGTGTTTTGGATGATGCATTCAATTGTGTTCCATAAACAAGTGGGCAAACATTGCGCCAAGCCCCGCCCCCAAGGCAAATCGCATTGCAAATGTCAATAAGCATGAAAACAAGAAACGAGAATTTAATGCAAGCAAATGCTCATAGATTCAACGAGGCAATTGCAACATTCATGCCATAAGTCTTGCTATTAATCTTTTAATTAATATTTGAATTAACAAATTATTGCATATTGCGGCGCATCGCAAATTGAATCACACACACAGTGAGTGAGCGGGAGAGAGAGAGAGAGAGGGAGAGGGAGAGAGGTGTGGGTAAACGCCAGCGTGGGCTAATCAAATGAACTTCGCATTGCTAATTCACATAAATTAAAGACTAGACAAGCTGGCGTGCCACACACACACACACACAGCTACACATATACACAGAATGTAGCTTAGCTGTCGGCTCAACTGATATAACACACTCACATACTCACACACACACACACACTCAGTCATATGCTGCTTATACATGGCGTATGCGCAACGCCCATTTGCATTCTGAAACACGTTGCGCATACGCCGCGTGGTACATGTGGCAGCCTCTTCCGATTCTGTTGCCAACTCGGCCGCTGCTGTCAAATGTACAGCTTCTTGATCTTCTAGCTGACGCTGCTGCCGCCTCTTCTTCTTCTTCGTCTTGACAATCTGATTGCTGCTGCGCTGCTCTCGTTGCGGATGCTGTCGCTGCTGCCGCTGCTGCTGCAGTTGTTGCTGCTGCTGCTGCGGCTCAGTGAATGCATTTTTGGTATAAAAACCTTTGCGTCGACTGCATTCAAGTCAAAACAGTTTTGACGAGCCTTTCGAGCGCCACACAAACGCTTCAGTTCAACACAAAATCGCGCTCAAATTCATTAAAGTGAGTTCTTGTGTTTTGTGTGTTGTGCCCAAGGATCAGCAAGGATCTGATACAACAAAATATAATATACAAAAAAAAAATAAATAACAGAAAAGAAAATATTATGAACATTTTATAAAACAATTTCCTTGTGGGCAAGGATTTGTCTTTGGATTTCCTAGTGCTACAATCTAGAGATTTACAAGTTTCTAAAAATATATTCTCAAAAGGATATATAAGATCTAAATCAAGAAATAAAAGTACTCTGGACTTGCTTGCTTGCTTGAATAAAATAGTTGATAAAAACAGTTTCCTAGCTGAGGCGAAAATATTTCTGAGCTAAACTCATATAATCCGAAAATATCGATAGAATCAAGAATCGATTGATCGATATTGTATTCCTTAATGCCCGGCCTCGCTCTCTCACATGTTGTCTCTATTTCAGAGTTCGACTATATTTTGTATTTTAGTAATTTCAGCAAAATATCCATAACCAATAATCGATAGCAGAACGACTTCAATTCTCTCTTCCGCCCTGTATTCATATGCACTTAAAATTTAGTACCCTATCAAAGTTTCACAATGCACTTCTGTGTCTCTTCTTCTCCTCTTCCTCCCCCACTACTCATATGCATATTAAGCCAGCATTTAACTGCGACCTTCTTGTCTCGCCAATTATTTTTTTGACTTTCGAAAGATGCCATAAAAGATGATTGTTGGTTATTAGCAGAGCCATCAATTGCAATTACTCACATCGTTTGACATTATCTGAAGTTGCTGTCGCTGCTGCTGTGTCTCAATTAACCAATCATCTGCTTTGTCGTTTATCGAACCTACAAAAAGGTCATGCAGTTGCTTAGCTCCGCCTACGTCGTCGCCGCCCTGGCGTTGTGCTCCCTGTGCCTGGTCACAGCTCAGCCCCAACGCGGTCTGGCTCAGCCCCGCGGCAACTCATACGATGCGAATGCTGTGATACTCAAGCAGAACTTTGATCTGAATCCGGATGGCTCCTATCAATACAAGTAAGTTGATCTTGATGTTGAGCTGATGACATTTTAATTAGAATTGGGAAATATATGTGGAAATAGGCTTATATTGAATTGATAGGCAATCATTTAGAATCAGTCAATCACTGATATAGCAAGACATTCAATCGGCTTTGCGCTAAGCCACAGTGGTTCCTTCAATCAGTGAAATAGTTAACTGCTACTTGAGCTTTTTCATTCCCAATTTCAGTCTGTCATTTAGCTAATCATTTCTGTAATTTAGTTAATGTAATTTAGTTAATCATTTCGTCTGTCAATTAGTCACTTTGTCAAAGTACTGGAGCATTTGTACATCTTCATGGTACACACAGCTCTCTAGTTATTCAGTCAGTTAGTCTAATAAGTAATCACTCAACCAATCAATCAATCAATCGATTATTCAATCCGGCAACCTATAAGTCAATTATTCAGATTGTCGTATTAATAGATCTATGTATACTTAAGTCAGTTAGACTGTCAATCATTCACTCAGTTCTTTCATACCTTTATGGATTATACATATTATACTTCCACTCCACAAACTCATTTAGGCAGCTCTATAAGTAGAATATTTGGTTCATCAGTGAATCATTCCTTTCACCAATTAATCTTAGTCTATGATATGAATTCTCTATTATAATGATAATCCAGCTCTCATTCAGAAATTATTACAGCAAATAGTATATATAACTCATGCTCTATTTCATTATATATATTTATATTTTTTAATTAAATATTTCTCATATAATTCCTTCACAGCTACGAGACGAGCAACGGAATTCGCGCCGATGAAGCTGGCTACCTCAAGAATCCCGGTTCGCAGTTGGAAGCTCAGGTAGACTTTTACCCGTTGCCCAGTTTCAGGAGCAAGTGAAAGCTTTCTAACGCTTTCGTTGCCTACTTTTAGACACTTCGCAGAATCTTCTCTATATTATCGTCTTATTTTCTCTGCCAGGTCATGCAAGGCTCCTACTCGTACACCGGCCCCGATGGTGTTCTCTATACCATCACCTACATCGCCGATGAGAATGGCTTCCGTGCCGAGGGCGCTCACATTCCAACTCCACCTCCCGTTAGCCCAGCTGCCGCTGCTCCACGCAGATTCTTCAAATAAATCAAAAATGACGACCATTGAGAAATATATATATTTACAATATATGTATAATTGAATAGATTTGTATGATAACATCCAGGATGAAGCTCAGCTGGTCGGCAGCAACGGATGCACAGACCACTGTCTCTGTAAATTGTCTCCACTTTCCCTCCCACTCACTCTCTCCCTTTCCCTTCACTCTGTGTATATTTATGCATTTTCCCTGCGTTCTCTTTCAAACTCCCTTTCACATCTACCTAGCGCCTAACGAATTGCGTGTATATGTATATGTATATAAATGTATTTATATATGTGTATGCATATGTTTTGTACATTATGTAAGTTTGATTGTTAAATTGTCGTACGACTTAAAGCAAGCTATGCAATAAAACGAATATTGCTCGAAAAAATATATATATCGACTGACCTTGATTTATTAGATTGGGCATGGGATGTAGAATATGTACCGGTATGTATATGTATTAATGAAGTATTGATGATAGCATAAATAAATGTAATCCTTAAAAAAATTGATTTTTAATTTCTCTAAGTGCTTCCTCTAAGCATTTCCTCCAATTAGTTCCTCCAAGTATTTCCTTTAAGTATTTGCTCTAGTTAAGTATTGCCTCCACGTCTTTAATGCTTAGGAATGTTCACACACTTGACTTGATTTAAAAGCACTGCACGAATGACCTCCACCGGGTCTGGGCGACTGAAGAAATGCAGCAGCTGCTGCCCTTTATATAGAGAGACTTTCACTCAAGGCCTAAGTCGTGCTCGTATGTAGAGGCCGATGCTAGGTAGGGCTCGTTGCAGTCGAGCTATAAGTGACCAATGGAAACACAACTCACTCTCTCTCTCTCTCTCTCTCTCTCTCTCTATTGGTTCAAGCATTCTAGCTTCGTGGTACTCAATTATAAATACCAAAAGAGTGCTGCTGCACGTACATAGACAACTGAGATGATCTTCTGTAGCTCTTCTTCATCATTTGCTGTTCCTAGTCGAGCAGTTTCAGCTAGAGCTTTCCTACTTGATTTCCTGTACTTTTTAAGGCCAAAAAGTTATTTTTTAAAACGCTATGATATTTAGAAGATTCTCGGAAGGATAAAAACCAACAAAAACTTTCATTTTTTAAATGTTCTTTATTTACAAACACCAGTAAAGGATTTAGTAGCTAATGCGGTGCAGTAGCTGCTTGGCAGGAGGTCCTTGATAGGGGCTGATTTGCTTGCTTGAGCCGAGCTTAGCCAAGCCATCCGCCGCCCCAGCCGCCACGATAGCCACCACCCCAGCCGCCGCCCCAGCCGCCACCTCCCCAGCCGCCACGCCAGCCGCCACCTCCCCAGCCGCCGCCCCAGCCGCCGCCGCCCCAGCCACCGCCCCAGCCGCCACGATAGCCGCCACCCCAGCCGCCGAGGCCTCCAAGCAGGAATCGAGCCTGTCGTCCGTCTTCATTGGCATGGGCCTGTCCCAGATCAGCCACGTTGTATAGGTCGTTCTTCTCGGCTTGCTCCTCCAGCGGATGGGCAAAGCTGCAGGCGATGCAAACTGCGCCAACTAGCGCCACAAGTGTTAAACGCATCTTTCACTGACTTTTGATTTCCTGGCTCTCTCGCTCTCGATATACTCGCTAAATCGTTCCAAGTTGAACTGATGCTGCAAACCTAATTTCGACCGGCTTATATTTGCCTGCGAGCTCGACTTGTTGTTCTTCATTTTCAGCGCCTTCTTCTAATTGGCATCGTATGTATATGTATATCAGCTCTAAGGCCGCGTAAAACTTGTGGTTGGACTTTATTTGTTTATATTAATTATTGCAATTCTGTTTATTTTGTTCACTTTCACGTAATTTATTTATTTGTTGATCATGCGCTAGAAGGTTATTACACCTGCTTCGCGCTGGCATTTGCTTAGCACACGGTCGAAAAGTTGCACCTGCCCAATAGGTACTTCCCAATTACACAGGCCAGCAAGAGTGTGATGAAATTCTGTGAGTCAGTCTTGGACATGACTTGCAGTTCATTAAAGTGCTATAAACGTAACGGGTATTAGAAAACGATATCATTTGGGTTTGAAGTTCTGCAAAACCTAGAAATATACGACTACAAATGTACCCAGGTTTTTGTTAAGTCTTGAGGCTCAGAGAAACTACGAAAGCTTTTTCTATTGCTGGATTCAACTGCGACTGAGATTTTAATCCCTCACTTGAATTTTAGATATTTATATTTAAGGATTTTTTTTTATATATTTTATTATAAAAAAATTAAATTTTTGTTTTTTTTATATTTTATATATAAATATTTCTAAAAAATTTTAAGTTCCAGATGTTTCTTCGTAACCAAATCATGTTGATCAGTGTTACGAAAGTCCTAAGTGGCTTATATTAACAGCTGAATTTATTAGAACTTGTAGCTAGAGTGGGTGTGTGCAAGTCTTTGTGCCTGTGTGTGTGTGTGTGTGTGTGTGTGTGTGTGTGTGTGTGTGTGTGTGTGTGTGTGAATCCCTGTCAATACGTGAGACTGCGTGAATTCACTAATTTGCATACAATAAGAAGAACGCTTCTTTAATCAAGTTTTGTGCAATATATTCATTTATTTTTGTTTTGATCCAATTAAGCAAATACTAATGGAAGTGTCTAATTTTGACTAGATACCCTATATGAGATCACTTTTATATCATAATCTAATTATATGTTTTTTTTTCCAGTGCTCGTGCATAGAACGCTATGCAGCTCCTGCTTTATATGGCCTGCTCTTCCCTATCGGACAATCTTTATTACTAAGCACTTTATAAGACGAGGGCATTAACGAGTATATGTTCCATAAGTCAAATTTTGTTCTTTAGCTGCAATTGAGTCCAAATGGTTTCCATTTATACAGTTAACTGTATGACGAGAATATTTCGAGCATATACAGCTCGTACACTGTGGCAAATAAATATACTGACTCATCTATTTATTGTAAAATATCATCAATCCAAATAAACAAAAGTCCAACTTAATAAATCTAATAAAAAATAGCAGCGTTGCCAGACATTTCACGGGTGCAAAGCTCAGTTATATACAGCAACAAATACCATTACATAAATTTCAACTGCAATTCCAGATGCCACTTTCACTTATTTACGGCGCTGAGCGTTAAAAATGACTTGGCAAAAATAATGGAAGCACTGATTAGCGTATAATAAGGCAAGCATTTAAATGGGAGGACTGTCCAAGCCAGTTCTGAGACAAACACACAAAACAAAACACAAAACAAAGCGAAAGAACAAAAAATGAAGATAAATTAAACAAAATGTGAAATGTTTTTAGAAATATGAAACTCAAGCAAGAGAAGTCAATAAACTTATTAATTTGATGACAAAGAGTTGAAGGATAAATGGCTTTATTGTCTGATGACAGATTAAAAAAGAGAGCCAAATTATTTTCGAGAAACCTTTTTAAATATGCAAAGCTATAGAAGCCTCGACTTGATGTTTTCTTACATTTACTCAAGATCTTTAATGTTGCTAAACAGATTTGAGATAGTATTTTAATTAATTACTAAACGAAATTGCGGAATTCAAAAATATTAAATTGTAACATGTTTTCAGTAGAGAAAAAACTAATTATAAATGGTTGAAAATAATCATGATGTTGACTTTTAACTATTTTTAAAATTTTGTATTATACATTTAAAAAAAAAAAATCATCTAAAAATTTCTTTATTTAATTATAAAAAATATATATTTTATGAAACTAAAAAATTTCTATTTTTTTCGACATCCTTTAAGATTTTTTTTAGTGCTAAAAATCCTAAATACATAATTAAAATCCAGTTTAAAAAATTGTTATTTTTAATGTTCTTTATTGGCAAACAGAAAATATGCAAAAATTGAAGGTTCTGTCCTGGAGCTTGGATTATACATATGTGCTTCGACTTGGACAGTTTACCAACCGCCGCCCCAACGGCGACCGCCCCATCTGCCGCCACGACCACCCCAGCCAGACAAGCCTCCACGTCCGCCGGCCCAGCCTCCACGACCGCCGGCCCAGCCTCCACGGCCGCCGGCCCAGCCAAGGCCGCGTCCATAGCCTCCACCCCAAACCTGGCGTGCTTGACGGAGACCCTCGTTCTCATGTGCATTTCCATCCATCTCAAGGCTGAGCAGATTGAGCGGTGCGTCAGGGTACTGCTCCTCAGCCTCGGCGCCGGCCAGGGCATAGGTGTAGGCGAGGCATACCACGCCGATGAGTGCCAAAAGTGTGAAGCGCATCCTGATTGGAGAATTCCTTATATGGATTTGGTTTATTACTTGGTTGCTTGAGTGATTGTGTTTCACTGATGCCTAATGCTTTAATCCGTCGGCCTTTTATTTGCCCAACCAGAGCCTGGCCAGAACCGGATGAGCTGTTCCCGTTCCTGTTCTCGTAAGTGTCGCACAGTACTTAAAATCCACAAACATATTAGACTGGAGATGGGTATTTTTGTTTACCTTTTGCTGGATTCGATGCCAGGCATTGTTACTTTCACAATGTTTTTATATATTTATTGCTCTGTAGATTATTACACCTGTTCTGCCTGCGGTTGTTGTTGTTGCTCAAATTAAATTTCTTTTGTTTTAACTCTTGTTATTGTCATACAAATTATGCATCTAAGCAGGTCACTGTGCAATGCCCACTTAATGGGGGAGAAGCTCCCCATTAATAATGCTATAATGTAAGTGTTGTAAAGGGGACGAGACAAGTGAGCTGTCTGAGTTTTTAGTGTTACAACTACTACTATTACTGTTGCTATTACTACTATTATTCTGCAACTACTACTAATATTATTATTCTGCAACTACTACTAATACTATTATTCTGCTACTACTCCTATTACTATTATTCTGCTACTTCTACGACTACTACTACTATTCTGCTACTGCAATTACTACTACTATTCTGCTACTACTACTACTACTATTCTGGTACTACTTCTATTACCACCACTGCAATTACTACTGCGATTACTACTACTATTCTGCTACTACTACTACTACTATTTTGCTACTACTTCTATTACCACTACTGCAATTACTACTGCGATTACTACTACTATTCTGCTACTACTACTACTATTCTGCTACTACTACTACTACTA
This sequence comes from Drosophila navojoa, assembly GCF_001654015.2. Next base: position 579,343 of record NW_022045872.1, on the reverse strand, counting down.
TTCTGCTACTACTTCTATTACCACTACTGCAATTACTACTGCGATTACTACTACTATTCTGCTACTACTACTTCTATTCTTATACTACTTCTTTTACCACTACTGCAATTACTACTGCGTCTACTACTGCTATTCTGCTACTACTACTACTATTCTGCTACTACTACTACTGATACTACTCTGCTACTAATACTACTACTATTACTATTCAGCTGCTACTACTATTCTGCTACTCTACTACTACTACTACTACTATTCTGCTTCTACTGCCACTACTAGTACAATAACTAATAGTATTACCACAAGTATTTTTGTAAAGTCCCATAAGCAGACTTTGGCCAGTGAGCTACTTAAATAGCAAACGACAAGTCATTCGCTACAGCTATGCTAAATGTATATACTATGAATACAGAATACATAAGTAGAGCTAAAGTCAAAAGTCCAATAAGTAAACACTCGAAATTCGCATATAATCGTGAATTGTTCTCCATGACACACTGATGCTTCATAATGGAACAAAAATGAAACGAGAAATCGAAAATATCAAAACAAATTAGCCGAAACAAAATATTCAAATTACGCATAGTTAAGCTGATATGACACATGTATGCACATATATATATATATATATATATATATATATATATATATATATATATTATATTGCTTTTTATAATGCAAATTGGTTAAATGAATAATTGGGTAGCTAAAGAGCAAAACTTGTTTCTAAGCTCAATTGTGATATACTTCTAATGAGCTAAACATTATTAACTTTGAGCAATGACAAATTAAGAATTGTTATTTATGATTAAGGCTTTGCATAGGATTACAGAATTAAGAGGTAAATTAGCACTGTCTACTTTTAAAAACTAGAGCTCTTCACTGTTGATCTCACACCTTCACACTAAACTGTTCACCAATTAAATAATACTCTTGAATATATAAAGTAATATGAGATTTACTTTGTTTTCAAACATGTTCAGATTGTGTTACATTATACATATTTTTGTGGTATAATAGTATATGTAAATTCTCGCCAGATTAGCGGCCATAGCCATAACGACCAAAGCCACCACGACCAAATCCTCCATATCCATAGCCACCACGGCCAAATCCTCCATATCCAAAGCCACGACGGCCATATCCTCCATATCCAAAGCCACCACGACCAAATCCTCCATATCCGAAACCACCACGACCATATCCTCCACGTCCATATCCAAACGCACGAGCCTCACGAGCGCCTTCGTTTCCATGTTGATCGCCCTGATCGGCCAGACTTAGCAGAGATAACTCGTTATTGTTATCCTTAACTGAATCATCCTCCAGTGGCTGGCCATAGCCCACGCTCAGGCAGACGGCTCCCACAATTATCAGCAGCAATAGTGTTAGGCGCATCTTTCCGGTTCTAATGCAATTCTCAACTGACCCCAACCTGTGTAATGCCAGACCTATTTATTGCAGATTTGGCAAGATGAATTGTTGTTTCAGCCGTATGGAAATACCCATAATTTGTAGGCGCTTATGATTAATTAGTCTCGGAGGGGCGGATTAAAATGTAAGCTCAGCTCATTTACTTAGTATTACTGAATATGAATAATATATGTATGTATTACTGATTTGTATGGCTAAGAATGCAATTATTCAATTTTGGATTAGAAAATATTAAATTGCAAAAGGACTCTTGGAGCTCATATCATCCATCATATGGTTGCTAAGCTCGCATATAGACATTCTCTCTCCTCCGCTCTCTATCTAGAGAAAACTCTATATCTGTATTTCAGCCTCTTTATGTTTATTCCTCAGTTTCTAAGAGTTCATATGTATATGCAACAACAGTATGTTTAATGAAATGTAAATACAGCTAACAGTACAGTAACAGAACCAATCGAGTAGTCAGCACTGAACATTCTTTATGCCGTTACCAAGGCTCGTTGAGTCCAGTCAACGACCAAACAAGCAACAGCCCGAAAATGCATGTGGCCGAATTTCTGAATCGAACCAATCGACGCAATCGAAATACCCAAATTGAGTGCCGTGTAGAACGTAAGCTAGGCGAATATGCAGAGGATTTGGATAGACGTCGTCATCTGCTCGCTCACCTGCTCCACAGCGAGGAGCAGCAGCTGTATGAGGAGCTGGCGGAGCTGCAGCAAGCCCAGACGGACCTAGCCCAGAATAAGCGCATTGAATGGATCCAAATGGCGCTGATGAGAGACGAGGCAGCGGAACGTCAGCTGCTCGAACAGAAGCAACTGCAGCGAGAGATGTGAGTCAGCTAAATTCTGTGCAAGCGACATTTCCTTAGAAATTTTACTTGAATCGCTTGCAGCGAAAACTCAGAGGAGCATCGTCACGAGGAGACGAGGCAAATACTGCTGGCTACCAAAGAGGCACAGCTCTATCAGATCGAGGAGCGCAAAGAACGGCGACGTCGCGCTGCCCAAATGGAGGCGATTTGGCATCAGAATGAATATAAATTCATATGAAGTACTGTATGCAAATAAATTTGAATCCGACCTTGACTCGACTCGATTCCCGTTCGATTTGGTAGCAGCAAATTAAGTAGGTGTGAATCTTTGTTAGATGCTGGAAACTAGTTCCGACTAATAAAGACGTTAAGCTTACAATGTGAAATACTTTGGAATGGAGCAAAAGTAAGCAGATGGATGTTACTAATATTAGCATATTCAGAGCCAGCCTATTTGATCAATGACAAGCATCTACTCTTACTCTTGTGAATTCTGCTTAAATATGGATGAGCTTGCACATACTTTATTTACTCAATCAACGTCACAAGCCTCGCTGTGATTCCCTTCCAGTCTAGCGTCAATTAACACCTTCATAGACGGGCAGCGAAATCGTTTTTTTTATGACTAAGTATTGAATAATTCTATGCAATGACGATTAGCTAACTTTAAAATTTAACAGTTGATTATTTAAAGTAAGTGATAGAGCTGACCCCGCTGTTAACCCTTCGTTAAGGTAAACAAAATCAAGTTTTTTATGAGCTTTAGTCTATGATCTAAACTCTATTAAATATGAAATAATATGTAAATTCCATTCTATCGTTTATGGCCCATTATGATTAATAGACTATGATGTATGTTTTATAATTTATGATCTATGATCTATGATCTATGAACTATGATCTATGAACTATGATCTATGTTATCTATGATTTGTGATTTTTGATCTATGATGTATGTTTTATGATCTATGATCTATGTTCTATGATCTATGTTATCAATGATCTATGATCTCTTATCTATGATCTATCATCAATTTACTAAAAGCTCTGATCTTTGATCCATGTCATCTAGTTCAAATTTAAACAAGTGTTGTTTCAAATATATGATCAAAGTATTTTAATTATGTTCTCAAATATCAAAAATCTTTAAAGCATTTTAAGCAAACAAAACTTAAATAATAATTTTACAGCATATCCAAATCGTTTCCATATATCAAATCGGTTTCAGCAATATTTCGAATCATGAGAGTAGACTATTAGATTTACCACCAGTAATAATAATAATAGTAGTCGTTGCAGGGTGGCCGGGGAAAGTAGTTGAAGCTCTGTGACCAAGGGCCGCCATATATATGGCGTAATTTACGAGCGCCTTGGTCTGAGTGTTGGGCGCCCACATCAGCGACATCCTTCAAGGTAGCTGCCGAGTCCTTGTCCTTGTCCTTATTGTCCTGATTCTGCAACGCCTGCTGCAGCTCCAACTCCATCTGCTCCAGCGTAATTGGAGCCGGCAAGCAACAGGCAAAGCTGATCATTGCAATCACGAACAAAATGCACAGCTTCATTGCGAATAGATCGAGGAATACGAACTGTCTACCAATAGGTCTATTGGGTATGTTAGGTATGTTGGTGGCCAACTGCCGCTTTTATACTCCCGGTCCAAGACTTGCACTTTGCATTTCCAATTAAAACTATTGACACCCACAATTTCACCACGCTCTTTGCCTGAATGACTCTGCATTCTAGCGGGTTGTTTGAAGTGCAGGGCAAACAAGGTCCATTGCTTTATAAATAACACAATAGCAAAAAGTTCTTTCACTCTCAAAAGTCAACAGCATGTATTTAAATTCTAATTTATGTCAATTAGCAAGCGCTTGTGAGCATGCAATCGAAAACATACTTTTAGGCTGGCATCAAATACCTCAACGTATTAAAAGGGTTTGCATATAATATCAAATATTTAATAAGGAAAATCTTGAAAATTTATCGAGAGATTTCTTACGCCAATGCTTCACAGTGAATCCCCTTTATGAGTTCATTCAACTTACTTAGAATCCAGTGAATCATGAACAAAAATATATAATTGCAACTCATGCTGAGTGATATATTAAATATAATATTTGTAAAAAACAAAATTAATGCAATAACAATATTTAACATTTTAACAGACTTAGCTTACAAATACTTCATTAATCACTTGGAGTAAACAAGTTTAGCCTTGGCTGATGGTGCTCAAAATATTGCTTAGCGCTTGCGCATTGATTCCAGCACCACCAGCACCGCCTGCACCACCATTGGCTAGGAGAGGACGCAAACTGCTGCCCAACGCTTGGCCCAGCAGTCCAGCGATTTGTGCTGCCTGCGCCGTGGTTAGCTGGGAGCCAGCACCACCTGTTGCCGTGCCACCTGAGCTGGGACTGGAGCTGACTGGCGTTGGATAGGCAGCGGGTCTATTGCCATAGCTGCCGCCGTTGCCATAGTTATTGAAATTGTTGTAGCTGGGCCGATAGCCGTAGTAGCTGCCTGGATACTGTGTGGGTCGCTGATAGCCGGCATAGTTGTTGTAGTTGTTGTAGTTGGGTCTGTTGTAGTTGTTGTAGTTGTAGTTGGGTCTATTGTAGCTGTTGTAGTTGTAACTGGGTCTGTTGTAGCCATAGCTCGGATAGCCCAAGTAGTTGGCATAGCTGGGATAGCCCAAGCCGAAGCTGGGATAGCCTAGGCCCAGACTGGGATAGCCATAGCCATAGTAGCTGCCATAGCCCGGATAGCCGCCTACACCTACACCACCGCCAGCTCCTCCATAGTAGGAATCCGACTGTGTGCCTGAACCGCTGCCACCTCCAGTGGTGCCACCCACGGGCAACACGGGCACATCGTACAGCGGACTCGCCGCCGCGCCGAGCAGCAACGGCGTTAGCAGGCCCAATGTGCGTCCCTGTGGTCGATCCGATGATTTCGATTTGCTCTTCTGGGCAGCCACCAGCGCGAGGAAGAGAACGAGCAGACAGAAACGCGAGCGCCAATACATTTTAGAAACTTAACTCCGGCGACGCTCGAATACAAACTAAAACTGCGGCACTTCAACAGATTTAGTTTTATATATGTGCAGAAGGTATAGCCACAACCACGCCCCATAACAACTATTTGTTGGCCAAATCTATTACGGAAACTGGCAGACCTTCGGCGCATCCAAAATGTGTTGCCAAAATTCACAACGGAAACGCGCCAAACGCACACGCAAAGTAAGAAACGCGCTTGAAACGCCTCGGAAACGCGCCGAAATCGCGTCATGGACTGGTTTTCATGCTTTCACGCATGCTCCATAGACTGCAGACGCTGCCTGACATTGACCTTACTCCACGTCTCGGCAAATATTGACCAAATAGGTAGCAATAGGCGAAGATCGTAAACATGAATGAAACACGACTAGCACATACTGTGTAAATTGCTTAAAGTTAATCAAATGTGGAAGTGAAATGAAAACACTTTGCTTAGAGGTCTTGTGTGGGTAGCCTATGCTCAGTATATAAGAGCTAAGGGGTAGACAGATATGTGAACTTAATTAGTTTGTTATGTGTAGGCTCCCTAAGTAAACGAATACGTTTATGGATCTTCTCTTATATAACAAACAGATGTGATATGGAGTATACATAGTTATATATCTACACACATATTAATATTTCATCATATATACACAGACTATATCTCACATCAACACTTAAAGTCAGCATACCCTATTCAACATCACTTACAATGGGTATACTAAAACTGTTTCACACCGCTAATGCGTTATTATTGTTTTTTCTGTTCACTTCCGCGGGTTTTTCAAAAGTTTGTGAAACTTGTTTGCTTTATGGGATGAACTAGAATTATATGAAATATGATATAAGATATTTTAAGACGTCCATAATTATATTTACTTTCAGTAGAAATACCTCGGCAAGTGCGTAAATAAAACAAGTACTCGACTTGAGTATATTTTAAGGCTTAGTATAATGAATGGAATTTTCTGTTAAGTTTTACTATTTCCCCTAGCCAATTATCTTAAAGTTAATTAATAAGTCATTTAATCTCTGCATGCAAGTATGAAAATATTTCCCCCTTAGAGTTCGTTAACCGACTTTCAGCTAAATTTGCATTTCAACCGACAACTGTGAGAGAAATATTTGAATGAATGTAAACACATGTAATCTATCTTGATTATCATGTGATTCTACAATTATTAATTAGTCTATAATCTTTTTTTTTCTGTCATCTCAGTTGATGTCTGGACAGAGCAATTACATATTTGTATGTCAACCGGTTCTCATTTTTGTTGTCTCATCAATTTGACTCATGTTTTGTCTAAACGTCATACACATTTCGTTCCTATGGACTTTTTATGCACTGTGAGAAGATTTTACATAGTTCTGTGACCGAACATATATGAAAATCCAAGTATATTTGCACATGCTAAAGATTTCTGATCTAAACTCGCGAAAGCCTAAAAATATGCTTCAGATAAAATATTTCTAAATATCGTATATCATTAATAATTTAAATGAATTTGTTAAGAACTTTTTTATGTATACTAATAGCAATTCTTCAAGACTGAAATGCAAAAAATATATATGAATATTTATATCTATATAATTTTGTTTTTCTATTTAAGACTTTGTTACCAAAATTAAAAAATAAAAATTCTCTCAATTTAAAATTCTATCTAAATTGTTTAGAATATCTAGAAAAATTGTATAATAAAAGCTAATTAGAGAATTTCATGACGCCGCGCGACACTTGTTTTAGGTAAAAAGAAAACGAAAACAAATTAAGCACTCTAAATAAAAATGTATCTATAAACAAAAACGGGTTTTTAATGCCAGAAAAAGAAAACGATTAGAGAATGAAAAAAGTATTGAAATAAGTAGCCGTCGAACAAACTCTTAACTGCGCAGTTCTGCAATCAAATTGAAAGGTCAGTGATCAGAGTTCTTAACAAGTTTTTAATTATTTTTTCGATTGTCGCTCACGGTGCTTAAATTGTTGACGGGCGAAAGCAATAATAATCAAAAGAAGATCAAGTGTAGTACAACAAAATACCCTGTAAAATATTGTGAAATTCCATTTGAGATATGAAGACATAGACAGATGTTAGATAACTAGAGATGAACTTAATTATGATTGGCCCTAGAGCTTGTCATAGCTGCAACTACCTCTTATGCTTACTATACATACAGGGTGTACAGGAGAATGAATGCCTATGAGAGTACAATTTATATTCCTTAAGAGTAGCAATGTACCCCAGCTAAGCAAGTTAAACTACCTCAACTAATTTCCCAATTTACAGGGTGTTCTCTCAGTGAGTCCCCAACTGAAGAGATTTATTGTTTATGCCAATTCTGTGAGAAGTTCTGACTTTGCAACAATGTAGGTCTTTGGCTCTAGGCCAAACTAATGAATGGGATCCAAAAGTAAGCTCCCAATGCGGGGGCATACGAAACGAGTGCCTTGGGGCTCTGGGAATTCCATTTACAAGTTCTGGTGAAATCATCGAAAACGAAAAACAATTTGAAAACAAAAATAATAATGATAGATGCTTGAAACTAATGATGCGCTCGGCAGGATGAGCCAATCAGATTCGCATAGTTATTCTCTTTTGGGGCATCCCCGTTCAAATATTGTCGACGACTATAAAAGATCTCGGCAATCGCTAGAACCCAAATAGAAGCAATTGCAAAACTAAACATGAAACAATTTGTGGTGCTGGCGCTCGTCTATTGCCTGGCCTTGAGCCTGACTTGGGCTCAGCCACTGGTGCTGGAGGAGGTGGAGCAGAAGGAGGAGCAGCCACAGCAGCTAAGACTTGAGGATGTGGATGCTCAGCCGGTGAATGATGCGGATGGCGCACGTGAGGCTCGCGGCTTCTGCTGCGGCGGTGGTTTCGGCGGCTTCGGAGGTCGTGGCTTCGGCGGTGGTTTCGGTGGTCGTGGCTTCGGCGGTGGCTTCCGACGCTTTGGCGGCGGCGGTTTCGGTGGCTTCCCGGGCGGTTACGGCGGCTACGGCGGTGGCTATCCAGGTGGCTTCGGTGGCGGCTATCCAGGCGGCGGCTTTGGATCGGCCTCAGCATCGGCCTCGGCCTCGGCCAGCTCCAGCTTTGGCAAATAAACATAATTGACTTTTGATGTAAATCGCAACGAAATGAAACTTAATAAAAAACTGGGTAATACTCGCTTCTGGGCCAAAAAGTAAATAATAAATAAAAGTTTAGTTATTTGAATAACATTTTGGAAGAGTTTATCTAAGCAATCTAATCTTTTCTTTCCTGAATACCTATAAACTCTGCAGCAGTCGTGTGTCTACTCGATTTCTTTACACTCTTCACTTTATAATAATGCTTATATTAAAACAAATATATCCATAACACTGAGAAAACAGCTGGAAGATTTTGGGGGCACGGTTTCTACGCATTCGCCCAATAAACTGTTGCTATAGTATATACGTATGTAGCTCAGCTGTTGACACCTGCTGCAAGCCGGTTTTTTAGCAAACAAACAACAACAAATAAACAACAGAGTCAACAATCTTGGCATTAAGAATAATACTATTAATCAAAGACAACAAAATATCAAGCAAATATGCAGAATTTATTTTTAGCACAAAAAGAAGAAAAACAAACAAAATAAAATGATGAGAGAAAAATAGCTCAAAATATTCCGCTCAATAATTACGAAATATGACATTAATGAGTATATATAAAATACTTAAATATGAAATAAAAAACTGTATATTTGTTGTTTTTTTTTTTTCAAATTTCGACTAGACAATGCATTAGACATTTTTTTAAATTGAGAATTAAAATTGACGTCAAGAAATTTATGGCCGAAAAAGAAGAGGTGATAAATGATTTATAAATTAGTCATGAACAATTGTTTTTGATTAAGGTAAAGTTAAAATGCTTTTGCGGTTGAAATTAATTAATTAAATAAATCAAATAATTTGATAGTAATTGACAAATATAAAAAATAAATGGATAACTAATTTATGCAAATGAATTAATTTAATATATACTCAAAATGTATATAAAAACCAAAAAAAAAAAATAAATATGGAAGACACAAAATAAAAGAGCTAATTATTATTGTCAATAATATTTATTTATTTTCTTGAATTTTTTTTCTTTGCTTTTTATTTTTATTTAAAATATATTAATAAATGTAATTTAAAAAATTAAAAGTTAAGCTCAAAAACATTTATTTGATATAAAATAAATCTATTAAAAAATAAAAATATATAATAAAAATTATTTTCCATCAATTTTTATTTTTTAGTTAATTCAAATTAAATACTGCCTTTAAAATTCATATGATTACATAGGCTATTATAGCTGATATAGTAAATCAAGATAAACATATATTTATGAGTGTCACAAGTTGTATGCAGAGCAAATCCCTGAACATCTGGTTTATTGAACTTGAACTTAAGTCGTATTATCAAGTTATTTTTCCTTTGGACAGAGTATGTTATCGCCTTATTATTAATATACACATCCAAATTTTGAATGAAACCTGATAACACATATTTTTGGAAAAATATTTGTTTAATATCTTAAGTTAATAATCCGTAAATATCTATAACAAATATGTCGCCAAACTCCCATGACATGCCAAGCCTAGCCCAACACCGCCTCCTCTTTTCACAAAGTGTCGTCAAATATTTTGCAGTTTGTTGTAATATGAAAATTACACGGAAATAAACTTGGCTATGACGAAATGTGATTTATGATAAATAGCTAATTAGCATCTATTTATTTTTTATTTAACAAGAATTACAGAAAACGCAAATAAACATAAGCTAAACTTAGAACTGGCCACTGAATGGGGCTCAACAATATATCACTTGCTGTAAACATGCTCTAGGTGGGAGTGCACGACTTGGAGATACTCTGGACTCCAAGTAACGAACAGAGAGATAGACAGACGGATTTTTGAATGGAAGACGAACAGATATGCAAATACATCTACATTGATGAATGAATCGAAAGGCGGATAGTCTTTATAGACAATTAGGTCAAATGGGATATATAGGAAGGGACTGTTGGAAAAATGGCCTTAACAAGATCAACTCAACGCGCAAGAAATTATATGCTTTATGTAGTCTAACAGGTTTCTTTCTATTTGCTTACCAATTTACCCATTTTCAATCAAACTAGGGTCTGCTAAAGAGTTATCTAGGAGGCACTCATACTGGTGAAATATATTTGATTCACAGTGCCTACCGCAACAGTCATAAAAACAATCAAGACGCAAATTGGACGTTAATAAATACCACACTGATGGATCAACTTCCAGCTGAGCTCAGTTTCCGACGTGATTTGAACGTCACCCTTTAAAGTTGGACGGAAATGTTATTGAGGTGCTAATCAAACCGAATGAGGCGTCTCCGTCTGACGGTCTGTCGCAAAAATTAGCGATTGCTCGTATAAAATGAGTTGAGGGCCGACAGCAGCCAAACAGAAGCAAAAGGAACTTCATCTGGAGCACACCCAAGCACACCCAATAGCAACAGCAGCAGCAGTAAAATCAGGAGCTATACAAAATGAAACTCACACTGATCCTGGCCCTTTTGCTGGCTACAGTCAGCCTCATGCAAGCAGCACCCGACAGCAATCCCTACCAGGCCATCCACTCTGCCTACGATCTCAGCGGACAGCCCGTGAGAGAGAAACGTGCGAGCTATCACGGCGACTATTATATCTGCTATCCGAGCCGCGTGGTCTACAGCTACCATAACGATCCGAGCTCCCTGGGCTCGCATCGTCGTTCCAGCTACGACTACGATTCCTATGCTCGCAAGAATCGTGGGAATCTAGACCACGAGGTGGACTACTTTGGCAGATAGTTCGAAGGAAAGACTACTCTAAGACTTGAGGAACGCAAACGGGATGCAAGTAATAGTCATTAGGATATACGCACAGGTGTTAAAATTACTACAATTATTTATTTATTATTATGTGTACTAGATGAAAATAAAGAAATTAAGAAACATAAACTGAGATTCATTTGAATTTTGACTTATGATTGGGATTGCTTTTCCATAGCTAGATATCAAATTACGTATTCAGCTACTGTAGCTGCTCATGAAAATGATAAAGCTAATCCGATTACAAACCGATTGACCCATGCAATGTGTTGAATGTGTCATTGGGATCTGCATTCAGTTCTAGGAATAATTGAATGTCGAGTATTTGTTTTGAGTAATAGCCAAGGGATTACTGAATGATGAGTCAGTGGCTGATGACAGATCGATGATCAATGCACAGCCTTTATAGGCACTTTTTTGAAATACGAAACAACTGAGGAGAACCGTCAAGCTGTGATAATATCTATATAAAAAAAAAAAAAAAAAAAAAAAAAAAAAAAAAGGGAATTGATAAACAGAACTCGACTACATCATAGGTTAAAAGTAAACTTAGATCCTACTTCCTTTGAAGGTCTCTATAGCAAGAGGTTCGACTGTTTCTACATTATCTACATTATTGTATAGATGCAACATTCAAATTAACTCTACTCGATGCTCTATTCATGTATGGTTAGCCAGCTGGAGCAACCTACTCAAAGACATTGGCTTTTAGAGACCACAATGGCCCGGATAGGCAGAGATATTAAAGATCTAATATATAAATTTACAATTATGCTTATAAACGACTTCAACCTTCTTAAACGACTTAAACTATATCGGCCTCAAAATGCAATTAAAATTCGATAACATTTGCATATATCTCACAGACAACGCGCTCCAATTATGTTTGCCAAATAAAAATCTAGTTAAAGATTCAGATCTTTATGTTCTGCCAAAGATATTCGTGGTCAGCCATGAAATCGCTTGATTTGGTTGATTCAATTTTAGACCATAAATTAGTCATAAACATTTTGCATGGAAACATAAACCTATGAATCACAGACAGCAGAAACATGGCCAGCCAATCCCGGCATACTTTCAGGCACGGCCAAGAAATGGGCAGAGAAAAGTCGAGTTCGTTGCCTAAGTCTTTCGTTCACAAAGCTTTCAACTGAGGCCACGGCGCATTTCACTTTGCTTCGTAATAATTTTATGCCATCGACTGAGACATTTAGCACCTTATTTGCGTTCGCCATTAGCCAAAATGTGCGAATTGTTTATAAAGAGATTACAAAACGCAGAAGCAGACGCAGCCACAGCCTCAGCCTCAGCTTCTCTCTGCGGAACTTGAGTAATATACAGAAAGATATATGTATATATTTTGCTACTGTCATAAAAGCGTAAAATAACGCTTACTTTGAGCCATTTTATGAGCCAAATAGAAAACCGAAAACTGCAATAGAAAGTTTTTTTTTTTTGCGCCCCCTCAGCATAAAAAGCGACTTTGGCGTGCCGGAAGCAAACAGTTGTCGAACGCAAGTCGAAGTCGAGCAAAATGAAGTCTGTTGCCGCACAGAGATCCCTATTGATGCTGGTGGTGGCGGTGGTGCTGCTGCTGCTGGGCAACTGCCAGGCCGCGCCAGTGAAGGAGGAGGCACGTGAGCAGCGGAATATGAAGATGATGACGCCAGCGGGCGAGGCGGATGTCAAGATGATGGCGACGGCGGGCACAGGAAACATGACGCCAGTCTCGATGAGCATCGGCGGCGCAGTGCCCGTGAATCAGATGGCTCTGGGCATGGTGGGCAACATGCAGCTGGCACGCTATCCCAACTACCCGGGCTTGATGTCGCCCTTCGGCCTGCAGGCTGGCATTGCCAACGGCTATCCCGGCGATGCCAGCATGGGCCTGGGCATGGGTCTGCCCGGCGCTGGACTGAGTCTCGGAGGTGGCATCCTGCCTGGAGCTGGATATGGAGCGGGCATCGGTGCTGGCATGGGAGCTGCACCTGGATTAGGATTTGGCGCTGGTCTGGGAGCACCTATGCCTGGAGCGGGTCTTGGAGCTGCACCTGGCGCCGGACTTGGCGGCTTTCCCAACGCTGGCTTCATGTACGGCAATCCACTCTATGGCAGTCCGCAGGCTATGCCTGGCTTCGGTCTGGACAACATCCTTGGCATGGCCAGCGCCCCTGGTCTAGCCCCAGCTCACGCTGGCATCTACGGCCAGCCAGCCGCGCCGCTCGGCCTGGCATCCATGCAGGGCTTCCTTGGCGGCGATGCCATGGCCATGCACTTTTAATGTAAACTCACTTAAAACTTACAACAAATTCTCTCAATTATTTATTTAATTTATTTAGCTAAAATATATCAAGTGCGAACATTTAATGGAATTTCTTATGCATTGTTGCCCATTGAAAGAGTTGCCGGCGCAGCTGCAACTGTTGCTGCTGCTGCAGCTGCTGCTGTTGCTGCTGTCGATATTTATGCTGCTGCTGCGGCTGATGCTGCTGCTGCACGGGTTGGTGTCGCTTGGCGGCCAGCGTGTACGCGCCCTTGCCCACAAAATGATTCGGCAAGACGGCCACGCGTCTCTGCTGGGCCGCAAAGCTGCCCAGAATCAGGCAGAGACTCAAGCAAAGCCACAGCAAAATCTTACAGCTCATCGTGCCTAGAACTTTTTCCGTTTACTGCCAGTGCAGCGGGCAACAGTTGCTGCTTTTATGCCACTGGCGTTGCAGCCAGCTGGACAGCTGGAAAGTGGATTAACCGGGGACTTGGCGGCTTAAGCTCTGCTCGAAGTGGCTGCCAGTTAATTGGGACTCATTGGAGTAGTTGCTCTTAACTGGGACTAGGCTTAGTTGAGTTGTTGCCGTGGCCGTTAACTAGTTTCGAGGCTCGCGCATATTTCACAACTGTCCCAAAAGGCAAAAAGTCGCTAATTGTGCTGACAGCCGGACCGAGGCGAGTCGAGTTGGGTTAACTCTACTTGAGTTGAGTTGAGTGTCAAGTGCAAGGCGAAAAGCAAGTCCAAGATGAAACTGAAGTGTTGACCAAGATATTCCATACAGGTACACACACACACACGCATACAGAGAAAGAGATAGAGAGCTCTAATTTGTTAGTCACTTGGCAATTGGCTCGTTAGAAAGTGAATTTTGTAGGGTCCCATTGTTCCGCTAGAGACAATGGCACATGTTGTTTTACATGGAAACATTAGCAGCTATAAACCATTCCATATACCCTGCCTAAACAGTTTCAATGGGCTGAGGGTATTCACAAACAAAACGCAACAAGACCATTGCGAATCGACATGAGAGTAGAGTAGAATGTGACTGAGTTATGCTACCTGCTGCTGTGGTTTATTGTGGCATTTGCTTAATGGTAAGCAGGAGTCTGAATGAATGAAAGTGCCTTTGGAAAGGGTTTTGAGTAAGAGTCGACATATAAGGACTCTGCCAAATAGAACTGTGGGAGTCACAGATACTCTAAACAACACTATGATAGAATGAAAACAGGTTGAAAAAAACTTGCAAGTTATCAAAATGATATTTATCGATATTTATCGATTTATATATTCTTTTCTAGTATAATATTCAGAGGTCATGTTTCTTTTAAGGCGTTTATATGAAGACCTTCCTTTCTATCTAGATTTATAAGCTTAATAGACTTCATCGAGTCTCTTTCTTTCGTCGACTCTTCAGACTCTGTGAGCTCTATGCACTCCATAGCCTATATGGACTATATATGCACAGTCCCGTCCCTCTACCTGACACATGCGCTTCCATTCAACCCATCTACCCTCATGTGACCCACTTTCGATTGTTACAGTCCCTTAAAAAAAGAAATTCATTCAATGCAATTTTCGCTCATTTTTCACCCTTGCAGACGAGTTTCCAGCTGTTCTTTTGTGCGCAAACCTAAATCGACTTGTAATTGAGCACTAAAACAGATTTTTGTCCTCTAGTGTTATGATTTATAACAGCTTGTTGTTGTTATTGCAGGAGATTTTGAAAATAGATTTGACAGCGATTTGAAAGAGATTTGTAGACTGAGAGCAAAAACATTTCTGACCTGCGCTACAATTTTACCTAACGGAGAGTTTATACAGGTGAGTGGTGCAGGAGTGTGTGTGTGTGTGTGAAGCAGGTATGACACAGTTAATCTGTAAATGCTCTCGAAAGCCATGTGCAGCATGCAAAAGGTCTATTTGCAGAAGACTCAACTCGATTGGCCTAGGAGAGTCGAGTCTAGAGCGGATTGCGTTGCAGCGGCTCATATAAGACGCAACTCGTTCCGCTTGCCATGCAACAGTTTCTCATTAAACGCCAGGCAAGTAGGACACACACTCATTCCGAATGCTCAACACATCGGCGACGACTGTTGGCAGCTGTCTGCTGCTGATGCTAATGCTAGTGCTGCTGCAACTGGGCGTGGCCCTGCCCTGGTGGCATCGGAACGATGCGGGCTACGATGCCAGCTTGGATCCCGTTGCCTGGTCTCGGGCCTTCGTTCAGGATCAAGTTCGCAAGCCGCGCATCAGTCAGCCGATGCAATTGCCGCAGCTGGAGCAGCATCGGCGCAGCTGGTGGAGCAGCAGCAGATCCCACAACAGAAACAGTAATAACAACAACAGCAGCAGCAGCAGCAGCAGCGGCAGCAAGAAGAAGAGGAACAACTACAAGAAATTCGTGCGCCGGCATCGCAAGAGGCGTCTGATGCTGCGTCAAACGAGATGTTAAGCAACTCAACTGCCAATTAGCGTAATAAATTATTTGCCAGAAACTATGTTAAAACTGAAAAAAATATATATATATATCTACATAAATTTATAAGAGTGTTAAAAGAAAGCTGATTAATTTTCAATTTATAGCACCAGGCAAAAGTGGAAATTTTATTAGATAGCTCAAGACATAGAAAGATCAATCCGGGCTAACAGCCTCTCTCTCTATCTCTGTCTATCTCTCTCTCTAGCTCTCTACCTCTTATCAACACTTCTTATCATTCAACTTCGATTACAAAATCGGTGACTGATCAAATAGATAAACTGTTGCTAAGGTCAATTGGATTACGTTTCAAGACCAAATCCCGCCTATGCGCAGGCGGTAAAAACATATGCAAACATGATGTAAGCGAGCCCCAAACGCCACACAACCAGCTAAAG
Source organism: Drosophila navojoa (assembly GCF_001654015.2). Next base: position 563,054 of record NW_022045872.1, on the reverse strand, counting down.
ACCTAAGCAAACTATGCTGAGCCAGACATAGAGAAAGAGCGACAACAAGAGCCAGTGTCACAGCCAGAAGCTAAGTCAGCCCAATCAAATTTTAGCACCAGCCTCTGCGAGTATAACGATTCAGAGATGCTCTTTTTTATATCTATCTCCAAATTTTAATTTTTAAGAATTTATTGTATTAAAAAATGAAAATTATATAACAAAAATGTTAAGCAAAAATTTATCTGTTCATAAAAAATTATTTATAATATTATATTTTTTTCTATTTAATTTTTTTTTTGTAAGATTTTGTGTTTTATAATTTTTTTTATAAAATTTTAATATAATGAATTATTAAAAAATCATTATTAAATTATAATTATTGTATATTCTTCTATTCTACTACAAATTTTATTATATCAAAAATAAAATTCTGCCTTTAAACATTTTATTTTTAAAATTTTAAAAAAAAAAATCATAATAAATTTTAAAATTCAATAGACGTTTTCTTTCATTAAGAAGTTTTTTGTATTTTAATCAGAAGTTAAATTCTATAAATATATATCAATTTTATATATTATAAATACACCGTAGATTTTTTCTCAGTGTACACACACACGCGCACACACACAGATAATGTTCGCTCAGCATGCAGACTCTCAAAAATCTGAATGAATGAATGAAAGTACATTTGGATATGAAAAGCAAGCACAAAGTCGCAATGTGGACAGACGCAATTAGCAGCTAAACGCACGAGCCACGCCCCTGCCGCAGCGCCCAATAGATCAGCCAGAAGTAATGCTGTGCATATATAAGCATGAATCTCAGCCACTTGCAGATCAAGTACAAATCAGCCAACAGCCCAATCAACATGAATCTTATCGCGCTGAGCCTTTGCCTTTGCCTTTGCCTGATCGCCAGTTGCTGGGCGGCGCCTGTGGTGGTGGAAGTGGAGCCACTCAATCTGCTGGATGTGGATGGAGACCTGCAGGTGGAGCGATCGGAGCTGCCGGAGAGCGAGCGTGTGGCACGTGGCCTGGGACTAGGTGGCTTCGGCGGTGGTTTCGGCGGCCTCGGAGGCCTTGGTGGCAAGTTCGGTGGCTTCGGCGGCCTGGGTGGCTTGGGTCACGGCTTTGGCGGTGGTTTCGGCGGTCACGGCTTTGGCGGTGGGCTGGGACATGGCTTCGGCGGCGGCCTTGGCAGCTTCAAGGGACTCTTCAGCAAAGGCTTCTAATAGCTAGGCTTAAAAATAAGTTTTTATTATTAAAAATTTTGTAACCAATTCTAGTTGTAATAAGTAAACAAAAATGGCAAAATGAAAAAACTAAAAATTTTGCGTTAAATAAATCGGATTTAATGCTCCATAATATTGCAGCTCGGGCTGAGCGTCGTAGTCCACATCAGCGTCGGGTGTGGTGCTGCGCAATTGCACGCGCGGTGCCTTGGTGGTGCGCCAACTGCGAATGACTTGATGCAGCTGACCCACAAAGCCGCGCCACAGATTCAGCGGTGATTGAGGGGCTGAGAAAGAGCGTTGAGAATAAGCTTTAGGGAGGGTTGAGAATCGAGAGAGGTTTCCATTGATGCCTACCCTCAGTGGTTGGTGGTGCCACCTGTGCATCGTACTCCAGCTCATCTAAGCAGCAGACGCCGACCAGCAACAGCCACAGCCACAGCATTGGGCCAATCAATCGCAACATTTTAAGCTCAAATCAAAACTGAGCCCAAGTCGTTGGCAAATTTATATAGGCGCGCCTCAGTCCAAAGGGCTCTTGGCCACTTTCTCATCATAAAATCGCGAACCATCATAACTGGCAGGCCAAACATAACGAGTGAGTGGTTGTATAGAGAGCGAGACGGACTGACTGGCAGATACCCTGGGAGCAACTATCGATTACTTAAAAAGTTTTTTTCACACAACAAACAGCGGATTTCGATAATTATTTTAGATATATATCGCTAGGTATAATATATTGATCGATCTCAGTAAATCCACGAATATTATTGAGCCACTTAATGTATGCTAAATCTAGATACTATTCAAATAAAATTTATTTATTTTATTTCTTTGCGCAAAAAATAAAAAATATCAAGAATTATATAGAATTAAAAAATTATATCAGAATTATACGTATTATGACTGATCATAGCTATAGAATTCTCATATATTATATATCTTTATTTGCTAAAATCATCCTCTCTCATCGCCATTTGAGAGCCAGCATGAAACTCCCTTTGCCTACTATTAATAATAAACAGGGTATCAAAACGCACATCACTTGCCGAAAAGCAAATATTAAAAAATCACACATATTTATTGAGGCAACGCCAATCGCTGTGCCGCACACAATGGAATATCACAAATATCAAATATATATCTATCGACATATTAAATGCCAAATAAAAGAGCAAACTTTAGCCGTAGAAGCCGACGCCTCCGAAGCCACCACCGAAACCACCGTAGCGACCGCGATAGCGAGTGCGCGTAACCACACGAGTGCGCTGGAAGCCGTAGCCGCCGCCGAAGCCACCGTAACCACCGCCAAAGCCACCAAATCCACCTCCTCCATAGTAAGGTGGCGGTAGTCCGCCGTAGAAGGGCGGCGGTGGTGGGCCAAAGTATTGACGTACTTTGCGAGCACCGCCCTCAGTGTCGTCAGCATCCGTTGTGGCATTTGCAATCACATCCGCTTGAGAATTATCGCCAGATGTTAACAGCTCCGTCTGTGGTTCCTGCACCACCAGTGTTTCCTGCACCACTTCTGACTCCGGTTCCGTCTGTGACTCCGACGCCGCCTGCGACTCCTGTGGTGCCTGTGGCTCCTGTTCCTGAACCACAGACAGCACTTCTTGCTGCTCCACTGCACCACACAGCACCACGCAAATGCCCAGCAGCAGCAGCGGGCCAATCTTCAGGTATTCCATTTCGAATTTTGTGAACTACTAAAAGTCAGCATCGAGTGGCGCTTGAATTTATAGTCGAATATTAGAAGAATTAACTCAATGCAGAGGTTCAATAACATTTCTTGACTGTCATTGAAAGGTTTTTTATTCTTTGGTTTTTTTTCTATCATTTTTATGCCGCACCACCTAAAAAGCAGCGAGTAATTACACTTAAAAGCCACTAGATGAGGGTTCTGTTTGGCTTTTAAGTTGTTTACTTCCAGTTGAATTCGAAATGAAGCCAATCTTCAGTTCATGCTGACAGATGCGGAAGCTTTATAGTGAACAACAGCTTAGGTTACTTGATGTATTACTTTGATATACGGTGTCCAGATATGCGCTACAGTAAACGACCTTTTGCATGGCCAACTGTGAAGAATGTGATTTATGTGCGGCTGATTATCAATTTGTAATAATTATAGCAAATATTTAATGATTTTTGTGTGGTTTATGCGTGGCATTTCATGAATTGATGATAATGTTTTGAGTAAAGTATAATATGATTTGATAAAAGAATAAAATTTATGGAGAGTTTGTGATATTTCTGCTTGAAATATACTCCGAATTTATGTTAAGAGCTCTGCTTATGGTTAGTTATGATAAATTTAGCCATATTCACTACTGTAGCATACTTCATTCAATTCGGATGAAATATTCTCCTGTTTAACAATTTGTCGCTCACAATTCATATTTCCTAAGGAAACTTGATATATGTGTCCATAGTACTTGAGATTCAATGATCGCACTCTTACGCTCTCTCTCCAACCTCCACTGTACTTGAGCTCTCCCTCTCTCTCTCCCTCTTGCCCTCTCTCTCTCGCTCCTTCTCTCTTACTCCTTCTCTTAAACACAGCTGCCGATCTGATTTAACGCTCAGCCAAGAGGCACTTGGCTGACTGCACATAATAGAGTCGATGTGTTTTTTTCTTCGAATGGCCTCATAAGATGTTTGTTGTTGTTGCGTTATTTGTGTATTTTTATTTAGCTAAGCAAACAAAGCCAAGCTGAAAGCGTAAAATGAAACTGGAATAGCAACAACAGCAGCAACAAAACAACGGAGCTACAACGAAACTGCAGCATCATCAGAGTAATGAGAACTCCAAGATGTGGGCATATGTACAGAGATCTAGATCTGTATATGATTGTTTTCGTATGCACATGATATATATCACACTTTAACTGGATTTTATTGGAATTCATAAGATTTTGTTTGCTTTTAATTTATATATATACATTTCTTTCTATATCCACATTGACTCCTGACTTTCAGCCCAAGAAACCGCCAAAGCCAATGCCTTTGAACTTGGCAAAGCCAATGCCACCGCCAAGAAAGCTGCCACCGCCGAGACTTCGACCAAAGCCACTGCCATAACCACCGCCATAACCTCCTCCAAAGCCACCTCCATAGCCACCACCGTAACCACCTCCAAAGCCACCATAGCTGGGCACCGTGGATATGGTGGACACAACCGGCACGGTCGTAATAATCGGCACAGTTTGTATCACGGGCACAGTTTGTATGACAGGTGGTGCGAGGTAACCACCAACGGCACCACCAGCAGCGCCTCCAGCCACTATGCCACCGCCTATAAAACCGCCTCCAATGTGTCGCGTCTTGCGCACAAGTTCATTGCCTTCGTGCACAATGGGCGTGGCCGCCAGCTGGGCAACGGCAAGTGCGAAGATCAGCGAATAAAATGTTCCGCGCAGCATCTTTGAAACCCCAACTGATTGGAGTAGCATCGCAAGCCTCGTTATTTATGCAAATTAATTAGTGGGCCACGTCTGTTCGCATCCCAGAGCGCAGAGGCTGGCCTATTTGCTTAAGCAATTCACAAATACCTGGATGCCGAAATTCCCCAAGCACTGAAAACTAACTTCATTTAGATCTAACTCGAAGTATGCTCATAAGCAGCTGCTTAGTGTACACTGAGAGAAAATTGTGCATGGTAGCAGTACATAGATGATAAAAAAAAGAGCTGAATGAGAAGAAGAAGCAAACGAGGAAGTGAAGTGCAGAATGAGAAGCAGAAAAACGAGATGAAAAAGCGGACGATAGAGGAATCAAAAGGACAAGACGAAAGAGAAACAAAGAAATAAGTTAAATAAGAAGATGGAGCTAAGAAGACCTTGAAGCCGAAAAGGATAGAGTTTGCTCTAGAAAAACAACGAGAAAAGGAATAGAAGGTTTACAAAGAATAAGAGAAAGTTGGCAATATGCAGAAGAAGAAGAAGAAGAAGCAGTCAATCAGTTGATCAATCCATCGATCATTCCTTCAATCACCCAGGTGGATCAATCAGTTTGTTCAACAATTTGTCCGTCAGGAGTCACTCAACATTTATCTCATGATTATTTCTCTCAGTGCACTTCACACATCAACCACTTCAACCACATCGAGCCCAACTGAGTGAAGGTCAGTTTTGGTTGCGAGCCACGTGCATGGCGACGCGTAAGTGAAAACCCGTCCAATGCTTGGTTAATGCGTATGCAAACATAGCTAAGATGATGGGATTTTTTGTCAGTGGTGCTGCATGACGCACCACACGAACGTCGCATAAATACGTTGCGACGTCTGCGCCGGCGTAACAGAACGTAATCAACGCGACATCCAAGATGAGTGGTTTTCTTCAATTGCTGCTGATTTGTGGTGCAGCTGTGGTGCTGCAGGCTTACGGCTGGGGTGGCATCAATGCGGTGCCAGTGGTGCAGCAAGTACCGGTGGTGCAACAGGTGCCGGTGGTGCAACAAGTGCCCGTTATACAGCAACAACCACAGGCGCTGGCCCTAGGTGGTGGCTTGTTGGGCGGTGGTGCAGCTGGCTTCGGCGGTGGTTTCGGCAGCTATCGCGAGACCTATCGTGTGAGAGGACGTGCCTTCGGCGGCGGCGGCTTCAAAGGTGGCTTCGGACATGGCGGCTTTGGTGGTGGTGGCTTCGGCGGCGGCGGCTTTCGCGCACGCTACGACAAAAAGGTCGTGGGCGGATTTGGTGGTGCTGGCGTGCTGGGCGGCGCAGGTGGCGCACTGTTTGGCTAATTAAATATTAGTTATGATAAGTTTCAATAAGAAGTTTATGTCTGTGAAATAAAACCAAAGTCCAATAAAAAGATCCACTTTGGTGTTTAATGCGGTCAGGATAATAAACCACCCTGTATGGTACAATGTATTCTCTTGTAGAAGCACGTTTTGATTATGGCATACAAACAAAACTCAAATTGATACCCTGTAATTACTTAATTAATGGGATTGAAATATATTTCTTATGCTCAAACCCAAAGAATCAGTCTGTATGTGGATTATGTTCAAGCACTAAATAAGACACCCTGTATATGTTGTTATGCTCACGCATTTTGCTGACATGCGCATTTTCAACCCTGCTGCGCTGCTGCCGTTGCCTTTGCTTGGCGCGGTGGTGGCGGTGCGGCAGCGGGTCTATATTATTTTTTATTTTTCTGAATGGGGCAGCCAGCCAGCCAAGGCAGACAGTTTTAGTTGGCCAGGCGCCTTGGCCACAGTTCGAGTCAGTCGCTGGTCGTGGACGCTGACAGCGCGCTCTCGCTCTCTCTCTCTCTCGCCCCCCACCGCTCGCTGTCGCTAATACACTGACGCTCTCTCCTGCTTTGATTTTACAGTTAGAGTTGCACGAGCTGCAGCCGCACTTGCAACACGCTGTGAGCAGGTCGAACGTTTTGTCAATTGTTAAATGAAAACGGCAAAAGGCAAAAGCTAAAAAGTCTAACTAAAAATAGCAACTAAATTTGAGCTATAAATCTGGCATAATTATATACATACTCTCATAAATTTATATATATACACTTATATGTATATGAGAGCCAAGTGTTCTGTGTTGTTTTCTGTGTGTTTAAAAATATAACAAAAACGCCAAACAGCAAAAGCTTCAACAAAAAACTTTTGTCACTCAAAGAGAAGTGAACAAAATATAACTGCATAACTGTAAACAACTACAACAACACCAACAACAAGTGCTAGTATTACTACAAAAAACAACAACAAACATTCAGGTATTTTATGCATTTGCTTTTGAGCTCAACTGCTTCGCGCTGTTTTTCCTTTCAATGTTAATTAAAAACCAAAAACGAAAAATTTGCAAATATTGCTGCGGCGCTCACTCTCGGCGCGCTCTTTCTCTTCCGCTCTCTTTCGCTTAGACACACACACACATGCAGGCGCGTTATCTATGGCCGCTCTGACTTTCTCTCTCTTGCCAGCGTTGCCAGACTGTTCACACACTGCTGGTAGTTCATCTTAACTGCAGCTGATCAAATTTAAGATATTTTATCAAGTGTCGAAGCTTTTATTGTTATTTTTCAGCAGCTTGACGCACGCACGCTCTCACGCTCCTTGCCCTCCTCTCTCTCTGTCTCTCCCTGTCGCCCTCTCTCTTGCTTATCTACCATTACCTGACTTATCTCATGCGCGCACTTCCTTTTTCATTCCTTTTTGCCTGTTTGCCATCCATAGACACGTATCGTTATGCCCAAGAACAACAACAACAACAACTGCTGCACTCTTCTACTTATACTATGTATAAGACGAAAAGCACGCACTTGCCTTAGTCTCAAGTCCTCTGACACCACACGCTTGCAATTAGCGTAATTGCGGCTCAACTCACACACACGCACACTCACACATACACACAGTTGTTGGCATCGGATGACAGCGCCAATTTCTTAAAGAAAACAAATTGTTCACACTGCTCCTGAAGCATTTTGGGCTTCTATAATGAATGTGAAGACAGAATAATACGATTTTATACGAGATTGAATAATATAGTATTCTTTTATTTATAAAATCTAGAGATAATGTAATAATACTGCTTTTATTATATATTTTGTTTATATAGACGAATTATGTTCCCTATTTAATTGCATAACTTTTCGAATTTACTTTCTCGACTTTTCAAAGACTTTTATTGTGTTTGCCCTTGCCTAACAAGCTCATCCATTATTACATTACATTCAATTTGCATTGTAAATTATGGTAATCCTGATGAATTTTGATTATAGCAATTTTGTTTTGGCTTCGTGTAGTCTCTCTCTGTCTCTCTCTCTCTCCCTCTCTCTCTCTCTTCGAGTTACTTTGCTGAGCTTCAAGTTCACATTACGGGTGCACCCAATGTTATAAATAGCTATCAGACTCAAATGTAGCTCCAACCCTCTGGCAAATAAAGTCTCACCCACCACCCCTTACCCATCAGCCACCCACGCTGCTGACGTCGTTGCATTTATAGCCCTGACAATGTCAGCTGTTATATGTTGTTTGTTTCGTCCACCTTTGACATATTGTGTATTTAGTTCAAGGTCATTCGAAAGTTCTGCGTGATAACGCGAAACTGGAGCAGGAAGAGGCTGCTCGACCAAAATTGATTTGTCCACTAGAGAGGGAGGTCAGCAACTGGCTCGCTGCTGTCCACTGTCAAGGGCGACAGCGGAACAAAATAAAAGAGAAAAGGACACATGCGTGTTGTCAGCGTCACTTGATTACTTTTATTCGTGTTGCGAATCCTCTCATTAGTCAAAAAGTGTCAGAAATATCGTTAAGAGTTCATTAACGAGCCAACAGTTATTTATCAATTCTTGGAAAAAACTTTAGACTGGTCATACAAGTATTTGTAATAAGGCATTCCCATTTCCCAACTAAGGAGCTGAATAAGTTAAGTTCCTATAAAGAATTATCAAACATCACTTAGAAGCTTTCCCTGTTAGAAATATTTAGTTCACAAATATTTTCCAGTTCCTAAGTTGTATTATAATTATAAGAAGCTATAAATTCGCGGATGTATTACGAAATTTGAACTACTTTTGTAAGGCAAACAATCAGCCAAGCCTAAGACTCTTGGCAGTTCTAGACCAAAACGTCAATAAAGTATACAAAGTATGACAATAAACCTGCATAAGTGCATGGCAAAGTAAGCTCACTTCGAGTGCTAGCCCAGTCCACCTGGGCTGTCGGTCACTTGGCCGTAAACTGGGCTGCAGGTAATGGCCTGGCATAGTGTTAACGGGTCACAGCTAACAATAGCAAAGGGGCTCTGCACACAAAGTGTTAGTGAACTTTTGTGCCGCAGCCCGGCCGTTTGGCAGCTGTCCAGGACTTGTTTTCCAGCTGGCTGGACAAAGGATTCGCCAACAGCAGTAGCAGCAGCAGCAGCAGCAACAGGAAGCGCAGCCATTGAACATTTAATGTATGCAGAAAGAAAGCGTTGCAACGTTTGCCTTTGTCCACTGGCTCGACTAATTTATGGCTGTCATTTAAACGGGGCCGGCGCCAACTCAGCGCTAAGCTGCAGCCCACGCGACACTCGGGGCAACGCAACGGGCAAGTGACCATAAATTGTGCCCTCTTCTAATCAGCTTGGCTCGCACCAGGCTGCCTCTCTCTGCGCTTCTCATAAATCAGCGACAAGTGGAGCAGCAGCCTAGTTGGCTACGACTTAATGGCAACTAATTGCATTTGCGCCAAAGCAAACAATGTTAAAGTGAATTTGATGGGATGAGCGTGACTAAAAAATACCCTAAGCTTGAGCAAAGAAGAATACTTTGGTGGAAAAGGGGGGGCTAATAATAAGGGGAATTATATGTAGTGGCAATTTGATAGATCTAGCTCTTAATAAGGGAGAACTAAGATTTGCAGTGAAGATTTCCCTATAATCAATCTACCCCACGTATTTTAGTGTAGAGCACAAGAAGACACCACTTTAAATCCCTTTTAGGGTCCACAAACTACAAAATAAGAGCAGTAGGGGCTCCAAGTTATTGTGCGCCAGTCAGACGCCAGTTAAAGACCCAATTTAAGCGAATTTCTTAGGGTTTTGCGCCTTGCCAAATTCAGTTTGTGGGAGAGCAGGCGGTGGCTCAGGGAAAGGAAGAGCAAAGTGATTGAAAATTGACTTTCAGCACGCATCAGCATTTTGTTGTTCGGTTGTTTGTGTCTTTCACTGTCGCAGGATGTTATTGTCCTGTTTATGAGGAAATTTACAAAAAAAAAGATGGCTAAGAAATGGAAAAAGTTGGCTGCCAAATTGAGAATCGATTTTGATTATTCAAAAAGTTTGTTGTGGGTGATGTGTATATATATTTATATATTAGGTATACTGGTATACTGAGTGAAAAAGTCAACTATTGACTGGCAGAAAGTCACTTGAGTCAAGTTTCCGATTGGATTTTCCGCATTCCCAATTAGGACTTCGATAAACTCCTCAGCAGCTCCACAAAAATGTTCCTAATGACAGCAGAACTTAAGCATAAACGAGTCGAACTTCCTGTCTCCCCCACTTTTAATGAATACCTTGCAGAAATTGTAAGCCTCTGCTCCAATTAGTAAGCTAATTAGCATTTGGAATCGTCATATTGTCCTCCCAGCTGAAACTTTTTCACTTCATCTTGCAATGAAGTCACTTGGCTTTGGCCGAAAGTCGCAAATTTAGGCTTGTCAACAAACTTTATGATTGTCATTCACGAATTTACTGAATACAGCCCAATCAGCAAGCAAATTGGCGCACATACAATGACAAGGCATTTGCTCAAGCTCACAGTTTACAGACTTTTCTCGTAAAATAAAGACCCTATACAAAGCATAATACGTACGATTATGTTTGTCATTCAAGAATTCGGTGCGCCGTATGGCTAACAGCTAAATACTTGCCTCTTTTTCCCTTACATTAAGTAATTTATAATCTACTAATCAAAAATATTATAGGCCTTAAATTTTTGGGCCAAATAAATAAATTATTTTACTATTTTCTGAGAATTTTTTATGCCTGCTTTTTATATAAGGAACCAAACAACTGAATTCCCAACATTTCTTAATTTACAATGAATTTCTTATATACTGTTATATAGAGATATTACGAATTTCATAATCTAAATAATTGACTCACCTGTTTATGCTTACAGCAACACAATACAAGGGTAATCCAAAGTAACTGTCGCCGCTCTAGGTGTAGCTGAGTGTTTGCTGGTAGCATGCCAGCTGCAGTTATGGCATCAGATATCAATTGGGATCCAGGTGAGCACAATTCACAAACACACACACACACATGTATATATATAAACACTATAACAATAACCACCTTGCAGCGCTTTCAAAATTAATAACCACATTGAAGGAGTCGGACAATTTGTCCAATGATCAGGAGATAGACTTTCTCAAAGCCTTGCTGGAGTCCAAGGAGCTAAATGCCTTGGTCAATGTGCACACAAAGGTGGCCAAGGTGGGTCGGGATGAAAGGCTAGCGCCTGTCTTGTCCACCTCGTCGCAGGTGCTCTTCGAGGTGCTGGAGCAGCTGTCGCAGCGTTGTCATCTAAACGACGATTGCAAGGAGGCATTCCACCTGCTGCAGGATTCCCATATCCAGGTGAGCTACGCACACATAAATGTCTAAGAACTTTCGCTCAGCTGTAAATTCCGATTAGCACCTGCTCTATGCCCACGATGCGATTGCCCAGAAGGACTTCTATCCGCATCTGCCGGAGGTGCCCATCGAAATGGACGAGGACGAGGAGACCATCAAGATTGTTCAGCTTGTCAAAAGCAATGAGCCGCTGGTAAATTTCGAGCCCCCAATGCTTTCCAATTCATGTCCATTAACTTATGCTCCATACTGTGTCATGTCTATCGTATATATATATATATATATAAATTGCTATAGCTGTCTAACTATCCCAGCCATACATACCTCTCGCATATCTTCACAAAGTCTCTTTGTCCTTTGCCTCCAAACGTTTCGCTTCTTCTTCATGCATATAAAAATCTCATACTCATATTTGCTTTTCAATGCTAACAAATCTTATTGTACATTTTTGCTTTTGTCTAAAAAAAAAAAAAAATAACAAACATTAAAAAATCGAATAAAATCGAAAAACAATTTTAAAATTCGTCCATCAAAAATATTGTTACCAAAATATATATACATAAAACAGACAGGAGCACAAAGTGCGGAACCAATTGTTGTAAGTAAAAAGTCCTTACTGTATAGTGAAAAGCATTAGATAAGACGGATGTTAAACTTGGCACCAACAACAACAACAGTAACAAACAACAATCCACAACAACAACAACCAAAGACAACAACAACTTATGTAATATACAAATCAACTTGATGTACCTCAATGTGAAACCGTCTAAAGTTTTATTTCCACAATTTTCTGTTTATTATTTTATATATTTTATTTTTTATATTTTATATTTATTTTGTATTTTATATTTAATATATTATATATTTTATTTTATTTTTTTTTTAATTTTATATATTTTGTTTTATTTTTTATATTTTATGCTTTCCTTTATTTTCCATTTTATATTGGACTTGTAAAGAAAATCTGTAAAATTGTGCTCTATACATACACATACACATTACATGCCTCACTCACACACTCACACACACACATACACACAGCTACACACTCACCGTCTTCAAGCAGAGTTTATAAATATGGCATTGCCTACTTTTAGGGCGCAACCATAAAAACGGATGAGGAGACGGGCAAAATAATTATAGCTCGAATCATGCACGGCGGCGCAGCAGATCGATCTGGCCTAATACACGTGGGCGACGAGGTCATCGAGGTGAACGGCATCAACGTGGAGGGCAAGACGCCAGGCGATGTGCTCACCATACTGGTATATATACCACAACAGTCTCCAGACTGCTCCAGCAATCGTTAACGTATCTCATCTATATCCGAAACTTGCAGCAAAACTCGGAGGGCACAATTACCTTTAAGCTGGTGCCCGCCGATACGAAAGGTGCTCAGCGCGAGTCCAAGGTGCGTGTGCGTGCCCATTTCGACTACAACCCGGACGTGGATCCCTATATACCCTGCAAGGAGGCTGGCCTGGCATTTCAGCGTGGCGATGTGCTGCACATTGTCGCCCAAGACGATGCGTATTGGTGGCAGGCGCGCAAGGATCACGAGCGCTCGGCACGCGCCGGCCTCATCCCTAGCCGTGCTCTGCAGGAACGTCGCATCCTGCACGAGCGAACGCAACGCGAAGCCAATGACCTGGACTCGAAGCGTAAGTATGGATAACCATGATAGTCGAGTGTATATATATATATATGTATAATCCATTGAAACATTCATTCATATTTCTATAAAAGAAAAGGCTGTTTCCATAGAAGTTCTCTACATTCACTCTTAAGTCAACCTCTAAAAATATTTATCATAGTCATATGCAAAATTTCATAAACTGAAAATTAATAAAATCTTACATACCACATAAAAATATATTAGAAGTATTCCTTGCAGTTGATAAGCTAACCATGAATAACAATTAGCTTAGACAATCAAGTCCCAGGCCTCAATTTAAAAAGCTTGATTGATCTTCACAGCCTTTACGCAATAACAGGAATACCTCTAATATTTCTTTCATCATCTAAACTTCTAATATTCAACCCAATTAGACCTTAACTAATCGAATCCTCGCATGAATCTCATTCGTTTCATTCTAATCACACGCTCACTCACCACCCACATTGCTCCATATCGAATTCCCTGCATACGCAATCCACCTGGTCATCCAGCCGGTTCATGCGCCTCGCTCTGCACCACGCCTCCTGGCTCACCTCGCCTGCAGACGAGCAGCAGCAGCTCCTCCTGCCGCCAGCCCAAGACTAAAAAGATAATGTACGATTTAACAGAGAACGACGATTTCGATCGGGAATTGATTGCGACCTATGAGGAGGTGGCCAAGCTATATCCGCGTCCAGGCATCTATCGGCCCGTTGTACTCATCGGAGCACCTGGCGTGGGACGCAATGAGCTGCGCAGAAGATTGATAGCCCGTGATCCCGAAAAGTTCCGCAGTCCAGTGCCATGTGAGTAGCTGGCAGTGGAGTTGATACATAATAGATGTACCTATATATATGTATTTTCCGTTTCAGATACCACGCGACCCATGCGAACTGGTGAGGTGCCTGGACGTGAGTACATTTTCGTGGCACGCGATAAGATGGACGCCGACATCGAGGCGGGCAAATTTGTGGAGCACGGCGAGTACAAGGGTCACCTCTATGGCACCTCGGCCGAGAGCGTCAAGTCCATTGTGAATGCGGGCTGTGTGTGTGTGCTGAGTCCGCACTACCAGGCGATCAAGACGTTGCGCACGCCCCAGCTGAAACCGTTTCTCATCCACATCAAGCCGCCGGAGCTGAGTGTCTTGAAGGCGACGCGTACGGAGGCGCGGGCCAAGTCCACGTTCGATGAGGCCAACGCGCGCAGCTTTACGGATGAGGAATTTGAGGATATGATCAAATCGGCGGAACGCATTGATTTTGTCTATGGTCACTTTTTCGATGTGGAAATCGTAAATGGGGAATTGGTGAATGCGTTTGAGCAGCTCGTCCAACACGTGCAGAGGCTCGAGAACGAGCCCCTCTGGGCGCCATCCATGTGGGTGCAGTAGGCGTGGCCACGCCCCCCCAACCAACAACTCACTCCCACAAACACCAAAGTATTTGCCATACGAATTTAGCCCAATAACAAAAACAAAACAAAAAACAAAAACAAACAAAGAAAAACTGCTAAGCTAAATGAAAAGTTAGTTGCCAATGTTGCACGGCATTTAGTTAGAATGAGAGAGAGAGCATGAGAAGGCGAGAGAGATATACTATATATATATATAGAGCGATATATAGAGAAAAAATACTATTTACCCTTAGACGCTACTCTTCAGCGTCCTTTCCTTTTCACAACATGTACCTATTTTTGCGTAAAAGTGAAAACAATGAAAAGAATACAATAAAAACAAATGAGAATTGTAAAGAGAGGCCGAACCGAGAGAAGAGAAATTTAATGGAAAATTATTAAAATTTAAATTAACAAAAGAACTAAATCCATTTAACCAAATTTATGCGTCATCTGTTGTACAACAATTATTTCACTTAAACAATGTTTGTCCATAAAAAAGAAAAAAAAAAAAATGAAACAAAACTCCTTATATTAAAGATATAAAATGTTTAAATTTTATAAATAAAACAAGAAAAACCTATAAATGTGTTACAAATTCCAGCTGCGAGAGTTTTTTTCCAAAATATTCTTAAGAATTTTGAATTTGTTTCTGATATTTACAAGAATTTATTTATGAGCAAAATTATAATATTTTTTTTTAAATATTTTTTTAATTTATATTTTAAAAAGTTGTTCAACGTTTTTTTTTCAGTGCATGAATTAAATGTAGAAAATAGAATTTAATGAAAATCTTATCTTGCTATATTATATTTTATAATGATTTATTATACAATATAATATAGTTCATAACAATGATAACATTCTCTTGATAAGACATTCTCTTGATAAAGATAAACCCAACTAAAAATAAGTAGAGGATAGCTTACTTACATAAAGCCATGTATATGATGTATATATAATTGGCTCTATATAAGCAGGCAATTCGCATTTCTCAGATATACAATCTTTAGAGATATGAAGTATCTCACTGGGTAAGTATGTCACTCAAATAAAAGTTAAGTTATAAATGATATAAATTCGCAAAAGCAACTATTATCAATTTGATTATATAAAGATTACTTTGCCATTTAGTCGGAAACTGTCGAAAAAAACAATATTGATGAGGCTTATCTTAGTTCGTTTATAGAATATATACAAGTCGCCTATACCCCAACCAAATAGTTTTACTGGAATTTCTACAATACTTTCACTATATTTTTCTTATTTTCAAAATGGAAAAATTGTCGTGCCCATATCTAAATTTATTTAGCTTACCTTACCTCCCTCCCTCCGACGCATTCTCTCATTAGTTGTCATTGCTAATAGTGATAAGGTCAATCGGCGCGCGCGACCCCAGCATAGTCGAGGTGTAGATAGCCGCACTAGAGTAGGGCAGGGGCGGGAATGTGGAGGTCGCCAACTAGAGGTGAGCGTTAGTAATATTTGTGGTTTGCAATGAAAGATGTGACTGTAAAATATAACAATAAGATTTACTTTATAATAGCCAAATACTTATATTCAATAGATCTTAAAATCAAATATTGAAATAAATATAATTAAATAATCGTTAAAAGACTAGAGTGCTATACAAATATATGCTTTCTAGAATGAAAAATATTTTGGAAATAATATATTATCATTATTCTTATATTATCATTATTTGGAAAACCCTGATAATGTCACCAATTTTGGGCTCATCTATAAGCCTTTTCTTTATCTGTTTTTAATTTGAAATCACGAGTAACTATAAAATAATTGTCAAGTAATTATTTGATTTGTGTCCGCTATCGCTCCTCGCTAGAAACGGCTGATCGACCATGATCATTCCGCGATCCACGCTCGCCGCGAGTGGTTGCTCTTTGCACCAAGCGTTTGTCTATTTAAAGAGTAAGAAGAAGCAGAGCACGTCTCTCCCTCCGTTCTTTCGATTCACCCAACTACGAAATAAGCATACAGAGCGAATACAGCCGGAAACTATGACGACATTTGAATTAAGAAATTTGGACGAATGTCTGGAAAAACATTTGCCAGCCGAGGAGCTGAAAGAAGTCAAACGCATACTCTACGGAGTTGAGAAAGAGTGAGTAGAAATGCCTACTACTAACTATGTATACATACATATGGACATACATACATATATGTAAGTCAGTTTTACTACTGATATGGATAGTACATATATCTATGTGCTAATCAGAGCTTAATAATAGACCACACAGCGAGCTGATAAGGCAACAAAGTTACGTAGCGCAGATAAGTCTTAGAACAGGTTCAAGATTTGGGAGGTTCGGTAATAAAATCTATAAAGTATACATACATATTAAATTAAATTTAGTTTTAATATATGTACATATACATACATATCTATAGCAAGTATACGCGGTTTTTTATATGTAGAAAAATTAGCTATGCAGTGATGAAGCTTGAATACCCTAACAGAAAAATTCAGTGAATATCTAATATGAAAGCACTTAAAGAGATAGAGAGAGAAAGAGGGACAGAGAGAGACAGTAAGGTAACAAATAAAGTGTATATATATACAATAATAATTATATATTATAATACATGTATATCTTTATATATGCGACATTTCTGATAACTAAATGACAGACTCTATTCTTTAGCGTATATTAAAAATTCAATGAGCAAAACAGAAACAAATATATAACAAGCTGAGCGCATTGTTTACGAAGCAGTGGGAATGAAAATGAAAACAATATCTCTCTCTATATCTCAACCCTCTCCCACACTCACTTCCACATTGATAATGTCAAAGGGCATTCTCTCTTTATCTTATATCACTCTCCGTTCATTCTCAGACCTCTCCCTCTGATATATTCCCCTTCCATTTCTCTCATCCCGTCCTTCTCAAGATTTAGCTTTCATATGGGTTACCTGTCGAATCTCTCAGTCTCGCCTACACTCTCCTCCACACTCACACACTCTTCGATTTAAACGTTCTCGCACTCTCCCATACGCTCTCTATTTATTATTAAATCACTCTCGCCTCCTCATTTCATTCTATTCCTCTGTCAAGCTCATTCGAACTCACCCTATATCTCTTTTCAACTCTCTTGCCTGCCCTCCAACTCTCTTCCAATCTAACTTCCTCTCTGTACAACATTTTCATCGCCCTCAGCAACACTCTGAAGCTGCCAGAGAGCGCTTACAAGACCGCCGAGCAGAATGGCTTCGAGATCAAGGGCTACAGCTTTGAGGCTCGTCCCGAGGAGCTGCGTAAGCCGCGCCTGGTGCGCATTGGCGCCATACAGAACTCCATAGCTCTGCCAACGACGGCGCCTATCGAGAAGCAGCGCGAGGGCATTTGGAGTAAAGTGAAGCTCATGATCAAGGCCGCAGCCGAGGCAGGCTGCAATATTGTGTGCACCCAGGAGGCGTGGAGTAAGTGCAGCCAAATCAGTCCATAAATAAAGTCCAATCTAATTCCCCTTTCTCTAGCCATGCCCTTTGCCTTCTGCACTCGCGAAAAGTTTCCCTGGTGCGAGTTCGCCGAGGAGGCCGAACATGGCCCGACGACCAAAATGATGTCAGAGCTAGCCAAGGCCTACAACATGGTCATCATACACTCCATCTTGGAGCGAGACATGGAGCACGGCGAGACCATTTGGAATACGGCTGTTGTCATCTCGAACAGTGGCCGTTACATGGGCAAACATCGCAAGAATCACATACCGCGTGTGGGTGACTTCAATGAGTCCACCTACTACTTCGA
Source organism: Drosophila navojoa (assembly GCF_001654015.2). Next base: position 544,933 of record NW_022045872.1, on the reverse strand, counting down.
GGGCAACACCGGGCATCCCGTTTTCGAGACAGAGTTCGGCAAGCTGGCGATCAACATTTGCTATGGCCGGCATCATCCCCAGAATTGGATGATGTTCGGTTTGAATGGAGCTGAAATTGTGTTCAATCCGTCGGCTACGATTGGACGCCTCTCGGAGCCCCTGTGGGGCATAGAGGCAAGGAATGCGGCTATAGCGAACAGCTACTTCACAGTGGCCATCAATCGAGTGGGCACTGAGAAGTTTCCCAACGAGTACACCTCCGGGGATGGCAAGGCAGCGCATAAGGAATTCGGACCCTTTTATGGCTCTACTTATGTGGCGGCACCAGATGGCTCCAGAACTCCCGTAAGTGTGCTCCTGCAATAAACCTCTCAATCGAGCTAACGAGGCATCATTTTCCTATAGAGCTTATCCCGCTGTGAGGACGGTCTGCTGGTCACGGAGGTGGATCTGAATCTGTGTCGCCAGGTCAAGGACTTCTGGGGCTTCCGCATGACCCAAAGGCTTCCACTCTATGCCGAATCCTTAAGCAAGGCAGCCGCACTAGATTTCCAGCCACAAATCGTGCGAGAGAAGTAGAGGCAAAGGCAGCTTCTGGGAGTAGTCAACAATCTTTATATAGTTAAAAAAATTTTGTAATAGTCTTTTTTGCATGTAAAGTTACATATATATATATTGTACTCAAAATTTAACAACTCTTTCTGAAATTTCGGTAGTAATCGCAGCTAGATTGTAGGTATAGTAAACCCTTTTGGTAGTAGCCCGTTCGTTTATCTTATTTAGTAAATCTCTTAGTTAGATTTTTGAATGAACTTAATAGGTGGAGCTCCTGTAGAAGGAAATAATGCGATCAGCCTCGCGTATCCCCGACTCTACAGCACCGTGAACTGTCGAATAATGATTGGAGCTGGTTGCCTCGCCCGCAAAAAATAATACTGGTCGCGCTGTTATTGGCGGGGTTTCAGATGTTGAGGAAATACTCGTGTCAGACGGCTCACGCGTTTCAGCGACTTGTACATGGATTGGCTGTGCGAGACTCTTGGGTCCCGTGTCATTCTCAGTGGCTAATACGGATGGGTAGGAGTAGGAGCCGCGGTGTGCCGGATCAGTGCTCCATTTGCTGATAATTACATTGTTCGGGCGCGACACGTTAAAGTTGCGCAGGAAGTGATTCAGCATGCGCACAATGCCGTCCACTAGAGCAGAGTGCTTTATGGTCTCGATGGCCTCCACATGGACTCCACAGGCCCAGCCAAGTAGAACGCGTGGCTGATGGTCATACACATGGAAGCCATAGATGTCCTTCAGCCAGGGCTGAGCTGGCAAGTCCTGTGCTCTCCACAGCGCATTAAAGCCGCGCCAGTCATCTGGCCAGAATTTCTCCTGAAACTCAACAAAAATCTTGCAGACGTTGCCGAATCCCATGCTATTGATCGCTTTGCAGTGAGAGTCTGGTAAAGAGGGCTGAAAGAGCGTTGAGCTATGCTTGAGCACGCCTAGCGAGAAAGTGATGACTACATGGTCCGCGGAATATTTCTCTTTCTCACAGCTCACCAGCACAGAGCCATCTGGACGATCCCACTCGACTTGACGAACCCTTCGGTTCAAATCGATGCAGCCCTTGAGCACTCCATGCTCATTTAGGTCGTCGCCATTGACGAGGTGATGCAAGAACTGCTTGAAGCTGTAAGAAAGGCTAGGTTATAAGACCAACAAAAAAACTACTTTAGTCGCGAGTGTCCGGCTGGCAAAGGATGAACGTAAAGGTGGCAGGAAGGACAGACGGACATATACGATTTTAGCCCAATTTTTTTAGACTATATGGCCTTACCCCTTGTCGCGCCAATTCAAAAGTCCGCTGCCACCGCATGGCTGGAAGCTCCAATAGTCAAAGGCCGACATATCCGTATCCGCCATATTGCCTTCCATTTTCTTGAAAGTAACAATAAACTCTTTGGCTAGAGACCTATCAATGCGGATATTTTGTTTTTCGACCTCTCGGTCAAACATCTTGGATAAATAGTCACCAAAGGTGATTGTGGGATCAATTTTGTCGTCCTTCATATTATCATAGACGGTAGTTATCAAATCCAACATTTGGTCCACAACACCCTCCGTAATCTTTTTTCCATTCGAACGTATCCAATCCATATTTGCAATCGTACCATTTGTTTTTCCCAGCTCATCCACATCTGCCATCTCATAGACCAAATTGTTATCCTTTCCATAGACCCACTGGGCACCCAGATCAATGTAATTGTCAGCGAATTTCATGGTCTTGATACGACCGCCAATTCGATCAGACATCTCTACAATGCGTACATTATTTAAGCCGTTATTCTTCAACTCCACAGCACAGGCAAGACCCGCTACACCGCCACCCAATATCAAAATTTTTGGATCATATTGTACAAGATCAGATTTTCTCAGAGTCCCGCGTACATGACTATTCCTAGATGGGCTACCTTTTGCGTTTTTTTTCGACCAACACTGCAACAATTCGAATTGCCTTCATAAGCTGTCGCTGATTATGTTCCAAACGCGTTTTACTTACACTTCCCATATAAAAATTTACGAAATTTGTATATATTATAAATATCTGTTACGTCAAAATTACGAGAAACAAAATCAATCATGATTTTTGGATTTTTTTCTTGGTGAGTACAACTAGTCAATCAGTCATACATATTTAGACTATATCATCAATCATTTACACTTATGTATCAATCTATCAATATATAGTCAACATCTACCATTAATAGTTTTAGTCATAGATTTATATTTACGATAAATAGTGCATAGTCAAATTTCTAAAGCTCTTTACATGCTTATGTATTTATATCAGCTATATATACATATATATCATCATCAGCATATATGTATATACATATGTATATATTTCTTAGAGTCTATTCAGGATGTATTGTTCAGTTAAATTTGATTGATTGTTTTTTAAATTTAAATCAGTTTATGCTCAAGCTATTGAACAGTTACTTATGAAATAGGGAAACACTTTGTAATGGTATATCTGCATTTTGGCCATGGACATAGCCAATGAATCATTGTCAATCAGCAGGCTGTTGGTTCGTTTAGGCCACAGTACACAGCCTGAAAAGACTTCAGCATCAATCAGTCAATCAGTCAATCGTCCATCAGTCAGCCAAGAAGAGTCTGTCCAATGAAATATGCAGCGATTGCTATAGCTGCGATTTGGCCGTCGCTTCATTTAGGCCATAGAAATCCGCCAATCGATCAGCCTCTCTCCAGCCGGCCTCCACAGCTCCATGGACCGTGGAATAGTAATGCAAGCTGCTCGCCTCGCCAGCGAATTGGACAATGGGTCGATCACAGCGACTCTGTTGGGGTAGACTTCGGCTTCGGCTTCGGCTGCGGGCCGGCGACTGAGGTGTCATGGCAACCACTGTCAAGGGCTGCGCTAGATCCTGGGCGCCAGTGCCCAAGCGTTCCGTGTCCATGGAACGGAAGGAGTACGAGCCACGGAAATTCGGGTTCGTATACCAGGCGGAGGTGCAAAAGCTGACTGGTTCCGGTACATGCCAATGCAGGAAGCGACGAAACAGATACATACAGCCAGCGAGCACTTCATTTCGATCCAGTGACTCCATATGCCTGCCACTCGCATTGATGATCCAACCAGCCAGAACGCGCGGCTGATAGCTAACTCGGTAGAAGCCGAAGACATCCTCCAGCCAGGCACGTGACGTATTCCGTATATCACCCAAGTCCTCCTCCCGCCACAGCAGTGTGAAACCCGTCCAGTCCTCGGGCCAAAATGCCTCCGGAAACTCCACGAAGATTTTGTTAACCGTGCCAAAGGCCAAGCCTTGGATGGCACGCTGCTTGGCCACTGGCAGCTGTGGGTCAAACATCTGCAAGTGTTGCTCCTTGAGCACACCCAGGGATACGGTCACAATCACATGATCAGCCAGGCAGCATTCCCCGTTGCTCAACTGCAGCTCCACGCGAGAATCGTTGCGATTCCAGAGTATCTTTTTAACGGCACGATTGAATAATACTCGCTGTTCCAGTACGCCCAGATCCGAGGATGTTTCCAGCTCTCGACTGCGTGTGAGCAGGCGTAGCAGCTCCACGAATCCTTTGTCCTTCCAATTGAGTAATATGTCGCCTTCGCACTCCCAATAGTCCAGGTAGCCACGACCCGACACCTCCTCGAGATTATCAGAGGCCTCTACGGAGTTTTCGAACTTTTGATAGTTATCAAAGAACTCGTTAGCCAAAACTTTGTCTATATCGGCATTCTCGGGTCGACGTAGCATTTCATAAAACTTATTGGACAGGTAACTGCCCAGGGAGCCGCTGCAATGCTGCAGCTCCATCTGGCGACTGACCAGAGAATCGCCCACAATTGCCTTGAGCCTGTTGGCCACATTATCGGGTAATACCTCCCGATTGCTGCGCACACATTGATAGTTCTCATAGACCGGACCAGTGGACTCCAGTAAATCCTTCTGGCTGGCCAGCTGATAGACTATGTTATCCTGCTCTCCGTGACACCACTGCGCCCCAAGATCAATCACATTCTCGCCGAAAGGTATTGTGTGTATGCGACCGCCCAAACGGGACTCGGCCTCCACGATGAGAACATTCTGAAAGCCATACTCCAGGAGTTTCGTCGCACAGGCAACGCCCGATGCTCCGGCGCCGATGACAACGATCTTTAGATCCCGATGCGATTTACTCATAGCTTACAATATATATGTTAATGAATAAAGTAATCAAGATCTGCAAAGAAACTGAATGTAAGTGTTGGAAAACTAGACTCAACTAGAATATGTGATAATGGTGGGAAGGTAGTAAGAGAGGCAACATGAATGATGAAATAAACATAGAATAGAGGTCTTTGATCTTAAATTTCCTTAAATACATTACATTAGCACAAAGTCTGTCCAAACTTCACACTATATACTCCATAAATATTCTTAAAATCAGTCGTATACAATAATCCTATAAATCAATAATCAAATAATCATTTTAAGTAGAATAAAACATAACATTATTTAACTAACCCAAAGAAACGCCTTAGTCGAGCTTCAATTAAACTAATTCGAATTCAAAACATCCATCTTTCAACTCTTGACATGCTTTAGAAATCTCCATTTAATTTTGTTCTATTGATCTAAAATTTTAATTATAAATGATGAACTGTAATCAATTTTCAAAAAGCCAACTTAACATAAAATTATTAATATGAATAATTATGTAATATAATACCTTCAATTTGATTTAAAAATACTTTATACTAACGAAAAATAATTAAAGTCTTTTATTATCAAAATAATCTTGTCTTGCGTTACAAACTTCTCCTAAAACCCATCATACCCAAGGCCTTCACTTGCCACTTGCCAACGCCGGGTATACCGTAATAGTATATGCATGTGTTTTGTTTGTGTCTGTTTGGGTTTGTGTTTCTGTTTTGCAGCGAATATGCATTGCAGTGCGACACGTGCGCAAGCAAACGCCGTTAGATGGGAATTCCGTCTGCCTATTTGCTTATGCATTTGCTTTTGCAATGGTGTTAGTTGCCTATGAAAATACAAAGAGAGTAAACAAAAACAAACTGCAGATGGCGCGATGACATAGTGCAACTAAAAACAGCTGTAAGAATTTATTTGAAATTGTGTTTGCTGATAAGCCGAACCACGCGCAACGTGCTCTAATGACAGTCATAGACTGAGAGGGAGAGCACATGGAACTCGCTCTAGTACACGCATGATACGTATAAAGTTCAACATGCATTTATAAATAGAACATAATATCGTCATGTGTGCGTGTGTGTGTGTGTAGATGTACGGCACATTCAGCTTATGCATCTTGTTTGACCAGCCTGGACCATGCAGCCAGTTTTCTAGTTACCAACCCCCTCACAGCACCAATACCAATAGCCGCTTATACAATGCCTTCACACACACACAAAGGCAGAGGAGCACGCGCTGCTTTGACGACTGCTGTTAGACAGAGAGCGCAGCATTGATTTTATATGTATGTATGTAGTATAGATTTGACAAAATGACCAAAAAAACTTTTCAAGGTTCAAGAGCAATGCATAAAATTATAGCCAAAACACAAAAACTGCACACTTTTGCTAACACAATCATGCAAACATAGATATAAATATGTATGTATGTATGTAGTCACATAAAAAGCTTCACTTGGTGTCGCGTGTCTCACTCACCAAATATTTGTAATTTTTTTGTCGCTTCTTTATTAATATTTTATATTATATTAGCTATATTTTATAAATCCAGCATTTAGATTATTGTATATGTGTGTATATAGTTATAAAATTCACTGCACATTAATGTTAAAAATTATTTCGTGGGCTCTGCGCTCTGATGCAGAGTCAAGCGCACAAACAAAACTGAGAATCATATGGAAACGTGCTGCTCCACAATGCTTATGCTGCGCCAGTGGCGTACGCACACAGCTCCAACCGGGCAGCCCACACTGCCTAGCCAAAGTTTCGCTAGACAAACTTTCACTGTTACGCCACTGTGCATGCTCTGCTCATGCTGCGAGAGACACTGAGAGGGAGAGCTTTCATCGGTATGAAAGCTCATCTAGCAAAAGCGCGCCAAGGCGAATAACCAGCTGACCGGCGTTTTGGCATGGAATGATGAATGAGCGCTGTTGCTCTATGGTGTTGACGGGGGAGCGAGACGGGGCTAGTTTTATAAAAAATGTATAAGACTATTATAAAGCATACGTAGCAAGCTTATCATATTATGAGGAAATGAGTCTTTTGAGTTAATAGTGAATTTGCTACGCATAAATTATACATCATTATAAATACGCTTGCTACGTGTAAATTTCTCATACTTTACAAAAACAATGATTTGTACATAAGTCATATGAAACATCAAAAATTACTACGTTTGATTATAAGTAGTATTAATGACATGCTTATACGTAAAAGTATAAGAAGTTTAGTAAAGTAGTTATACGACATAGCTCATAGCTAAATATTTGTAGCACGGTTCTAAAAGTTGTATGACTGACATGCTATTTATACCCATATTGTTATAGCTATTGGGTCTTCTACCACAGCTTATCGCTAAATACGATCTCCTTGAATATGCAATCCTGCTTGGCAATGCTGACCATGGACTTCTTGGACTTCATCGCATCTTGAACCTTCTCTCGCACCTCGGCGGCCTTTACATCATTGCGGATGTAGAAGAGGCGCACCAAGTGATCCTCAGTCAACGAAGGATAACTGCCCAGCAGCGTATGTAAATCCAATGCTAGCAACTCAATGTCCGCGACTATGAGAGCGGATAGAGTGGTGATCAAATCCAAGGGCGAATCGCTCAGCGAAATCTTTGGTGCGATCTTCTCAAAGAACTGCTTAATGCGCTTCGCTTCCAAATTGATTTTTCTGGTAATCGCATCGCATTCGCTGCGAGACTTCGAAAGTCTCTTCGATAGGAGGGCTCTTATATAGCGCTTCGCTAGCAACTTCTGTGCCTCATTGATCACCATCTCGAAATTGGCGGGCAGCAAGTGATTATAATCCTGAAAGTAATCATCGAGCGTAACACAAATGGTGTCCACAGCAATGCTGCTGCCGAGCCACTTGACCGTGAATAGATCATTGAAATGGCATTCCATATCAAGGAAGGCCTCCTCCAGCAAATAATTGGCTGCATGTGCACGGATCCTTTGAAACGTTGCCAACAGCTTCTCGAAATCTTCGTAATGTTCCGTCCGGGATTTGGGCCAAAACAGATGCTTCATTTGCTGTGCCATTTCCACCACATTCTGACTGTTATTTACAATGGTTATGATATAATGGGTAAAGTATTTGATTTGATCTCGATTCCGAAAATGATGCTCCTTCAATTCGATGACATTCTTGAGGTAGGTCTGTCCGAACAATTCCACCTGTTGTATGCTGAGCACCAATGCCTTAAACGTCAACTCCTGGTGAATGGTGTTTGTCACCTGCAAATGCTGATCGATCATCTCGAATATGATCACTGGACCAGCACTGTTATAGTAGTGATCCCGCTGATCGGGCATCTGCTCGGAGTACCATTCCTGTTTTTCCGAATCCACTGTCTTTTTCATCCAATCCTGATAATTGCGTTCCATATTCTGCAAGTACTCATCCTCTAATGATTTCAAGTGCTCCGGATGCAGCAGCGGACGCGAGAGCTTAAGTACATCCACATTTAGATCGGGATGAGACATTAGATCAGCGCCTGGATAGGTGTGCATAACCCAGGCTAACATGGAGACATATTCATTGCCTTGCAGGCCCGATTTCACAATATTGTCCAACTGCGAGACAAGGAAGTTAATTTGTATATATAAAGATATTAATTATATGACTCACATAGCTGGACAATCCTTCGTGATAGAACTTGACATATTCATTAAATATATCGTAATGAGGTGGAAAGCAGGGAACGCATAACGACTTAACCACGCGCAAATCTTCGAGAATTATTTGTCGCAATATCTCCAAGTCGCGCACTAGCCACAATTTGTTGTCCGCTCGCTCCTCCAGCTTGGAGCCCTCGATGCGTGTGATGACAGCTGCTTGGAGGACGTCCATAATCATGGCACGCCATGCCTTAGGTCTGCCAGGTGGCAGGAAATTCGTGACCTTTTGCTGTTGCAGCGCGAATTGATCGTTTTTCTCCTCACGCTCGATGATTCGCAGTGCAGTCACAATGACCGTCGGCTTCTTTCGGACCGTGTTTAGCGTGCGACTTATGATCAGGCGCAGCTTCTTCTCCAGCGCCTGCGACACTTGATCCACCTTCTCGAAGTGGCGCTTGAGTGTGATCTTGTCGGAGGCATGCTGCTTGGGCTGTTTGTGCAACTCATAGAGCAGATCATCCCGCGAGTTCTCCAAATCGGCCAGACACTGATGTGCATTCAACAGTTTGTCCTCGTCTATGAGTGCCATGGTCTTCTGCACACTTGCATCCACGTTGAAGATGTGCTTCAGGTTTTCCATAGCCGTTGCATATTGCGAATGCTTGGTATTCTCCTCACGAACAACTTCTAAGGCGTCGTAGATCTCCGGTACGCCTTGGAGTAGTCGTTCCACTTCGGCCATGCGGCGACGCACCTCACGCACATCCAGCATACAAGTCTCTAGCTGCTTGAGACCCACTCGCACGCCCTCCAATTGATTTTGCATGCCCGTCTTTAACAACGCCTCCACGGATGCTTTTTTCCGTGCTATGCGGTGTCGATATTGTTCCACTTTCTCCAGCTGCCCAGGACGTTGCAGCATATTTTGTATATCTTTGAGCGCCGCTTGGCGCGCTTCCTCTTCCAATTGTTGCAAATCCATTGTTCAAAATAGCTTTAATACTTTAAATGAATATTTAATTACAGCTCATTTCTACTGAAAAATGAAAATAGCTTAATTACCGATGGCTGAACAGCTGTTTTTGTTGACGTGTCTATCGATATTTGCAGCTATGGCACAGCCGTTTCTACATATCGATAGTTGATGGGCAGCACTGGATTAAAGCACCTGATTTTAATTTTAAAAGCCGGCTGCAAATTAATAATTATATATGTATAAGGCTAAATGTTGACTTTATCAAAAGTTTTTGGTGAGCAAAATGAGTTGGTTCCATTTATTGCCAGCTATAAAAATGAACTGGAAACTGTTAAAGTATTGCACACACTGCCTGCAGCCAAGCAGCAACGTTTCAATGAGTTAACCCACGAATTGCTGGACTCTTTAGACGATGTCCACGATTTAAAGGCCTGTGCCGAACGCTCGCGTTCTAACCGAGAGCATGGAAATGCAGTGTATACAAAGAGATCCAAGACAAATGAGAGCGATCGAAGAGAATCTTTACTTCTTGCCTGTCACTTATATACACAGGCCATTCTGCAGGCAGAGAATGTCCACGAGGAGCTCTGTTTGGGCTATGCGAATCGAGGCATGGCCCTGCAGGAGTTCGGCTTATATAAGGAAGCCTACGACGACTGTGAGTGTGCACTTGAGTATGGCTATCCCCAGAAGCTACAGCATAAGCTAATAATGCGACAGGCCCACTGTGCCTGGCAGCTGGGCGATGTTCATAAATTGAGCGAGCATCTATCGTGGTTGGAGCAACAACAGTTAAATGCAGGCTATGTAAACCAATTGGAACAGTTGCAGCAGCAGCTGACAAAGCTACAAGAACAGCAGAGCTCTGAGCCGAAAGAGGAGCTGGCGAGTGAGCAGGTTCCGTCGTTGCTGATCCTAGGAAAGAACCACAAGATGTGAGTAAATAATATATATATTCAATTTCAATAGATTGATATAGATATATTATAGATCGGCCCATTCCGGCATAAAGGGACGCCACATGGTGGCCACGCAGTCCATCCAATCAGGTGACATCATATTCAAGGAGCAAACGGCGTGTTTTGTGCCTCTCGAGCCGGGTTTGATCTGCCAGCAGTGCGCTGCAAGCGTGCTTTATGCGCCCATACCCTGTTCCCAATGCCATCAGCGAGTGGTCTACTGCTCGCGTCGCTGTCGCCAACTAAACGAGCAGATCCACAGCTACGAATGTGCTGGCTATAAAAAAAATCTGTTTACCCTGTTGGGCGTCTCGCACTTAGCTCTCCGAATGGTGCTGTGCTACGTGCAAGAATGGCAGACTGAGCTGGTCAGAGGCTCAAGTGTTCAAGAGAAATGGAAAATGCTAATGGACAAGGCTAGGAAATGTTATGATTGGTCAAGTGCTTCGCAGGGTTTGCTAAGCTTATGCATGATGAGCCATCTGGATAAAGCAGCTTCCGAGGAGCTCATATACTACGCGCTCTGCGCTAATCTCTTGCAAGTTTATCTACACAAATGCACCAATTTCTATGAGCAGTTAGGAGTCGATGCTCGCGAGGATTGGGACTTATTGATAGCTGCCTTAATTCTACGCTGTGCCGGCCAGCTGCTCTGCAATGGCCATGTTGGCGACACCATTTTACTACGCTCCCAGTGTCACATGATGGAATCGAAGCTCTGGCGGGCACCTTTCCGTTTACATTTAGGCCAGATGCATAAATTTGATAGCGTTGCTCTGACAACGGCGCTCAATTTACCATATTTGGCTCTCTGCAATCATGCTTGTGCCCCTTCAATTCGTCTCCACTGCGATGGTCGCGCGGTCAGCTGCCTGGCAGCCAAACAAATTGAGGCGGATGAGGAGATCTTCAATTGCTATACCTTGGACTATAGAAATTCCAGTTGCGCCATGCGCCAGGCCCAACTGCAGCAGACTTTTAAATTCCGTTGCAAATGCATCAATTGTACCGGCAGCAAACCTGATGAGATTTTTGTGAGTAAATGTATTTTGATCTAGTTGGATAGCTTTACTAATATATATACTCTACACTAGTTGTCCTTCAATCGCTATCGCTGCGAGTTCTGTGCCCACATCTTTGTACCTTCCAAGCAGGAGGAATTCAAATGGTGGGAGTCCGAGTCTAACTTGGCTATTAAGTGCTCCAAGTGCCAGGCGACACAGTTGTTCAACTGGTATGGTATATTGCGGAACACTCTCGAGTTTTGTTCTGAACAACAACAGCGTCGCAAGGCGTATAAAGCATTTGAAGAACTCGACACTTGGCTGCTGGATTATCATAGCTTAAAACTGCACTTGGCCCAGCAGCTGATTGCGGCCTGTCTAACAGCCAAAGCTAGTGAGTGAGGAAACGCACATAAATGAAGACAGAGAAAAGGAGAGAGAAATTCTTTACAAGGCCCCTTCACTTGTCCCCTTGCCTGTCATATAGATTTGCTAGCTCCAGACAATCCCATAATTCTTTTCTACAATATTATATTATACTGACTCTGACTGTAATATGCCATCTCTAATCTCGTCTCTACTCGTCCATAGATGGCGCCACCTTCGATGACATCGACTACAAGCAATTGTCACGCATTTTGGATCACCTGCTGGCGGGCGTAGCCGCACAGCATGGCGCTGACTCCATGACCTACATTAGCCATTTAACCTACCTAATGGACTTAGCAGCCTTTGGCAAATACAAATGCAGCAGCGAGCAGCTCAGGGCTGTGCGCACTGCCATCAATTATTTACCAACGGATACGAAGAGGATTTTTGTCAACTATTACAACGATTTTATTGAGCAGCGCAGTGCAGCTAATGGTAATGCTAATGCTAATGCTAACGCTTAACAACAGTAATAAATTCTCTAAGAACAACAACAATAACAAACATACGCTGGCACTTTTGTTTCATTTTCTAGCTTAAGCTACACTTTTTTTAAGAGAGAAATCGAGACAAGGGGAGAGTGATGACACCCTGTGTGTTTTTCCGTGTTTTATATAAAATGTGAGGCATATTCATGAGGCATGACGCCGCGGCGTGGGTAAAATGTGTGCGATGTCGAAAACTTGAGCAAGTTCGTAATGTCGCTCGTATAAATGTCCGCAAAGCGAAATAGGCGTCGTGAAAAATACGTCGGATTGTGATACGTACGGAATACGCTGCCGAATTGTTCGTTGAAGACATTTTTCGTTTTATTCCTGCAAGAGAGAAACGAAATTGGATAACGTGTGAGTACAGTAATATTACAATATATACATATAAATATCTTATATTATATATCTTGTAATATAAACAAACCGCAACTGATCCCGTTCAATCATCCAATTTTTCAGACATTCCTGGGCCGCCGCGCTGTCATCATCCTGCGTATCCTCAATCAGCTGCGTCAGCATTTGCAGCCAATTGGCGCTCATCTTGAAATCCACACGATTCAGTGTCTTAATCTCATGCTGCAAAAGGAGTTTAGGTAAGACATACAGATATATTTCAATTATATACAGGTAACACTCACGTTTAGCTCGCTAATTATTGCACCTGTGCGCCAGCTGTGCTTCAAAGTAACATCAGCTAGATCGCTATACGGATGATCCCCAAAATAGAGCACAGAATGACCGCGCCAGCCCTTCAGCTCCTGCAACTGCCGTACAGAGCCCTGTGGAGTTGATATAGTAAGTACAGTGAAAATTAGTAGGAATTCATGCTTACGAGCTCTTACTTAATATATGTATTACAATCCGCATTAATATCAACAGGTGAGCTTAGGTTTCTCTTTAGAATAAAAACAGATGTGACAAGCGTAAAGACACCTGTTGAATTTCCAGTTCTAGTTTCTAGTTGGGACTTGAAACTTGTTGAGCAAGTTTACATTTTAATAGGTATTTGCACAGCTTTAGCATTTACTATGCAAATAAATTTCAGGCGAATTGCACACAGCTGCTGTTAGCTTAAGCTATTTGAGCTCTTCAGTTAATTTCCTATCTATATGTATACCTCATAATAGATTTTTCCCTTTTCCAGCTTGAATACTCGATCCCATAGATGCGATCGGGTTTTCTCATCGTACAACCTTATTGGCCGAGATTCGTCTGTAAAGAACTTGGGCTTGCGTGCCTGAACGATGACCACATCGAAGAAATCTCTCCAATTTTCGCCCACCAGATAAGACATGCCACAGTTCCTATAGGAGATGATTAGAGAATGGTATTAAATCAGCTATTTGCAGCTAGTTCAAACTTGGCTTACACAAACGAAAATGGACTATTCGTAACCAGGAAAAGATTCTTGCCCGCCTGCTGAAGTTTCTCAAAATATTTGGGCAGCTTTGCATTGCGTTCGATATATTTTTGCGTGTCCTTCATGACCGTGGCATGCATTATGGGGTGGCAGGAGCCCATGGCTGTTCTTGTGTCGTGGAATACGATCTCTGGATTATAATCTATTCGATTCCTTTCAAAATATTCAATAACATTGCAGAGCAAACACATTTCGGGCACTGAAAACAGATCCGCCAATTGCACCATTTTTGAGTTGGTATTGTGCTAAAATCGAAATACATATAGATAAGATATATCAAATAAAATATTGATTATTTTCAGATAATTACTCTATAGCTATTATTGGGTCCTTCCACATAGGCAATGGGCAGCAATCGATTGTGATAGAGTTTGAGCACTTCGTCAGCTTCGACTTTGGTGCGTCCACGATAGACTGAGCCCAATTGCAGTTGCAAGAATGAATCCAATTTGACCAATAGCCCCTTCTCCACATCATAGTGCAAGCCTCGTACAGCGAAATTGGGCTCATATTCCAGATCCAAAATATCCTCCGGATAGCGAAAACGCTTAACCAACATTTCCCGAGCCAGATTGTACAATAAATCCTCCAGCAACGGCTTATAGCAAGCCAAAGTGTAATCATAGTCGAAGCCATAGACCTGCACCTCACTGAGATCCAATTCGTTGCATGCAAAAACTGCATCTGGATGCACATCCACGGGCAATTTTTTAGCTAAAATATATATAAAATGTATTAAACCGATACACGAACACTTATACATAATATAATAGATAGACTGTGTATAAGAGTGCCTAATAATTATAAGGCTTACATTGAAATTTCTTTTTGGTTGCTTCGTAGAGCTCTTGGAAATCACTCACAGTTTTTCGTGGATTAATTAGAGCGTTCGACGTAACGGCTGCTGCTGTTGCTGCTGCTCCTGTGCCCACATCGTGGCTGCTGCTACTGCTCAAATACCGTGACTGTGGTACATTCAACCTGCTGCACACATTTTGTTTGAGAAATGCATTCACAATTTTTCTACGCGCTGCACACATTTAACTGTAATTGTCCTCGTTATAACTGTTAAATGTGCTTCCAATCGTTGTTATGTACACACGCAACTCAATACACCACCCCCATACACGTGCAGACTGCATGATGAATAATTGACTTTCCCTTTTTCTTTGAATACACCCACTCTAACTTGATTTAATGACTTAATCTGGCTAAATCCTAAGCTCTTTGTCTTAAAAACTCAAGCTTCACATTTAATTAGCTTAGTTAATTGATATTTAATTAGCAGCATGCAACAGCTGTTTGCATATGTTAAACGCTGTGCAGCACTGCTATACATCGTACATGTGGTCATATCGATAGCAACAGTGCGCGATGTTTCCTGTACATCACTAAAGTTGTGGAACAGACACGAACAAAAAATTAAAGCGATCGAATAGCGATTAAATTAATCCTAATTAAATGTAATTTCAATATCAACAGTAATCTCATTAACAAAACTTCGCCCACTATAAAGGAAACTTGTAGTATTTTTTTAACGAATATAAACAGTACATTAACCGTACTTATAAAATTCAAGTTAATTTTTTGGTGCCATTGCCTTTGTGTGCGTGCGTATCACGTACGTTTGTCAGTGTGTAAGTGTCGGTGTGTACGTGCGATTCATTCATTTCCAATTACGTGTGTGCTGGCAAAATTTTGGACAGTCTTTTCAGTTAGCCAAATATAAGCAACAGTTAGCCCAATGACTTGTGCAATTTCATTGTTGTTTCAATTGTCAAAATAGTCCCGAAAAAATGTAGAGCTGCTGCTGGCCCCTACGAAGGGGGGCCTCAGCCAAATGTCATGAAATAGCAAAAACTAGAAGACAAAAAACACATTTATAAAGGAGCAAATATACTAAATATATATATAATATATATTGATATTTGCGCCGCAATATTGAAACGACAAAAAAGAAACGCTGCGCCGTTTACGTTTACGTTTAAAGAAGAAGCAACAAATACGTCAAGCACCAATACGAAGACGGTTTCAGAGTATTGGTAAATACGTATTATACGTATAAAAAAAATAGTATTTCCGACAATATTTTCGGCGTTATCAACACCAACACCACCCACCACAAGGCACAGTCGTCCAAGCCACAGCGGAACGCAGAGCAGAGCACAAACAAAAACAACGACCGACTGTAAGAAAATAATAAAATCGAAAAAGAAAGGAAAAGCTCACCGCACACTGAACCAACAAATTTGATACGTAGAATTATGAACGTAGAGAACCAATTGACGCCTCTAAAGCAGATTCGTAATTTGGTCAAACACGTGAATAAACGAAATTTTAATGAGACCAACGAACAAATAAAGCAGGTACGTTTCACATTTAACCTTGTTTTTAAAATACATAACCAAATAATTGAAACAATAACAACAACAACTGGCAATTGCAATAGCAATAAAAAATACAATAAGTGTTGGCAAATTTTGCACATATCGGCTGTGAGTCAAACACAGGCAGAGCTGCCAACTTAATCGCACAACGGCTATATTGCCATTTCGCTCGCACATGCATTTTCGCCGACGCCATTACAGTTTCTGTAAAGGCAGAAAATTTCTCTGCGCGATATTCTTGTAAAAAAAATTACTTTGCTTGGCTCAAGATGCAAGTTGTTTGAAATGTGTAAAACTAACATTATTACTAACTTGTAACGGTGCACGACATCGATTCGTGCAACTTAGTGTATCAACTCCAGTGAAATTGTGCACAAAAAACTATATAAGAGAGCGTACAAAGTTTTCTGCCAGCTGCGCTAGCGCCAGCCCTTGAAATTCAGTGTACGAACATTTACTCTCTAAAATTACTTGAATATTGTGTCCGAAAATCATCAATAAGACTACATTTGGGTAAGACATTTGCTTAATATTACTTTCTTTTTAAACGCGTATATGCATACATATAAAAAAAAAATCGTTTGGCTACCAACACCAACATACAAACCAAAAATCCCTCTTGCCTTCCTGCTCACCCTTCTGCGATGGATGTGTGTGTATGTGTGTAGGCCTAAAAGTTGCGTTGAGTAGAGTACTTTGTATGTCATTTTTCGCTTTGCATTATTATTTTTTTTTTTTTTTTTTTTTTTTTTGTGGAGCAGCTGCGCGGCTACAGCTGTTGTCTCGCTTCTGCGTACACTCAATTTAGTTTCACATTTGAGTTTGTGTGTTTTTTTATATTTGATGATCGTTGTGGAGCTAGCTACGCTTCACATTTCTCTTTGTGACTTGTCAAAATTTCAAAGTGTGCAATGAAAATCGAAGAAAAAGAAGATAATTATAAATAGTTGCATCAATTATTATTCAGTTAATTGTGTGACCGCTTTTGATGAATTGCTCATGTGTTATCGATCTCTAACTTCTGCTGCCCGGGCACGGCAACATGCTCAGGTAAACCGGGGCTAAGACACCATATTAATCTCCCTCAATCTCTTTTCTGTTTTTCTTTCTATGCTCTCGTCAACGTTTCGCTTGCAGTTTATCCAAGATTACGCCCTCGAAGCGGATCGTAGCTGTCTGCGATATCTGTTCACGGTACTTAACTTGAACGATCCGTCGCCGAACGTCACCGCACAGCTGCAGGCGAAGCTCTTGGGCGCCCATTTGCAGCGGCAACTGCAGTGCTCTTCGTTTGTCACAAATATATGCTTTGCCTTCGATCAACATTTTGCCAAACAAAAGGTGCGTAAAGAGAAAAACCATAAACTATAATTACACTTCCAAGAAGCAGCTGCTAATCGAGTGCTTATCTTCCTTTCTCTCAATAACAGAGTCAGAAACCATTTGCACTCTCCGAGCTGGTTGGACAAGTTGCCAAACTAACTGGCATTAACAAGCTTTGTGAGTGCATTTTTGCATTAGCGGTTACCCACAGCTCACATCCAGAGCTAAGGCAGAGCGCTCGAGAAAATTTGCGTAGCTCTTTGCCTGAATTGATTAATTCGTATTTGGGTAACAATTCAGCCTCAGCAGCTACTGCTAGTGGTCTTCACGAAATCTCATTTGATTTGTTACAATATTTGTTGTGCTGTTTGCGGGAGTACGTCACACCGCAGCTGGAGTCACAGTTTTTGAGGAAACTGCGCGAGGAGTTTCCACGTGAGGCGGTGCCATTGGTCTTAGCGCCACTTTTGTATCGCAACACGACGACAACAGCAACGACGACGACGGCCGCCAAATCGAACGACGACGACGAAACTGATGCAGAGGAGGAAACGACGAACACGAACACGACGAACACCAGCAGCTGGAGCAGCTCAAATGCAGATAATCTGAATGAAGTTGGCATTGAGGATATCTATGACCATTTATCCGAGATAATATATACAAATCAGGTACAAATCTCACTCTCTCTAGTAAATCCCCTCGTCTGGACTTCCCCATTAATAATTAACTTCGTTCATCTCATTGCAGGGCAAAAATAATATTATGGACACATCTTGGATTAATTTAATCCTTGAAATCGGTTATGACTTTACATCGAGCGTTGAAGATTGCAGAAATCATTTGTGTTGCGGCTGTGGATCACGCGAACTGCAGCCCAAAGATGTTGCCAAAATTGTTGGCCTCATGTGCAGGCGACACTTGTCGCTGCTTGATTGCAATGTAAATTTGCCAACGCCAGCAAATTTCTGGCCAGGCCAACAGCAGGGCGCAGGCAGCAACAGCTCCAATGCTTCACAATCAGGACAACAGCAAAATTCTACCAATAGCAACAACAACAACGATGGCAGCAGCGAATCGAGCAGCGCGGCCAGTGAGAAAAAAGATAAGAAGGAGACAACAGATGCAACACAGACATGGAAGCCAGAGGTGTTTGTACAAGCGCTCAAAGAGTTGGCGCCACAGCTCAACTGGAAAGAAGTGTGCATGGGTAGGTGCTATTTCAGTTAATCCTTCATACTATAGTATAGTAAATTGGGAGATACTTTAGCTACATTTGTACAGGGTATATTCTCTGTTCTTTATTTTCTGTCACAGTTTAGAAACATTTTGTTATTTTAGCTTAACAAAGTTCTATTTTCATTATTTTTTTATTTATTTATTTTTGTTGTTGTCATGTGTGGCTTTTTTTTTTAACCGAACCATCAAAAGATTTCAAAAATTATCGACACAAATTGTAGACAAAGTGATAATAGAAACATAACATTAAATACATAAAAAAATATCAAAATTTTCAATTTATATCCTTACAGAGCTCGACCATCCAGAGTTTGTGCTAAAGGATCGCATCGGATTGGATTTGCTGTTGACCATTTTGAGATTGTCAACGCAATCGAAGCTCTTTCCGCAACCGGAATGCATTTATCGTCACTGGTCTAACACAGAGGGTCAGTTGTCGTTGATAACGACAATGCTGCAGAATCCAGATCTATTCTCATTTGCCGATTACGTAATCAGTCAGCCAGCATTGGATGTGCTAAAGACGCCACCCGATGCCGAGAAAAAGGAGATAGCTGCATGGAAGTCCCTGCACTTGGTTGAGGTGTTGCTGTCGATTGCGGACAAGGGCTACTACAGTCAGGTGCACGAACTCTTCAAGTTCCCGGCGCAGAATTGTCCAGACGTGCTATTCTTGGCATTGCTGCACATAAATCCACCTTTGACACCATTGCGACAGGATCTATTCAATCAGCTAATACCCACATTTCTGGGCAATCATCCTAATTCGAATGTTATCTTGGCCAGCGCCTGGAGTTCCACCAACTTTCAGCTGCGGCCAAGTATCATGAACGCCATGTCAGAATGGTATTTGCGTGGCGGCGAATTCGATCAGGTGAAGCTCTCGCGTATTCTCGATTTGGCCCAGGACCTAAAGGCACTGTCCTCGCTGCTCAATGCACGCTCGTTTCTGTTTATCATCGACTTGGCATGTCTGGCATCGAGGCGCGAGTACTTGAAGCTCGAGAAGTGGCTGAGCGATAAGATACGCGATCATGGTGAGCCCTTTATGCAGGCAATGATCAAGGTGCTGCAACGCCGTTGCCCGCAAGTAACGAACTCCAAGCTGCCCGAAGATCAACTGCCGCCCAAGCAGGCGCAATTGCTGCCCGAAACGGTGACCACCATGATCAATTGTCTCCAAGCGTGCATCAATACCTGCATGCAGCCGGAGACAGCTGAGATGATTATGCAAATGGCTGGCAATGTGGCCATCCTGGCAAACAAGGCTCGTGCCGCACAGCAGCAACAACAACAGGTGCCACCCAGTCTGGTGCCGCCTCCGCCAAGTATTCTGCGTGGACATCGTGGCATGGATCTGCCAGGAGGAGGCATCGTGCCTGGCTCAGTGCCACCGCCACCGCAGCAACAACAACAGCAGCAGCCCTTCTCAGGCAATCTGAATGCCCAGCAAATGTTTGGCCCGGGCGGAATGGATCCTTTGACAAACATGTCCAACAATCTGGCTGGTCTCAATCTGGGCGGTCCCAACGCCGCCTTCAACTTCGGCAATATGCTGAGTAAGTATAAAAATTGTGAGAATCGAGTTAATTTGGTAGAGCAGACGACAGCTATATATCTCTTTGTATTTTGAATTTTCACATTTATTCGAACACGTATCTTTATGAATGGCTACAGACAACTTGGTTTCTACTACTCCAGCATCTCCATCGCGTCTCATGACGGCCGGCGCCAACCCCTATCCGCCGATACCCATACAAATCACGGCGCAACCGCCACCAAATGTTGGGAATCTGGGACGTATGCTGCCAGCGGGACCGCAGCCAGCGCCGACGCCACCAAATCCCAATAATCCAGTCATGGCCGATTTGCAGATGCCCGTTTCCAAGGAGGTGGAAGACGAGGCCAACTCGTACTTTCAGCGCATCTACAATCATCAGCCAAATCCGACGCTTTCGATTGACGAAGTTCTCGACATACTGCAACGCTTCAAGGAGTCCAGTCATAGACGCGAGCAAGAGGTCTTCCTTTGCATGCTGCGCAATCTATTCGAGGAATATCGCTTCTTCTCCCATTATCCCGAGAAGGAACTGCAGATAACCGCTCAACTCTTCGGCGGCATCATTGATCGCAATTTGGTGCCCACATTCGTGGCGCTTGGTCTATCGCTCCGATGCGTTCTGGATGCATTGCGCAAACCGGAAGGATCGAAGCTCTACTACTTTGGTGTAACGGCGCTTGATCGCTTCAAGACGCGCCTTCACACCTACAACAAATACTGTGAGCACATTCGCTCCATACCGCATTTCAACGACTTTCCACAACACTTGATACAATATGTCGAATTCGGCATGCATGGCCAGGAGCCGCCGCCCCAGAAATTGATTGGTCTGAGCAATACAATACCCTCGTCGGCTATAGCACAAGGAGCAACTGAACCGCTATATCGTGCCAATTCAATGCCAGGTATAGAATCACTAATATCAATAGATCCATAATTCGTTTCTAACTATATTTCCGATTCCTTTCCAGGCAACATGCCCACTGCTCCGAATGTACAAAAGCCGCCTGTGGTTCTGTCGCACGCCGCGCGCATGAAATCCATTGCGAACGCCACAAATATCGATACTTTGCTCGTAGCCAATCAGGAGGAGAAGATTACTGTGCCGCCAGAGCCCATACAGGACAAGACAGCCTTCATTTTCAACAATCTCAGCCAGCTGAATATACCGCAAAAGTGCGAGGAGATCAAAGAGATCATGACCAAAGAGTATTGGCCATGGTTAGCACAATATTTGGTGCTCAAACGTGCCTCAATGGAGTTCAACTTTCACACGCTGTACTACAACTTTTTGGATGCATTGAAGAATGCTGAGATTAATCGCTATGTGACCAAGGAGACGTTGCGTAACATCAAGGTGTTGCTACGCTCTGATAAGGGTGTGATCAATTTCTCTGATCGCAGTCTGCTCAAAAATCTCGGCCATTGGCTGGGCATGATGACACTCGGTCGCAATCGTCCCATATTACAAATGGATTTGGATTTGAAGTCCCTGCTGGCCGAGGCCTATCACAAGGGTCAGCAAGAGCTGTTGTTTGTGGTGCCATTCGTGGCAAAGATCTTGGAATCATCTGCCAAATCGCGCATATTCAAATCTCCCAATCCCTGGACAATGGGCATTATGTATGTATTGGGTGAATTGCATCAGGAACCGGATCTCAAGCTTAATCTCAAGTTCGAAATTGAAGTTCTGTGCAAAACACTGAACTTGGAACTGGAGAAGCTCAAACCTGTTATCTACCTGAAGGATCCAACGCGTCCGCTGTTAATCGAACAGCAAATGTCGCAGCCCAAGCCAAAGGTTATTGAGGCACCACCTCAGCAACAACAGCAGCAGCAGCAACAACAGCAGCAACAGCAACAACAACAGCAGCAACATCCACAGCAGCAGCAACAACCACCGCAGCCACCGCCTTCAGCTGAGGTCGATGCACAGGCCATGATGATGTCCAATGCGAATGCATCTGGCTCGGTGTCGTCGCCCAACTTGCCAACAGATCCCAGCCAGGTGGTCTTGCCACCACCGGAGCCACGTTTCTCCTATCTGGAGGTGAATGTCAACAATTTCCAATTGATTGGCCAGCAGCTGGTGATGCCCAACAATATTCCATTCCTGCACGCCAATCCAGGCATCAAGCACATCGTTGTCAATGCCATCGAGCGCACAATTACCGATTGGCTGCAGCCTGTGGTGGATCGTAGCATACGCATTGCATGCGCCACAACTGAACAGATTATACGTAAGGATTTCGCTCTGGATGCCGATGAGAACCGCATGCGCACTGCCGCCCATCAGATGGTGCGCAATCTGGCCGCCGGTATGGCCATGATTACTGGCAAGGACGAGATCGCACGGGCGATTAGCCAGAATCTGCACAAAGCGTTCATGGCCGCGTTGACGGGTGTGCCGAGCATGTCCGACATACAGGCTGCATCGATGCAGCTGGCCAACGAGAATGTCGAATTGGTCTGTGCATTTATACAAAAGACATCGGCTGAGAAGTCGGCGCTCGAGATCGATCGACGACTGTCGACCGACTTTGAGACGAGGAAGATAGCACGCGAGGAGGGCAGCCGATTTGTCGATGCGCAAATCTTGAGCTATCAGCAGGAGCGTTTGCCGGAGCCAGTGCGCCTTAAGGTGGGTCCAGCCCCACCGACACTGTACGCCGTCTATTCAGAGTTCGCGCGCAGTATTCCTGGCTTCCAGCAGATGAGCGATCGCGATATTGCTCTGTTCGTGCCCAAGCCACAGGATCTGCAGCCACCGAATGTGTTTGCCAACGATGAGAGCAGCATGGTCTATGCCGAGGTAGCCAGCAAAATGGAGGCATTCATGAATACGGCCATCAATGTGCCGACGCTCCAGCTGCAGGCGAGCAAGATGCACGTCCTGCTCAATGCTCTGATGGCCACGCGACGCTTGCGTGATCAGGAGTCGGCTTTCAATCTGCTGACACGTGCCGTGGAGGGTCTGACCGAAGGTCTGATTAACGTCCAGGATCACATGGAACAAATGAAACTCTATCGTGACATTCACTTGCGCATTCTAAGCTTGCTGCACAACAGCTTTGGCGCACCCAATACGGAGCGTGCGGTGACCAAATGCTTCTTTGATATCCGTGAAGAGGTGCGCTACAATGTGGAAGCTGCCCGCGCGCTCATCACCTCACATTTTGTGAATCTGAATCAGTTCGATGGCATGCTGCGCGACTGTATCGACAATGGCAACAACTATATGGCCATCTCGTTTGCCATTGCACTGCTCGAACGTCTCATCATGGAGGATCGTGTTATAAACGTTGTCTCCGACAATGAGTTCATGGCCACGGTTGAGGTGCTCGGACGTCTGTCACAACAGCGTCATCGCTATCCCGAATGCATCGCAAATGCCATTGAGACATTATGGTCGGGCAATCTGAACACAAGTGATTATGGCTCGTTCAATCCGGGCGAACGTTATCCGACCGGCGCATCGCATTACATTCACTCTGGCATGCACCATGTCCGGGTAAGTTGCGCATATAAACAAAGATGTTAAAGAATTGTATATAATAGGTATTTGTTTTGTTTTAGTCATCTGAGATGGATGATCCGCCTGGCCTGCAGGAGAAGACCGAATTCCTGCTCAAAGATTGGGTCGCTCTCTACACTCAACAGAATCAGCAGACAACACGAGATGCGCGCAACTTCAGCGCCTTCGTGCAGAAGATGAACAGCTATGGCATCCTAAAGACAGACGATTTGATTACGCGCTTCTTCCGTCAGGCAACACAGATCTGCACCGACGTTGTCTACCGCATGTTCGGGGATCCGAATTTGCCCATCAATCAGGCGAAGAACAAGATATTCCAATGGATCGATGCCTTTGTACATTTGATCGCGATGCTGGTTAGGCATTCGGGCGAGGCTGGCAATCCGACGACAAAGATCAATTTGCTCAATAAGGTGCTGGGCATTGTGCTGGGCACTTTGATCAAGGATCATGAGATGCGCGGCGTTGGCTTCCAGCAAGTGGGCTATCACCGCTTCTTCATGATGCTGTTCATGGAGCTGTGCTCTGCGGACAGCACACTGGAATCGCTGATGCACAGCATTGTGTCGGCCTTTGCCTACACATATCATCTGCTCAATCCAAGCGTGGCGCCCGGCTTCTGTTTTGCCTGGCTGGAGTTAATCTCACATCGCGTCTTCCTTGGCCGCATCCTGGTCCAGATACCTGGCCAAAAGGGCTGGCCATTATATTCACAGCTATTGCAGGATCTCTTCAAATATCTCGCACCATTCTTGCGCAACACCGAGCTGGGCAAGCCCGTTCAGTTGCTCTACAAGGGCACCCTGCGTGTCCTGCTCGTGCTGTTGCACGATTTCCCAGAATTCCTCTGCGATTATCACTTTGGTTTCTGTGACACAATTCCCCCGAATTGTGTTCAGATGCGTAACATTATATTGTCCGCATTTCCGCGCAATATGCGTCTGCCGGATCCGTTTACGCCCAATCTGAAAGTCGACATGCTCTCGGACAGCAGCAATGCACCGAAAGTGTGCAAGAGCTATATCAACAATATACAGCCAGCCAATTTCCGCAACGATCTCGATTCGTATTTAAAGGCACGCGCCCCTGTCACTTTCCTATCAGAGCTACGCGGCCATTTGCAGGTAACCACAGAGCCGGGCACACGTTACAATATGGCCCTGATGAATGCGTTGGTCATGTATGTTGGCACCCAGGCCATTGCACTGATCAGGTAAGAGCAACTATGAACAATATAATGGACTATATATTCATTAATTATTCCCTGAATTTATTCCAACAGAAACAAGAACTGCGTACCGAGCACCTCAAACATAGCGCACAGCGCTCACATGGACATCTTCCAGAACCTGGCTGTCGATCTAGATACAGAGGGTCGTTATCTGTTCCTCAATGCGATCGCCAATCAATTGCGCTATCCGAATAGCCACACACACTATTTCAGCTGTGCCGTTTTGCATTTGTTTGCCGAGGCCAATTCGGAGGCCATACAGGAGCAGATAACGCGTGTTCTACTCGAACGTCTGATTGTAAATCGTCCACATCCATGGGGCCTATTGATCACATTCATTGAGCTGATCAAGAATCCGATCTATAAGTTCTGGGATCACGATTTCGTGCACTGTGCACCCGAGATAACAAAGTAAGCGATTTAGTTAAAAGACCATTCGGTCGATCGGTAGTATTATTTATTAAATTATATGTATGTTGTATGTATATTGTTCACGCACAATTGGTTACACCAGTTGCGTGATTATTTATGGTTTTTATCGTTCGTTTTGCTTTCAGATATTTTGGTGAATGTCTGATTGTATTTAATCGATTTGAGGCTTTGAACAGCATTCAGTGTGCAGCATAATAATATAGAGCAAGAGAGTTGTTAAGTTTATTAAGAGCCAAAACTGATTATCTCAAGTGTAATTGTATATGCCTCCATTATACACACACACACACATAAAAACATACACACTTCCAAACGTTCGCAAATCCGCCCCTTTCATGTATCCCATGTATAAAGCAAAAAGAAATCAAAAATTTCAACCCGAAACATTCGTAAACATTTTATCTATTATTAATTTGTAACGTTTGCCAATCAAAATATTATATTAAAAATATATCAGTATATATTAGTGTAAGTTTTTTTTTTTTATTTAAATTTGAAGTAAGCCAAATTTTTGATTAATTATTTGTATTTACAAATATTCTTTATACAATTGCAGACTCTTTGAATCAGTCGCCCGCTCCTGCTTGGCCAAATCGAATGTTACCCAACAGTTGAACATGGCCATTGATGGTGGAGCAGGCGGAGCTGGTGGTGGAGTTGGAGGCGGCGGCGGAGGTGGCGGCGCCGTTGTCGTAGACAACCAGGAGGTGGTCAACATTAACTGAATAAATGCAGCGTACGGATTTGCGAGCAGATAAGAATAAATAAAAACGAACAGACGGACAAACAGGAGAAGCACCAGCATCAGCATCTAGCAGCCAACAGCCGTCGTAATCAAAGTCGTAACCGTAGTCGCTGCCGTTTCCGTGTCCGTAGTTGGAGCCGTAGCCGGGCCAACAAAAATCATCATAAAATCAATTATATATATATATATACTAACGAGATGTGTTTAGTTTTTAGTAAATCGTTTTAAGCAAAATATGAAACAATGAAATTACAAAAGCGAATTAGCTAAAAAAAAAAAAAAAACAAAAACAAAAAAAAAAAGGAAAACAAAAAGCAAAAAAAAAAAAAGATATAGAAAGCCATCTGTTAAATACCGAGATATATATATATATGATAAATTCGAGCTGTATTTAATAATATCTGTGTTGAGATATATATATACATATAAAAAGAAACATACAAACACACACGCGTACATACATACACATTAACCGATACGAAGAGAAAACGAAACATTTTAAACGCCAGCAAATGTTAAATTAACAAGATAATAACAACCAATTTTAACTCAGTTGTATTATAATTATAAATGAAAAAAAAAGAACAAAAATGCAAATTCCTGTATTTACCTGTGGTTTTACACCTGGGCAAAACAACGTCACACGCCCCCATGACAGGAAAAAACAGAATTTACTAAAAAAAAAAACGTAAAAAAAATTCAAACAAAAATGTAATAAAAAATAATGAATGTATATATGTAGTTGTTGCTATATTGATAAAGGTCAACAACAATAATTAATAATTAATAACTAAACGAAGAAATCAGCAGCAGCAACAAAGCGCATATAAAATTTATATATACATATATGTAATAACTTTAAATCATATATATATATATATACATCGTTCATATGTATATGTATGTATAGTTACATCTAATTTTTTACAAATCATTTTCAATTCACGCTTAATTTTTTGTACACATTAAAAATAAATATCTTACACGTTTTCGCTTGGCTTTAAAACTTTTTATAAATACAGAAATCTACGTATATTCCTATTAATTTTTTATAACCAACTGTAATTGGTATTGAAATCCATACCTTGTTATATGCATAAATATCAAGTATATGCATATATATAGTTGAAATTTGCCCTTTTGATTTTAGTCGATTTTTAAAGATAATTAAATATGTTTAATGCAAGCAGCAAGAACTTTTTTAGTTTACATATGTATGCTTGATATATCAATTATATCTGGAATGGAAGTAAATTGTGTACAATAATAGGCAAATATAGGCCAAGGCGGGGCACATACACACACCCATACGCCCACAATTCATTTATAGACTAATTGAATTATGCAACAATTTATAAAAACAACAAAAATATATATTCTAACAATTTTCCATTCTCGTGTACATGCAGAAAAAATGAAGAAAACATATAAATATGTATGTATGTAATCCCATTTAAATCGATATAAGTAACTTTATGCATTAAGTGGAATAATATAAAAATATATGTATAAATGGCAAAATTTTACACATGCTGCGTTTCTCTTAAACCGCCTCGCCTCTTTCCCCTGTACCATCTTTAGTTTACAGCTTTTTGTTTAGTAGTTGTGTGTAGGCGTACACTTAAAAAAGCTCGTATTTATTAGAGCAAAGGGCGGCCCCTGGCTGCGCGCGCGCTCTCACCTCATCTCTTTATCTCTTTCGCTCCCATCTGTTTACTACATATGCTTGCTCGCTGTATATATGTAGCCCACTTCCGCACCCAGCCTTACATAAGTCCAATAACATACATACACACATGTGTGGATGAACGGGACGGTATGAGACGCGCATTTAGGTTAAGTAAACAGACGAAATGTCGATAAACGACAAATAGTTTCTTATGTTTTCAGCGACAGCAACATACATATGTACATACACATGTACATATACAAAACAATTGAAATATGTATGTGTGTATTTTCTAAATATGCATTTGACACGAATTCTGACTGTAATTGAAATGCTGCAGTCAACGCTAACGTTTGGCTGTTAATTCACATCAATTTTGACATAAGGAAAAGAAAAAAACAGAATGTCAGTATATATTTTGTTGCTGTAAGTGTGTGAGTGCGCGCGCTTGGCAACCAGGCAGCAAACATAAAAAAATGTGGCACACTTAAATGCTGCGTCAACGTCGCAGTCCCTGCGCGAAAATTCCCCAGTTCTCTGTACGTTACACCCCTGCACACACACACGCATACATACTTTGTACATAATGTGTCAGCGAAAGCTACAAAAAGCGCGTCGAATTTGAATTTACTTAGAAGTGCGCGCGCGCTCTACCCAAAGAGAGCGAGCGAGAAGTTTCGTTAAAAAGCTGCGACTGCGACAGCTTCAACACACACACATACACACACACCATCGACATGAGGTATCACGTGTTCGTGTTCCGCCACTGTGTATGTATCTGTATTTGTTGTATGTACATGTATGTATGTACGAACATTGTAGTTTTGTGTAGCTCAGCAAAGCTTTCGGTTTCTCGCTCGCTCTCTCTCTCTCTGTCAGCGTCGGCAACTGAGGCTGAGTCAGCGCCATTAGTTTGGACACATTTTCTGTATGCTGAAGTCATTTTTTTCTAGAGTTTTTTTCTCATCTGGCAGCGTTTTGGCGCATAATTGTTGTTGCTTTTTCTAATGCAGCAAGTAGCTGACAGATACAAATGCAGGAAAATGCTGTGGCCCTTAACAAAAAGCATTTGGTGGTCGGCTCCCACGAAAAGCCACACAACTGGATTTCGTTTTATCTGACACGCTCTCCACCAGCACCAGCAGCAGTAGCTGTATATGTAAGTGTGTGTATGTATCTCCATCTCCCTCTAACGCCACACTTTCGCGCTCTACACACTCGACGCTGACTGCTGACCCAGTTTCCTAGTGGGTTCTCAACTTGGGGCCTCGCTTTGGCTTTCACAACTTTCTTGTCAGCTACTCCCACCTTTGGCCCTCTGCTCTTCTGCTCACTCTCTCTCTCTCTCTCTCTCTCTCTCTCTCTCTCTCTGTCTACCACCCAATTGGAGTCCAGTTGGAGTTGTTTGTATGTCCCTAACCAAACATTTCTAATGGTACAAATTAAAAAATAATCTTGTTAGAATCCGAATAGAAAACGGAAATTACCAAAAACATAAAAAAAATCTTTGTAATATCTCAAAACTGAAAGTAAATTGCTTGCTACGAATATGAAAACGTGTCCTTTTTAAAAGAGGCTATGCAGAGGTATAAACTCGAAATTATATGGAAACAGAATTTCGCAAACCTACACAGTTTCAGTTGCTGGAATATCTTTTCCTACACATACACCCACGCATCTACATATGAATATACATATGTATGTACATATTGTATGTACATACATATGTAGCTATGAATAATTTCATTATGGAATACTGCTTACTTTCTTGCTATGTTTAAGAATAGCAAACATCGTTTATTTACTTTTCGTTCTGCAGCTAATAAATAAGTTATGTATCTACATACATACATACATACATACATATATAAATAGACTTTGCATATCGTAAATAACTTAATTTACGATGTGACTCAGAAAAATCAACTCATTGAATAATAGTATTATATTATTAACATACACGTACACATATACATAACATACATACAAAAATACACATGCGTAAGCAATACAAATATCGTTTGCATCAATTCTATGCAAATTGCTCTGTTATGCTGCATTTACGATATGCTGCGCCTGTGTATCGTAAAGTGCGCGTATGTTAAATCTAACATATTGGAATTTATTAAGCGAATAGAAGCATACATATATACGCAGACAAATATCGTAAGATGAGAAAAGGTAAATAAAGTAGCGTCCGCAACTTGCTATCATCTCCCATTCCATATCCATTTACATAATAGTTAAATAATCATTTTGTATCATATATAGCGAGTTTTCCACCGTCTGTGCGAATAAGTAGAAGAGCAAACAGCGATTGAGGGTGACGATGCCAAAGATATGAATTCCGCTGCTCTGAAAGCTCAGCTGTAAGGCCAGCCAAGAGTTCTGCAATGTAAATCGAATTACGATAATAGCTTATTTAATCGGAATCATACTTACGATACGCTCAATGAGCTGCATTTGAGGTTTGGCCCGCTGCAGGATGCACAGGATATTCAATCTAAGCTGCTCGATGAAACCAGCCAAGAAATTCAATAGATAAAATTCCGTCAAGGAATGCAAAGCGACTACGGAAATGAGGAGAGCGGCTCTAAAATTTAAATATGAATTCCGTTTCCCGAATTGGATTCTTATCAGCAGGTAAGCACTTTGTATGGCAGTTAGAAAGAGTCGCAGTAAATACCAAAGTAAAATATGACGAAATGTGGAGCATAAGTTCGATACGATATTGAGAAGCTTTTGTTGTTGGGCTAGCAGTTGAAGCAGTTGCTGTGGCTGCCTTGGCCGCTGTCTTAGCAGCTTTTCCAATTGGAGCTGCACAGCCAATTGGCAATTGGTCAGCTGCCAGAGCAGAGCGAAGATCAATAGCGAAGCGGCGATAATCATATTGGAAGTGCTGAACTTCCAAAAGCTGCCCAGGCACTGGAAGGCGCTGGACGCATTCCAATTGGAAATGAGATAGTATAGCTGCAGTGCGAATTGGAGTAATATGAGCAGCAGCTTAACTAAGAACAGCAGCCTTAAAGGAGCTGCTGCTGCTCCACAATCGAAATGGTTCACTTTCGTCAGCCTCTCGTGCATCCGCCAAATGGAGTTTTGTAAAAACTGTCCACAATGAATGCAGGCTAGGATTAAAGTCACATTGAAAGTGCCAAAGAAAATGTTTGTCAACTTAATCTGATTCAAATTTAGCCTCGAACGCAGTGCAGAATTATCCATTAGAAGATCATGTAATACCACAGGTATTCCAGCTGCCATTAAGCCATTGTGAAATATGCTATAGGTTCTTAAATATTTCGATTTGCGAAGTTTTCCCGTTTTCAGTTCCGGATAAAAATGGCTTAACCCATTTATGGCTAAAACGTAAACGATGCACCACTGCGGCCAAGGCATGACTAGCTAATAGAACTCAATACTACTTCGAATATGCCGTTATTAATTAACCTAATGGTATTTTATTTTTGTTTCTTTGTATCCATAATTATCCTTATCAACCTAAAAATATATTTCAGTGTGAGGGAAAACTGTTTTAATTATTAATATTGATAATTTAATTATCAGGCTTACGATATGCATGAACAGCTTACGTTATTTGGCCGCACTTTAAAAATGTTATGCATAAACACGTAAACAGCAGCCTTTTACGATATACCTCATATAGTTTCCTTTGCTTGGAATATCGTATGCTGCACAGCTTAAAATGAGAAAGGGAATACAGCAAACATCGTTTGCTTACATTACGCTCGCTCTTTGCGTGAAGAGAGCCATGAGAAACGGTTTTTACTCAAATTGGCAGCTAACTCCGCTTCGATCATTAAGCAATATCGATAGTAAAGGACATTTTACAATGCTAAGAAGTCAAGTTTGTGCAAAGTGGTGTTCAGTGCAAAAAAAGAAAGAAAATCTGATTTGCTTATAATTGAAAAATGTTGTATATCATAATGGAATAATAATACGGCTAAAGGATCGTATAGAGTGGCGCTAGCTAAGCGTGGGGCAGCAGCTGCCCCGTTTGTCGGTTGAGCGCGACTAGCTGCGTGTTTTAATTAAATTGTCAACGTTCGTTTACGTGTGTGTGCGTATCTCCGCGTATGTGTATGTGTGTGTGTGTGTGTGTGCGCGTGTGAAACATATTTGTGTGCTGTGAAGCATGACAAAACCCCGCTGGGTGACAATGACCAAATTGTTGCTGCTGCTGCTGCTGTTGCTGCTGTTGGCATTTGTGCTGGTAAGTAGAAGTTCATTGGAATGTCCGCTAGACCGCACAGAGACAGGTGTGCGAGATTGTGCGCAGCTTTGCCATAAGGGGGCGGGGCAGCAGCAGAAGGCGGCTGGCATAGTGCGGTTAGTCGTTGCGGCTGTGGCCCAGTGATCAAATTGCATGCAATAGCGGCAGCCACAGCAGCTGCCCCCAGATGGGCCGGGACTTTAGTAATTCCCCATGGCAAGCGGGCGTCACTGGAGCATTGTAAATACATATTGATATAAATATATGTTACATTTATTTTGCTGCAGCAAAAGTTGAATCGCTTTAACAATCTCAATTCGCCATTTGCTTCCCATTAAATTCTCATAGGGCTGGCAGCAAATACAATATCCAATTAGCCGATTAATCGATAGGCCAATTAACGAAACTATATCAAACTAATTAATCGCTTAAACGATATATATATAATTTAGTCATTAATCGTGCCTGCGCTAGTTATCAATCACTGTTGCTGCTGGACAGTTGCAAGTTCTTTATGAAATCAACTGAAACTAAGCTAACGGCAAAAGTTTAGCCAAGATTTAAGCAACTAGCTCAGTTCACGACTTTTGCTATAATCAATCACAAACAACATCTATTTGGATTGATTGATTGAAGCCGATTGTTAATTGAATTGCAGCTGCAATTGCAACTGCAACTGCAACTGCAACTGCAATTGCACCTGCTACTCACCTGTGAATCAACCTCGGTGTGTCTCTGTTATGAGCGAGAATTGACAGGAAATTGTGCTGCTGTCGCAACCAATTGGCTTTCAATTAAAACCAATTCCATTTACGAAAACTTGGTTAACAAACGAAACTGTTTATTGATTGTGGCTTAGCAGACATTTAAATACTCTATAACTGTCGGACTTTTCTCTGTTAACTTTCTTTGATTTTTCATTTGAAAATATTGGATGTGACTTATGAATTTTACTATGTAAGGAAATAAAGGTATATATCAAATTATTTCCTTACATTTCTGCTGACTGATCTCTCCTATATCTTACATGTACAGTTCTTAGAAGTACCAGGCTTAAATAACGAAAAATCAACCTAGAATTTTCAGTCATTAACAATATAAATTTTATCGAAGCTATATGAAATGGTAAAGCACAGCAGCTAAAAATTCTTGACAATTTTTAAGCTTTTGCAGATTATTAATGTAAACAACAAAGCCGTAAAAAGTAGTTTCCACTTGTTTAATAAGATTAAAAACATTTATCTGTTACATAATGACTTTCAAAGTGAAATACCCCATGTAAGAGTATTCCAGAAACTGTCATGAGCAGTACATTTAGCTATTGCGCTAACATTTTAATTGCATTTGGCAACTTGAATTGGCAAAATAACAACGAAAAGCACAGAACAGAGATATATCGAGAAAGAGAGAGGGAGAAAGAGAGACCGCATCTATGGCTGGACATTGGCAAAAGGACCGATGGCAGCAGCTCTGGCCATCATAGCAGGAATATTGGTCTGTTCGTAATTGCCGCTAAAATACTGAGCAAAAGGACCCGAAGCGAAAACAGCAACATCATCCCCACCATGGGTGTCGGCATTGAGCGGCACCATTGCCGGATTCACAAACATCGGATTTTCGGTGTGCTTTTGGCTAATGGGCTTGCGACCGTCGGCCTTAGTGTATGTGCCCTCATAGCCGGGTCCATTGGCATAGGAGAGTATATTATAGGGTCTTTCATCGTCCGCTAAGCTATTAGCCAAGCCCGTTATCTCCTGTTCGCGTAGCTAGAGGTAAATGAGATACTGAAATTAGTATTGTATAACAATCGGATGGGGTTTCTAGCTTACCGGATAACCATTGATAGTCATCACGTGCGAATGATCGGACGTCACGACAATCAGGGTGTCTTCCACGTCGGTCATTTCACGTGCTTTCTGTATGGCTCGAGCGAACTCGGCGGTGTCCTCCAGCGAGCGGCGTGCATAGTTCGAATGATGGGCCATATCGATGCGTGCGCCTTCCACAAACAGGAAATATCCTTCCTCATTCCTCCGTAGAACCTTCAAAGCAGCCTCCGTCAGTTCGGTTAGCGACGGATCAGCTAAATGGCTATTCTTAGGACTGCGCTCACGATCGCCGTCATAGGGCAAATGCCCGTTGGCGAAGAGGCCCAGCAGATAGTCCGTATTATCCAAGTCCACTTCGGTTAGACCCTTGCGGCTCCACACATAGCTCGCCGAGGCATTCTGTGCCTGCTTATCGGCCAGCCAGTCCTTGATCAAGTTACGTCCGTCCTGGCGATAGCCCGGATGACCCACCTCATCACGCACGGTCTCATTCAGGAACATCTGTCTGCCGCCGCCGAGAATCACCTTCAACTTCTTGCCCACCTCCCATTCGACTAGCTGACGAGCTATGTCTATGCTAATCTCTGGATCGCAACCTTGAGCCTTAACCTCTGCATCGTTCTCCCAGTTGCGATCGGAGATGTGCGCATAGGCGCCAGCTGGTGAGGCGTGCGTAACTCTGGCGCTTGTCACAATGCCCGCATCCTTGCCCGCATCCTGCGCCCACTTGGCAATGCTGTCCACCTGATTCTGCTCCACATAGGCGGCATTGCAATCGTAACGCGACACGTTCGCATTCACACCAATCGTACCATAGTTGCCCTTCACACCGCCCAGATAGGCTGTGGAGGTGCAGGCGGAGTCAGCGACCTGGCGATTCACACAGTAGGTCTTCGATAGACCCGTATAGGGAAACTTCTCAAAGTACACCTTCTCGGAGCTGTCCCCGAGCAGATTCCTGGTCGCTGTTATCGTATGAATCGACATGCCATCGCCTAGAAACAAGATCACATTCTTGGCACCTTGCTTCTTCAACTGAGCCAGTGCATCCAGCTTGTCGGCCAGTGTCTTCTGTGCATCCTCGCGCCAGTAGCTGCTTAGCGTTTCCTTCTCAAACTTAACGGCTGGCGTGGGCCTTGACAGGGTTCGTCCATGCTGCCGGTCTGGAAATTTACAATTGACTTTTAACTAATCTTCAATTCATTGCTGCTTATCGCAGGTGCCTATATATATTTCTACTTAAATGCTAGTTCATGGAAGTCTAGTCTTCAAAATACTCGGGATTTCTAGTTATCTACGGGCGACGATCTACAATCAAAGCAATTGATTTGATAGAAGCTTGTGGAAGTAGCAGATTAGCGAGCAATTGTTATATGACATTATAAAGTGAACATTGATCTGCGAATGGGATTAGTCAATATTTATATGTGGGTCTATATAAATATATACATGATTACCTGAAGCTATCGTGAAACTTAAACTAATTTGCGTACATGTCTGTAGCTCCAGCTTGCATCTATCATTATTTCTTTCTAAATTCCTTTTACTCACTTTATTGACTTTCACTAGAAACAAATTTGTATACCCGTTGAAAATGGCAATTATGGGTGTTATTAAAATCTATCAAACAGCTAGAAATAAGCGTGGCACACCCTATAAAGTATATATAGTATACGCCACGCAGCTGCCAAGACGCAATAAAATATAATGGGTTTACAATCAAGTGTTCGACCAAGCAATATAAGCAAAACATATCTAACATATATAAGGTTATTCTAATGAAAAATTCATTTTTCTTATGCAAACTTTTCCAAGAATCTCTATGGAGATTTCTATTGGCCTAGTATTTTCCTAAAACACAGCTCTATATGAATGCTCAGCTCTATATGAATGCTTAGGAGAACTAGCTAAGTTGATCTAGTTCCACCCGTCTCATCTCGATTATTAAATCATATCTCTTCCGTCTTTATATATAAATATACTCTATTTACATACCTTTTTCCGCTTTGGCTACAGCCAGCACAAGAAAGCTGACCAACAGCAGTCGAAATAAACCGTAAGACTGGCCCATAGCTGACTTTCTCTCTATATATCTATCTATATGTATGTATATAGCGAATTCGACTTCGATCCGTCCAGATCAGCTAACGTATGTGCACTAAAGGAGGCTCTTTTAAACTGGAACTGACTGACCACTCTTGGGGTTTTTTGTTTTCCCTAATCTAAAACACGTAAATCTAATCAGCAGCTACATATTCAAGTAATCAAAAGTGTTTAAAATCACATTTAATTTATGGTCAAGGAATTATCTGAACTTAAAGCTGATGCACGTGTTCAAAGAGCTGGGACACTCACTGCCTCACTCTCTCCCTTCCTCTCGCTCACTCTCTCTTAGATCGGTGCAGCATTCAGTTGCGTTGGTTACCTATTGTACAGCACGTTACGTATACGCTCCGTATGGCTATTGAATAAAATGCCGTCCCATTGATTTTGTTGTTGTTATATGAGCAGCCTTTGACTTTTTGCTTTTAATCAAGCTGGCTCACATGGAGCGCTCAGCTTTGTCCTCGTTGGTGACGCCTTTTGACGTCACCTGCAGTTGCTGTCGTCGCTGCTGCCTTTGCTGTTGCCGTTGCTGTTGCTGTTGTCGTCGACTAACCATATGCAAATTTTCCTTGATATGAACTGGACAAATGCAAATTACGAACTCGCCCACCTGCTGGGACTTCAATCAAACCAGCTGCCCAGTCTGACTAGCTGAGCACCTACTCATTTCCGTTCACTGAGCACATCTATCCCATGGAGCTTGACATTAATTTAACTTCAAGATGAAATTTCATACTATTTGTTTATGGACAAAGGAGAGAGTAGGTTTAAATTGGCCAGGTGGTTACGATATCTGATACAATGATATCATAGGGCTTGCAATATTAGGGGATATGGAAAAGCTAATCGCTCTCAAAGTAACTCGCAAGATCCTGACTGAGACATCATTCACTTCAAAATTACAATTCCCCATACCTTATCCACACATATCGTATATATTTTCTATATATTTTACACAAATACATATAAGTAAACCTCGCGCTTAGACTATTAAAGTACTAGAGAGACTGCTGCATACTTTGAGGGTAAGCATAATGTGTAGATATGTATGTGTAAGACATAGTCACACATACATTGCAATATATGTATGTATATATATACACATCAATATATATGTATCACTACATCCCTTTGGCAAATTTTTCCTTTGTAAGACGAAAAATTTCAATTGCTTTGTGTCCACTAAAGTATTGTCTTGGCCAGCGCCACAATGGAGCCCGTAAACTTGATGACCTGCAACAGTGAAAGCAGAGCGAAACCAACAATGCAATGAGTTCTTCTGACTACACACACATATACACACACATACGCACCGATGTAAAGACGGGCAGAGATGGCGCAAAGAAGGGCACCTGGACTGTGATGGGTCGCTGGGCACGCATGATGAGCAGATAGATACGCTGCCGCACCTCACGATTCCACATATACCAGTAGCTATTGTACGCAGCTTCACCTAGATCCATACTCTAGAATATGTGTTGTATATGTATGCGTGTGTATTTAATAATATTCTATATGCGAACCCACAGCCAGAGACATCTCGGTTCCTCCATAGCAGTAGAGTAACAAGCAGGCGCTAACTGTGCTAGCATAGACCACATAGCGAATGATGTTCAAACCAGAAAACTGGAAGAATTATAGCAAAAATAAACCTAGATTTCTTGCAATACAAATCTTTTCCATAAAATTTGCTAAATTTAATATATAAAGATAATCGTATGCTCACCAATAATATATCGATAACACTCGTAGCTATTACCAGGCTGGAGGATAGAAATTGTGCAAAAGTTGGCGCAGCCATAATCACAGAGAAACGTTGAACAATGCCAACGATATCGTTGTGACGATCGATGATAATTCGCAATTGCTGACAACAAACTTCGCACTCGAGGGGCGTGGGATCTAAAGAAGCAAGAATGACTGAGCGGAAAAGACTCTCTAAGGAAACTTACTTTTGACAGGTTGGAGAATACGCTGCAAATCCATTCGTAATGCTTTCAGAAGGAACGTCATGTAGAGCGTGAAGCTAAAGAAGAAGCCATCGGTGGCTACAAAAGCGTAGACCGTTACCTGTCCGCTCCAGGTGGAGTACAGATAGGCGAGAGGATAGAGGGGCATGCGATGGAATACAGCTGGAAAGCTAGGAGGAAGAAGAGAGCAAAAGGGAGGGGATACAGATACAGATACAGATAAAGATACAGATACAGATACAGATACAGATACAGATACAGATACAGATACAGATACAGATACA
>NW_022045872.1:473917-506734 GCF_001654015.2 Drosophila navojoa | reverse complement strand
AGATACAGATACATATACAGATACAGATACAGATACAGATACAGATACAGATACATTTACACCTACATCATGCGAAAGGGCATATCGTATTTGAACGGCAGGTGGCGATGCATCCACATATCCCAGAAGGATCTCAGCACAAATGCCGCCGTATTTATGGAGCCCAGTGTGAAGATGAGCATGCACAGCAAGGTGGCCAGCCTGTAGTAGCCGCTCTTCAGGTCGGTCCTCTTGCCCTCCGTCTGCTGCTCTGTCAGCTGTCTTATGCGCTTAATGAGCGATGCCACCTCCACACGGCTCGACCACATGCAGGCCATTTTGAAGAGCGTGGTCAGACTGCAGGCGAGCGGACAAAAGGCATCCATGGCATCCAGCGGACTGGTGTGTATGTAGCTCCAGCCGAAGCTGAACTCCGCCTGGCAGCAATGCAGCAAATTCACGAAATTAAAGATGAGCCAGCATGTGGACCAAATGCTCGGCAAGCGCTCAAAGTGCAAACCAAGCAAACCAAATGAATATCTGGTGACAAAGAACAAATGCTTCTCCAGCGGATAATCTTTGCTCAAATACTTTGGATACATTGCGCTCAACTAATTGCTGTCACCCAAAGGATTTCCCCATTTATATAGCCGGTATTAGCTGTCGAAATAATTATGAGCTATTGTCGTACAGCTAATAGTATGTTTGCCCAACTAATTAGGCGTTTGTTGTGATGCCTGTTTCCACATAATAAATCACTTAATTAGGCTCCACGCAGAAGGATTGAACACTTACCTACCTAATGAATCACTTGCTTACCTTGCAGGTGTTTACCATACTCATATTAACAGTAATAATACGTTTATATATAAGCTAATGAGTTAACCTATGCCCAAAATTATGAAGACATGCATCGAATATATTCAAAATTTTCGGATAACAGAACAAGGAATACCCCTAATTTTTAGTTGCCTACCATTTATGAATATGTCTTTCTATTAGGGTCTTACAAAAGGCTTTGAGAGCTTACGCGCTTTAATAAGCAGGACATAGAAAGGCGTTTGTAAAGTTCTTGAACCTCACTTACATTCATGAGAATTGCGTAGAGAGGTCTTATTTTATATTTATTTGCTATAAAGGAGAACAATAAATGTTAGCTTGCTCCAGGTTTGATATTTTACATATGTAACTGTGTATCAAGAGATACATATGTATATATATCTAAGTATAACCCATTTTATAGATCCACTTTAAATTTAATCAAAACTATTTCGCATCAGTAAGCTCTGTGTTCAATGCAATGCAGAAATTGACTATTTGAATTGTGAATTTCCGTTGGCAAACGCATTTTGTTCCCACAATGTTAATTGTTGCGCATGTCGTGGCATAAATCTGCAGTTTCTTGAACTCTACTGAAAATCGAGAAAGAGAGAGAGAGAGAGAGAGATAAAAAACCGATGACAAACGTGAAAAGTTACCAAATATACATATAGATGAGCAAAAGAGGAAGAGTTACGAACATCATCTGCGAATATGCGAGCAGGCAATTGGAATTTTAAATGTAGTGACACGAGCAAACATTTCACGACTCTTTACATCTATACATACACTCTGTATACATACATGTATGTACATGTATGTCTGTATATAGATAGGTTTATATCTTTTCTTTTTTTTATACATATATGTGGGTCACTATGCTTTTGTTGCCCTTTTCAATATTCTTTGCGTACGAACAATTTTGCATACTTACATTTCTGATTTATGCTGATTACTGCGCATATCAATTGGGTGGAGGAATTTATGCATGCATCGCCAACAAAGCGAAATGAATTTGATGTGAGATATTGTAATTATGTTAAGTTAAGCATGGGGTTTACCCAAAGAAACGTTAAGGGAGTGGGGTAACTTTGCGTGAGCATTGTCATTCACTTTATATAGATCATTCCATAATAACTGAACGGTTCTATTATAGATTGCTAACGATTCTTTTATCTGGTATGTGTTATTTAATCCAAGGAATAGGAAAGTAACACAAGTATTTATAGTTTCCTTTAAGTTCTCTATTTGCTTCCCTCATCTAGATTTTTTCTTCACAATTTGTCACTCTTTTTCCTGCGACTTTTTTGATTGACTTTAAATCAAAGTTTCTGTTGACAGTTCAATATTTTGACAGATGCTGTCAATGCTCCACGTCAACGTGCAGCAGTTGTCCTGCTGCATGCATTTTTAATTAATTCCCCCAGCTCTCACTCTCTCTCTCTCTCTCTCTGGCCGTACCACGCTGCGTATACGCAATCAAAAATGTTTGCTTATTGATTTTGAGCTTTTATTGCAAGTGCAAAATATGTGACTTCATTGCTGTGGCTGGCAGCTGCGCGGGCGACCTATTGATTTTGCATAAGGACACGATATCAGTCGCACATCCTTGATGGCCAACATGCAGGCGAGCTGCTTCCTTTTCGCTGATATCATCGCCTGGAAATACTTTTTGTAGCTGCTGTAGCTACCCCCAAAATAAACAGGCGAGGCCAGCGCAACCACTCAACCACCAGGCCACAGAGCCACCCAACCACCCAACCACCCAGTCGCCATTCTGTTTGACTTTTATGACAACAAACAAATAAACGAACTAACTCACGCACACACCCATACACCCACACACACACACACACAGCAAGACCCACGCACACACGCAACTCGACGCCAACCCTCGAGGCGTTGAAAATGTTTTTGAATGCTTTCACATGGTTTTTCTTTTCATACTCTATACCCCTTGAAAATGACCAAGAGTAAGCTTATACAAAGAGCAGAAGCATATATAGATGTGCCTAAGTTTTCATCCATCCATGCATCTAAGCTTTTAAAAGTTAATACCCTTATCAAAGCCGAAGCCTCTGAGTTTACAGCATAACATCTAGTCGATCAGCAAATCGTATTTACCTTATACACTTCAAGTACAGGGTATATGCGACTGTAGGATATCTAATAGTCGTCTATTGGTAGCCACTGAACTAGAGCTTCTAGTTGGGATATCATAGGTAAAGCATAAATTGGTCTATTTTGCCTGCAGGGCAAGTTTTCAACAATGTCATGTATTTTTCCACTTATTGACTTTATAGTGTGTAGAGTTTGTGCCTACAGGGTATTTAGTAGATGAAAGTTTTAACTAGAACAAGTTTCGTGACTTTCAACTAGAGCGAAGCCCAAGCAGTAGTTGTGCATTTGCCTTTGCAGAGTCTTGTACCTTAACGTATAATACTTGCGTTTGCCTACAGGGTATTAGCTTGGCGTACACGCTTCACACTACAACTAGTTGCTAAGGCAGCGCAAGGGGTAGTTGTCGTAGAGTAGCTTCCATGTGGCTGAACATTTTCATGTGTACAGGGTATCTGCTAGTCGCGAATTAGCCAAGGCAACTCTAGACTCTACTGTCTTCTAGGGTATCCTACAGTCACGCACTCTTAAATTAAGTTTTGTTATAAGCCTTTCTACACCCAAGAGTTTCAATTAGTTACAGGGCATCCAGCTAGTCGAGCACTCCCAGTTAAAGCACTTCAAGTAACGGTCTGCTTCTTACATCTGTTGGCGTCGGCGGCCATGCCTGACACACCCTGTTGCAGCAACCACCCCCGCAGCTGGAAGCAGGGCCTGGAAATGATTGTGTTGTGTAATGTGCTCCTGCCTCTACCTCTGGCTCTACCTCTGCCACTACCACAGTCACTGCTGCTGTTTCGTCTGCTGCTGATGATCCTGCAGTTGGCGCCTCGCGAAAAAAGAAAACAGGAAAAGCAGGCCAACGTGTCATGTGGAAAACAGCAGGCCAGGCCAAGCCAAGCCAGGCCAGGCCCGACAAGGCATGAAACCAGTTTTCCGACTTCATTTTATACACACATATATACGCAATACATACATACATTTGACGCAGAGACATTCGTACTTGTGCCCCCAATTTTGAGTGGGCCGCGGAAAATGCGAAACGTGAAACGTGTGAGGCGAATCGTGAAAAGCGTAACCAGCTTTTACCCTACCGACCGGGTTGGGCGCTTT
Source organism: Drosophila navojoa (assembly GCF_001654015.2). The sequence goes on along the minus strand of NW_022045872.1, from coordinate 502,705 downwards.
AGGCTTTCGGATAAAACAGGTTGATTTTCCTGTTTGGCGACTCTCGCTCAGCGGCAACGTTGTTGGCCATTAGCCAAATGGGATTTCACACGCTTCCTTTGGCGCTGCTGCTGCTGCTGCTGTTGCTGAAGTTACCTGATGCCAGTTTAGCACGCCACCATCCTGACCCCTGACCCCTCCTCTTGTTTCATTTGGGTGGTATGCCGCCCCTTGTTCACCTTATGGCTCTGCTTGATCAATTATTAAAACTCACTCAGTTTTGCAGCGCTTTATTTTTGGTTTTCGGTTGGTGTCATAAATCCGCTTGGGATGCGCAACAGCACATTTTACTCCAACTCCCATCTTTCTCTCTGTCTCCCTCTCTCGCTCTTTTTTTCTGCCTTTTGCCTGAGCTTTTTCACGAACCCAGCTTTCCGTGCGTAACCCTTATATATACTTCTGTTTGTTTCTTCTACCTACTGCCTTTACCTTTGCTCTAGCTTTACCACTTCATCGGCCCTCTCTCCCTCCCTCTCTCTCTCTCTCTCTCTCTTTCACACTGCTTCATAATCCTCCCTCTATATCTTTTTCTTAATTACAAATTCTCCTTCTTTCCTAATCTATATAATATTCTCCTCTTCTCATTATCAGTCTCTATCCCCCTGTCTTAGTCTACATCCCACATAAATGTTTCCCTACTTCAACTTTTGCCCCCTAACTAAACTTCTCCTTTATCTGTTCCTAAATACTTAACTCCCTCTCTAACTCTCTCTCTCTCCCTCTGTCCCTCACAATCTATTAAGAGCAAGTGAGCTTAATTTTTACATCTCTTCTTCTAGCTGAACTCTTCTTCTACAAGAATTCTCTTACTCTTCTCTACTTTGACTATTTCCATATCTTTATCTCTCTCTCTCTCTCTCTCTCCCTCTCTCTCTCTGTCCCTGTCTATTTCCATCTCCCTCTCTGTATCCCTTCCGGTTCATGTCTGCATTTTATCTTTATCCCCAGTTGCCACATCATTTCTGGTGACATTCCGCTCTGGCCTGACCCACATACATATATGTATCTATCTTTGGAGGGGTCGCTGGGGAAGTCGAGAGCGACGAGGGCAACGAGTTCTTTAAACTAATGCTGACAGGCCTCATGCTAATGTCCATTGCGATAAGCGAGAATACCAACAGCAACAGCAATAGCAGCAGAGCGAACAAGTACGTGCCGCATTCGATAAATTGCTCTATGTAGAAATTCTCGTTCAATTTTCAATATGTCACGTTATCATTGGCTTATATAGAAAGGGGGCTAAGCAAGAAAAAAAACATATGCATTAATGTCTGATAATAAAGTTTTTAAAGCTATATATACTGTAAATTTTTATATGCGTCAAATAGAATGCATAAGGGATAGGGTATTACTTGGAATTCAGGTATATGTAATTAAACGCAATAAAACAACCTTTAGGGGCGTACAGAAGTAAAATTTATGAATAAATATATATAAATGAAGTTGAATAAAAAAGATTGCTAATCAATGAAAATCAAGAATATTGAGGGCATTCCTTTGCTTAGAGATAAGAATACAAATTTGCAGTTGATAACCGAAACTAAAGCATAAAGGGAATAGAGTACATTCTAGAAATTGGAGATAAGCTGGGGTACACAGCTTTTGCCTAAGGTATTTCCTATTCCACCTATTCCACTCTCTGAGTTTTATTCTATTAAACCTGCTTAGAGAACGTCAGAGCTATACTTACATAGGTCATAGAACATCATATTATTAGTTATAATGAACAGGTTGTCATATATTAATATGGAGATAGAAGGAGATAGCTATACGTATATAGATATATATAATTGAATTGCCTTTTCCAGCCCCGACAACGTCCTTGTTAGCATTTTACAGCGGACAATTAAATTGCAAAAAAAAAAGTCGAGTTGAGCGCAATTTTAATTTGCAATGCGGCGTTAATTATAATTAAAACTATTGAGCTAAACAAATATGTGCATGTATAAATAGCGTACAGGGCCATGGACGGGCTGTACAGATATGTGTATCTATATACATATATGCATATATGTATATATGCATAGATATAGATATATGTGTTTGGATAGTACAGAGATCAAGCATGACACAATACAATTTTTTGTTTGACTGCGCGGCACTTTGTGCTGTCAACCTCTCTGTACCTCTCACTCTCTCTCACTCTCTCCCTCTCTGAACGTAATGTGACATAAGCTAAATTGTTTTAAATTTTTGTTGAATCGCTTTACAAATGACTGCATAGCATTGAGCTGGCGTATTATTGTTAGAGTCTAGTTTCTCTGCTCTAACAGAGAACTGTATGAATATGAGAATCGATGTGTCACGCATTGTTAATTAGTTATCGATCTCTATATCCATATCAATAAACCATTTGACATTTAACTTACTAAACATTATGGAAGACTTGCTATCTGTCTTTCGTTTTACATAACTAAACTAAATCCCATCTTTGATTTATATATCTAATTGTGTATTCGATGTACTCTGAATGCTCAGTGAGTTGTGTATGTGGTATGGTCTGAGAAAAGCGTTATGTACCTAGGGCACATGCAAATATCCATAAGACTTTCGCTAAAATAAAACTTAATAAAGTATTCCCTAAAGCTGACTTAAAATAAAAGTCTTTTCTTTCCAGACAATATCTTCTTCTGCTAATTAAAATAAATGTGCTATAGTACTGTCTCTCTCTACCATATACCTCTCTCATATACCATATACCTCTCTGTACCCATATAATCGTACTACTCTACTACTTTACTTTACATAAGAAGTCTTAAATATATCTCTAGATAAATAGCTCTAACTAATAAATGAAAATAATCATCTTTGTTTGTGCTAAACTGTTTTCTTCCTTTATCCATCTTAAGTATTTATACATATGTATATTTCATATTTTCATTTAACTCCCTTAGCACCCTTGTAGAGCATTCCAGCTTCGACTTGGCTCGCATGCGGTTGCTGTGGCTTCTAATTGAAGTGGCTGCGTTTTGAGCAGCTGTCATGTGGTTGCGGCTTTGTCTGTGGCAGATCTTACACAGAAATCGAATAGGCAATATATGTACATACATATACATACATACATATACATATATACAGTACACTAACTACGGCTGCTTCTATAGCTGCCACAGCTTCAACGGCTTTTACTGCTGTTGCGGTCAATAGTGCACGACATAATTGCTGATTGAATGAGGCTGTCAACTGACGTCAGCCTACGACTGATTAATAGCAATTAGCAGTGGCTTCCATAAGTATATATATACCATAAAATATATACATACATATATATGTATATGTATAAGTATATGCTCCACATTTCAGCTCTGTTCCAGCTTTTATTGTCTAAGGACTCGCCCACTTTATTATACATATATAAGTTTATGTACAGAGTAGTCTGTATATAGTCTCTATATTGTACATATCTCTCCATATATCTTTATACATCTAACTTTGCAGTTGCAAATCGTGAGCACGCAAACAGTGAAGACGCAAAGTCACGCCAGCAATTCAGCTAGTGCTTGGCAATATATACTCACATACCAAGCTATATACATAGATTGCGAGGGCTAACCAAAGAGTTTGGCTGTTAAAGGAGAATAATACTAATACCAATACTAATAAGTTAGACTATATTTAAAGAGTAATGCCCTATAAGATGAAGGTATACATAAATACATGAGTGGTTCACATACATACAGTTCTAGATATGGGAGCATAGAAATCCTATATATACACTTCTCTCACTGCATAAGAGATTATAACAACTTAATATGTATTACAATCTTGTCAATGTAAAGTTACATGTGAATTTACACATTCACAAACCTTTGAAACCACCCTCGCATATACACATTCATATAGTTCTCAAAAACATTTGAGCTCTTGACTAGGAATTGGATTCTCCTTCATTTTGGCGCCATAAATCTAGCATGCAGCTCGCCCGCCGCATGTCGCATGTCGTGTGTCGCATGTCGCATGTCGCATATTCGTATTTCGCATGACGCCTGGCAATTCGACAAATGGCTTCAAGAACTGGCGCAACACTCGCATAAAACTTTATATACCCTCGCGTGTCCACACTGAGTAAAACAAAAACATTTCCATTTGAATTTTCTAAACTTTATACAAAACATATTTTCCTGGTTCAGCGACAGCGACTTGTTGCCCAAGCTAACCGAAGGCTTAACCCCATTTTTAGCGAAGCTCTTAGATTGCATTATGTTTCTGATTTTCAATTTGTTGTACAACATTATGAAGCAGGAAGCAAATTTAATTTACTCTTTCGTTTTACAACAATAATAAATACATATTTGATCTAATCAGAACTGATCGTATTGAGCATTATTCTACAGAGATTTTGGGAAGTATACAATATGGTAAGTTATATAGACAAACCCGTATATAAATAGAAAGCGTAGAAAAAACGAAACAAGCTTAAGAACCGGAAGCTGTAGCCTTTGACTTCCTCTATTGATTTCATAGAATACACAAATATACGCCCATCATACCTTGATGCCTCCCTTTATTACAGTTTCATATTACTATCCAGCCATAAATACCGCTCCTATGGGGCTCATATTCCCCATTGTCAGTCGGTACAGTTTTTGGAATTCGTACACATTTTCGATAAGGAATTTCGCTAGGTCTAAATTTAAACTCTACAGCTACCACAGTAGCTTGATAATAGACCTAGTACTATACAGAGATAGTGGGGGAGCGTGCTGAGGTAAGCCAGCTGTACTTAATTAATTTGTACAACTATCTACAGCTAGGGGGTAAGAGCTATTAACCGTAGCAAAAACAAAAAACTTACACATATGACTGCAAAAGCCGAAACGATATCAGTTGAACATATGGTGTCGATATATTGATAATAGATCAAACAAATTTATTTTGTTTTACGCAATTGCTTTCGGTTCCCTAATTGGCTTTCGTGGGGTCTCTACCTTAAGTACCTGAGTTGGTAATCAAAGTGATAGCAAATTGTCTTCTGATTCCCTTGTTTTTGCAATAAAAGAGCCAAAGCGAATCGCCGTCGACTCATTCCACCCAAAACTTCTCCAATTGCTAGAGAGATGGGCTTCAAATCCATAACGCTAGTTGGCCTTCTGCTTTGCGCTGTTGGCCTCGCCACGGTTCATGCTGGCAACGATTATCTCTGGGGCGAAATAGGACCCAACGACTATAAGCTCGCCAAGGAGACGGTCTCGAAGGCCTTCTTTGTGGGTCTGGTGCAGACCAAGAAATATGTGTTCAAGCAGAAAGTACGTAGCAAGACGACCTCAAGTTGATATATGTACATATATCTATATAAGATGTTCTTTATGTTGTGTCTAGGATAATTTGGATGCCTTGACCATTACGGCCATTAAGGTGACCGACAAGAAGAAGAGCAATGGAGCTACGGCTGTACTGGTTTCTGGCGGACCCGGCTCGAAGGGCGCTACCATTCTGTTTACTTCGGAGCGTGGCCATGGCATCAAGGATGTCGTCGAGATCTGGGGCCGTTAGATACTGACTATATGTAATATGTATGTAGTTGGCAGTTTTCCTTGAGCCTGTAAGCCTAAAAGTATGCATTCCGCTGTAGAATAAAACATTTGAACTGTTTCTGATATTTTGAGTGTCTAAAGAAATGGAAAGATATTTAGCTCTTAACTTTAGATGTGAATTGATATTAAGGTATAGTAAAGATAGGATGATGTGTGTCTGAAGTGCTCCGTGTGTGATAGAGCTAAGTGAAATTAGAGAATAGTATTAGCAAAATATAAGTCGTGCAATAAGCTAGAATTTCAGGCTTGAATCAGTTTAAGTAGTGTTGAGAAAGGATTTTGCTAAACTACAAAAGGCAAAAGAATAAAATTGAATCAAATATGATTATTATTAACTAAAGCTGTAATTGCCTTTGCCCAAGTTTATAATCTAAGCTAATATTGATGTCTAACTCTTTGACAATATTACTAAAAATTTCTGCAAGGTTTAAGCAGTGTTATAAAAGGCTTTGCTAAGCTCACTTAGCTCGACCAAATGCCATCCAAATGGATTCCACAAACAGTCTTCTGACGCCACATTTTGAAAATATTTGGCTAAGCTTCAACTGGCTGCTAGACTCCTACAGTTGCGGCCATCTAATCCCATTTATCAAAGTCTAGACGCTGCTGGCCATATATTTATGTATGTTTATTCTACACGTTCTATGTGCATATACAAATGATCCCACAGTCGGCACAGAAGGCACTTGAAACCTCACTCGCACTCACACACACACACACACACACACGCATTCGCATTCGCACTCACTCACTGAGCTCGTCGCTTCAAGGCCAACTTCTTATTAAATGCCAAAATGTGAGCGTTTGTATGGCATAGAGAAACTACAAGATACAGATACAGCCAGAGCAACAGCTAATGCTAAAGCTACAGAGCATACGCAGCTTTTGCTCGAGGCTTCAGCTTGAAGCCAACAGAAAACTGAGCTCTGAGAGCAGGATTATAATTACAGTTGGCAACGAGTGAAGCGATTTGAATGAGAGCGAGAGAGCTGGATGGTATTAAGTGTCTGATTGGAATTCCGATAAGAATGTGTGCATGTTGACTTGAAGATCGTGAGACGCAGATAGAGATAGAGATAGCGATCTAGATATAGACACAGATACAGTTACATGTACAGAAAGAGGTAACACAAAGCCATATACAGTTACTGAGAGAGTTACGTACAGATTCATTGGCATATCTCTATTAAGGTATATATATACCTGATAACATTTATAGCTACAGATCACGATAAATGGAGCTACTAGTTTAAGTTGCCTTGGAGCTCGCTTGGTGATATAGATAGTTCCGTTATAGATTAAGATACAGATAGATGCAGATAGATCCTTCAAATACTTGCTGGTGTTGATTGATGCAGATACAGACACAGATTAGAGATAAAGCTAAAGATACAAAGCTGTACATATACAGATATCTATATGTATCTAGATGTATCTATAAACGTTTATAGATACGAGACATATAAGGATACAGATTGATATACTTTCCATTAGATACATTTCTCGCTCAAATTATATGAAGTTATAAGAATTCTCTCTTTGAGATACACTTGTAGATGTTTCTTCAGATACAATTTGCTGCATCTTAGTATCCATAAAATATCTAGGTATAGATTGTTAGTTAAAGGTATTCCCACAAATACTTACGTCTTAGATATTCATCATTAAGGTATATTTAGGGATATGTTTATTGGCAGCCAAGTAGATCTCTATATAGATATATAGTTATAGTTATAGTTACAGTTATAGATACATTTTGAAATAGTTTTTAACATGCAGATACAGCTGATCAAAGTCTTGGATACTTTTAGCATTCCTCTAGAGCCATATAGATCCATTTGCATGGCACATATGCATACATTCGTTGTCACAGATATTCCATTCTCTGAGACATATTTACCTGGCACAGATACACTTTTTTTTTGCAGCTACAGCTACAAAATGGCGTCATCTGTTAGCCAATAGATTGAATATTTACTTGCAGAACGTACTTTGGAGTCGAACGCGTTTTGCTAATGAGTAACTGAATGTCTCTATATGTATGTGTATATATGTATATATGCTATGCATGAGTGTGAGTGTGTGTAGCTATGCATATAGACAGATCTGTCTGTCTGTCTGTCTGTTTGTATACCGAGTCGTTGCCGTCGTCTAACTAAAGTTGCTGCCGCCAAGGTCAGCTGCCTGGGTCTGAGAAACTGTTTGGCTTGCTTGTCGCTGTTAGTCAGGGCCCCCTGTATATGTGTGGGTTTGTCATACACACACACACATACTTATACACATATACATACATATATGTATATTTCTATATTATTATTTGAAGGCCTTAGATATATGACCGTTAATCTCTGAACAATTCAGTAAACTTCAAGTTTCAATGCAAAATTTATACATAGAAACGATGTACGTGATGTGAAGGCAACTTGTTCGTTCCTCTCTCAACTGCAAAACTTGTATAATAATTCAAATTAAATGCAAGTCTATATCTAACATATCGTAGAGCTCACACACACACATATATATACTCTCTATGTACAACTGTGAGTCAATTAAATTTATCTGACTGCATTTCATAGCAATTCCCATGAATTAATTGTTTCTCACATTTTTCCAATTACTAATAATTTTTTTTTACCATGAATTAATTGTTTAAAATGCATAAAACTTGATCTTTTCAGTTGATAATGTGATATTCCATGAATTCACTTCATTTTCATATAAACAATATGGCTAGCATTACCTTTTTTGCTGTTAACTAACACTTGCAATACTTACTTTGAGATTCCATTTACGTTTTACAATAGCTCATACGCTTCTCAGAAGTCAAATCGATAGGTTTCTTTATACAAACATTTCTAATTCTATGTTTATTTAACATCTCGTATGCAACACTTATATAGAATGTCGTTGTGCAACTTTGTTTACATTTTTCATGCTTAACAACACTGCTGCTGAGGATTGACATACTAGTTATAGCCCTAACCCATTGATATAGGGTATCCTTCCTATCTTTTAACCTTTTGAATCAAATTCTCTCATTTTACAACACTGACGTTTGTCATATACATATCTTCTGCTTAGCTTTGTTAAATTTTTACTAGACAAGGCATCATGTTAATCTGAATTGCCCACAACTTTTTCACATAGTCTACATCCCCCTCTCTCTCTCTTACACACTCGCCCTGTGTCTCTCCCACAGCATATCGTGCAAATCGGTTCCATTTGAATACTTTATTTAATGATCAGGCCGTGTGTTCAACAGATTTGTCCCCTTTTGACTTACTGACAGGTAAGAGCACAAAGCAAAATCTAAACAAAGCACTTTTATATAATTTATAAATAATTCGCAAACAGGAAAATTGCATCACCACCAACATCAATAAAAAGCTATTCAAATGCAGTTTCTTAGTCATTTGAACAATTGCTGGGAATAGACGATTAATATATAGAAGTATATCTATTATATTCCCTATTATAGCGGCCACATGATCAATGTGAAAAGAAACACAACAGTTTCCCTGTTCACAGATCGCACCTGTCCACGGGCCCTTGGCTGCGAGCGTGTGTGTGTGTGTGCGTGTGTGAGTGTGGCATGTTGTAAAACTTGTTTATTTTAAATTGAAAGATCGACAAGGTTGTGTTTCCATTTCTAATTCGAATTGGTTTTAGCAGCATTTTGCTAATTGGACAATATGCCAGGTGTTAAAATCAACTTCCCGCAAAGACATAAAAAATAAGCTTTCTCCAATTGATTTCTTAATCAACTTTCGTCAACGATAAAATACTCATACAGCCATAGCTACACACACGTTCGCCCTCCTCTCTTGCTATCCCTCTCTCTCACACACATAGTCCACGGCCTACTATTTGCTCTCTTTAAGACTAGAAAAAAATTATTTCCTATTTCTGCCCATTGTACAGTTTTTATGCGTCACACAAACACATACAGAAACACATGCGTGCTTGTGTGTGTCTGTTTCATTGGCAGACTTAGCAACAAGAAAATACAACACCAAACAGCAGCAGCAACAGCAGAAACAGACTGCGACCGTTTGTTCTGTTCATAGCCGTCGCGTCGTAACGGTTTCAACGCTTGCCTCTCTCGCTTTCTTGTTCGTGGAAAAAGCGTACACACATTTGATAAAAGCGTATGTGTGCGACAAAGCTAGAAATATGCATGCGTTTGGATGAGTGCCTGTGTGTATGTGTGTGCTTTTTGGTGGAATGATAAAATGCGTGTGTGTAATAAAAGAAAATATTTCAAAAGCATTTATTTTTTATTATTATATCAATTTGGAGTGAGCAACAACAAAGTTTACAAACATATTCCAACTTAAGATAGTTTTATTTAATTACTAGTATCACACTTTTTCTTAATTAACGTTTTAACACAATTCCAAGTTTCGAGATTTAACATGTTGATACGCCCGCAATTTGTATAGGAGAGAGAAAAAGACTGACTATATTAAAATCACAGTGAGTCCCCGTCTCGCTCCCACATAGGTTGCAGTACGTTGTTGATATAAAAAAAAAGTTCATATATAAATACAAATAATAAACAGCTCGCAGTTTGCTTACTATTGATGAGGCAGGCTGATGCGATTATATGGAAAACTTGTAAACCAAATATACACGAATCATCGAGCAAGAGAGAGCAACGTAAGGCGAGTGGAATACAAAAAAATTCCATTAGATTTTTGTAACGTTCGCCCCTTGTAGCTAGGCGCTGTTGGAAGCCGATACCAAAAACGCGGCCAACTTTGTTCGCTGTGCAGCTGCAAATGGCGCGAGCGAACACAAAGCAACTGCCGAAAGCAGCGGCGCGTACACGAGCGAAACTCGACGAAAAGCCAACTTAACGAACCGAAAGCGCTTCGTTAGAATTCGCGTGTAGATGTGTGTGGTGTGTTATGCTTGTGTGGTTAAGTGTATGTATGTATGTGTGTGTGGTTTTATAAATTATGACGTTGCCCGGAGCTTTTTCTCTTTCGAATTTAGGTGAAGAAATATGTAATCAATTACATACATACACAAATATACACACACACACACACATGCACATATTTTTAAGACTTGCCGTCATCCGATAATAAAAAGCACATGCAAAGGCCATTCAAACCATGTCGAAATGTGTTTAATCAACGAGCAAACGCTGCTGGCACTAGAGCGAGATGGCAATCCCCGTTTTGCTGTTTTTTCTCCCCTTTACTCTGCGCCATTTGCAAGTTGCGTAATTGTCATCGAGTCGATTCAAAAATGTGTCATTCAAGTTCCTGGTTCTTTTCGCAGCAGCTTTTTCAGCACCTCTCTTTTGACTTCCATTTTTCTACTTCTGTTATTTATTTTATCTTTTTCTAGAAAATGCGCGCGAGTTTACGTAATATGCGGGTTTTTTTTTAATGTATTATTTTTTTTGGCAGAATTCAATTTTTTTTGACACGTTTAATTTTTTCTTTTTTCAGTTCTTATTGCTCACATGATACACATGGTGTAAATCGTACTCACACACGCATATGCATACACATGTACATGAAAGTCTGTTGAGGCAAAGTTCCTTAGAAAAAAAACCACCACCAACAAAGCCACCACCAACCGCCGCGCCGCTATTTGACTATTTTCGACGTTAGCAACAACAGATTCTTTTGAGTATTTTTTTTTTTTTTTTGTTCTGTTGTGTTAGTGCTCTCCTTTTTGGTTTTTATTCATTTACACTTGGTTCTGTATTTTTTGGTTAAGGCGCTGCAAGCGCACTACGAACTGCACGGTCCAACGTTCAACGCACGAATGAATTGACAGCGACGCCAGCGACAGCAACACGGCGACAAACCAGTTTTATATAAGCCCGCGCGTAAGTACAGTAAATATAAGCTACGTATGTATTATACTGTGTCTGAGTATGGTTATACTGAGTATGTACACGTTTATATATATATACATATGTATATGTATATGTGGATATGGGAGAGCAGCGGTTCAAGCTTCGTGAAAGCTCTTTACAATCGTACATAAGAGAGAATGTGTATGTATGCTGTTTGTGTGCGTGTGTATTGGTGTAGTTTTGTCGTTGACACACATTCAATTTGTGGTCGTTGCTGCTGCTCTTTTTATGTTTTTCTCTGGTTGCTGCTGCTGCTACGGCTTTGTAGCTTTGTAGCTTTGACGCGCCACTTGGTTAACACAAAATTTTCCGTCTTTGACGTTTTTCATTGAAATGCAATGAAAAGATTTGTATCAAAGTAGAGAGTCATGAAATGAAAAAGAAAAGAAGTATATACACAGACCTTTATGCTTAGATAAATTGCAAAGATAAACCGCAGAGTGGGCGTATGCAAAAAAAATCAACTTGATGAAAACAAAATCTAATTAGAAAACGTGCAACTGTGTGTGGTAGAAAGTGTGCCAGCGAGTGGCTCTGATTAGTTTAATGGCTGACCGCAGGAAGCACTCAGCGCACTTACGTGTTTATAAGTATATAGTACATACATACATACAAGCATATATTTGAACACGTACAAACATGTACATATGTATGTATAGTTGCCAATCAGCATTTGTATGTGTGTTTGTAAAAAGTGTGTCATCACTTTGCACAACTACTAGAAAACTTGTTATTTACAACAGCGAACTCAACGAAAGGCAGCAATAACAGCTTTGCTTTTTCGCTGCATTGCAATTCTCTCTGCTTCTTCTTGATTTCGTGTTCAGTTCTTGTGCCTACCACATTGCACATGTTATTCACATACACACACACGCACACAGAGTCAAAGCTTTTGTATGCTTGCTAAGTGCAAACTAGAAACAGAAACTGGGTTATTGGTGCAAATGCGCGCGCGTTTTTTTTCTTCTTATTTCTTCTACAACCTGCTTTGGTCTCCTCGTTCTCTCTTACTGCGTGGCCACCCCTCTCTTCCGCTTATTAACTTCGCCTACGTTCCTGTTGTTGTTGTTGGTTGCACTTGTCAGCAGCTGCAATAGCAGCTGCTACTGCTGCTAACATCAAGTGGGCGGATATTGCATCAAATGACTAATTTCATTGTTCTTCTTCTTCCCTGCGCTTTGCTTAATGATGACGACATCAAAGCTAAAGCGAAATCAAATCAAACCAGTTCCAAGAGACGCAACATAAAATTTTTGGCGATGACGCCACAGCTGCCATTATTAATATTATTATTCGTGTTGTTGTTGTGGTTGTGGTTGTTTCTGTTGATTTTATTGCGTTTTATGTTTTATGCTCAAAAATTAAAAGCCACGCACGCTCGTTAAAATAAGAAAGCTGACCCCTACTTAACTCCTCCTTGCTCCACCCCTGCCCTTTCTTCGACGCCTATGTGCATGCTTTATGGCTCTGCATGCGTTTTTCTGCTTCTCTCTCCCCCTTCTTTTTCGACAATCGTTCATTCTTTTAGTCTTTTGCCGCCTTTACGAGCGAAACGTGTATTGCATGTGATTTCATTTAGTTTACATTTAACCACAAATGCAAAGACAAAGAAATCTGTGAATATTGTAGATGTGTGTGCGATTGTGCGTGTTTTTTTTTTTCGGTTAAAAGTTAATGCGTTGCAAGCACGATCTCGTATTTGTTCGTATGCACAACTACATACATGCATACATATGTATGTATGTATGTATATACATACATATGTATGTATATTTTTTTTTCATTTACAACTCCATACTTAGTGCCGCGTTGCCCTCGCCTTCTTCCCTCTCTTTTTGCTCCTTCTCGCCCTTTCATGCGTTCTTATCTAACAACCGTTTATGATGTGCGTGGTAATTTTTTTAATGTACCGTTTGAAAGCTCCCTACGCAAATAAAGTGTATGAAATGCAGTTAGGACTTAAGACACTCATTCCAATGGGAATTTTCGAGGAATAAAAAGCAATTGATTTATTATGGTAAGTTTTGTTATGAAAGTTGTAGCTTTAGCAGTTATTTGAATAGCTATGCATATATGTAATTGCGTCCCTTCCACCCCCTCTTTCTCAATCTCTTAGTGAATAAAAATGTTGTTAGGCTTTTGTTTATCTCTGACTCTGCTTGACCTACATATGTACATATTAACATACATATGTATGTACAAATGTTTAATATATTCTAATATTTCCTGTATTTAACTATGTATAAAATTGTATAAATCAGCTGGTCTTTTTAGAAAGTTAATTGTTTTGTTCGTAAAACATCATCATCACATCAGCTGTCAGTGCATAAAAGCTAATGCTATTCATCCAATGTAATATGTATGTAAGTATGTATACACGAATATTTAGATATATGTATGTGTATATCGAGCACACGTATACAGCTTCCCAGTTAAGTTTTCCCCAATGATAACTGTCATCAGGCATCAGCCAGCTGAAGTGTTTGTCTTTTCTAGCCAACTATGCGCTACCCTGTAATGGGCTTTACTGCTGATGTAAACATATTTTAGCTATGCCTATTTATGAAGTATGACTTTTTAAATATATATACAGATGTAATTAATTTTTTTCCATGGACTCTAATAAAAATATTATTAGCTACGTAAGCCTTAGTTATCCGCTTGTTTCTACAAGTTAACTAGTTTTCCACATAGACTCATACCCCCCTTTATATGACTGACGGGGTATAATAAGAGAGGGCACTTTGATAAAAAAAGCAACTGAAAACATGTTTTCGTGCACGTCCGTTCGTTTTAATTGAGCTTCTCTAGTTCTGCTCGAATGTGTTTGTTAATATGTACATATATACATATGTACATACACATACATATATAGCAATATTTGTGCTTGTAATTTGTAGTTGGGGAAGTTTGGAACTGGGTTTACATTGAAGCCGCAGCTTTGCGCTGTTGAACTTTAAAATTCTAATTTATAACTTGGCTGTAGTATAGGTAAATATACATACATATATAATATTTATACATACAGACATATGTATCTGTATGTATACACCTCTATATAGTTAACAACTGGAAAACCTTGAAATGTGCACGAGTGACTAATTAGACAGACTGTTGGGAAGCTCAGTTCAGGCTCAAATTCCAATTACAAGTTATTGTGTTCATTTGATAATGGGAAATTTTGTTGTATAAAAAGGGAAATGCCAAATGAATTATCATAGCATTGATTAACGGAAGATGTCTGAGGGCAAATGCATAACAATATACATACATACATACATGTATACAACTTTAACCTTCAGCTTTTTTCACACTCGACTTGAGCTAAGCTGAGAATTACTTTTAAGAAATTCAAAACTGTTATACTCACTGTATAACAAAATACATATATATGTATGTATGTATGTACATATGTATGTCTAACCTTCAACTGTTTTCCCTCTTTTCTACTACTATAACACTCAGCTTAGCTGAAATTTCATTAAAAATTCTTCACAATACACTGTTATACTCTGGGTACAACACAATTATACTTACAGTTTTTATACTTTGTTAGTTTTTAATCAATTCATACATTTAGGTGAAATTCCTTAATCGTGATAAAAATATATTTGGTAATTAAACAGCATTCCAGTTTTCATTTGTTTCTTTTTCGTAACACTCCCGTAAATTACATAAATATATTTTATAATGCATAATTTGATTATTTATCACGATTAGGGATTTTCGCATAAACGTAGCTGAGCTTTTTTTTTAACATTTTGTATGGCACTTTTCTTTGTTTTTTTTTTTTATACATATTTTTTATGTTTTTAAAAATCTTTCCGCTGAACTTTTACCGTTTCGCCTGGTTGGGAATGATTTTATTGACTGACCCCACAGAACAATTGGCAGTTGGGCTGGCTGACTGCCTGGCTGGTTGCCTGGCTAACTGTTCGTTTCGTTCCGTTCCAGCTGTTGGAATATGCGCGTCGTCTAATGCCAGCGAATAATCATTGGCGAATGGTGCGCACAGTCTTTGCCTTTCGCTCAGCGACCATCCAGTTTTCAACCGAAAAATGCGTTACATATATACAAACATACATGCATACATATGTGCTTTTTATATGCAGTTATCGTACATACATACATGCATATATGTATGCATGTGTGTGTTTGTGTATGCTGCCGCAGGGGAAGCCAGTGTAGGTCACCCAGAGAGACAAACAGCAACACACAATGCTTTCGTCGTCGCCGTCGTTATTTCTGCCGTCACTGTCGTCGTCGACGTCGACGACGTCGTCTTCGTCGTCACGCAGCTTTTAAGCTCACTAAGTCGCCCCAAAAATTGTCTGCAGTCGCAGCATATCGCGCTTATTGGACTAAGCCAGCGTTTGGTGTTGGACATGTGCCGTTATCAGCGCGCTGGAAGGAAATTTGCTTGGAAATGAACAAGAAAACAACAAAATTGCGACGCTGCTGCTGCTGATGTTACTGCGGAAAAGCAAAAAAGCTGCGCAGTTAGCGTTTTTGATAATGTAACAAGAACTCAAGGGGCAGCCAAATGTACGTACATACATATGTACATATGTATGCTTGTTTGCATTTATGTATGTACATACACACATATGTATTTATGCCTGTGTGGGTGGCTTATACTGCGCTGCTTATTTCCGTAATGAATTTGATTAGGAAACTCGACTCGAGCCGTTATCGGTTATGCAAAATTTAGCTGAGCGAATTCGAATGCTTACTCGCTTTCGCCTTGTTATCAGTATGCACAAAATTGTATACGGCGAATTCCGCTGCATAGGCTCTGCCTCCTCCTCCTCTCTCTCTCGCTCTCTCTCCCTTAGTCTCTCTCGCTGTTGCTAAGTGAGCGACCCAGTGTGCTGATTTTTAATAAATTTCCCATGCATCCTAATTGCAAGTTCTTGACTCATTTCTTCTTTTCCATTTAATTTTTTTTTGGTTACTTTGCCACCCTGTTGCAAACCCCTCGTATCTGATGCTACTGCGCATGTTTTAAGCAGCAACATTTTCATGCATGTAAGTGTGTGTGTGCGTGTTGCCTTTGTCTCATTTTCCGATGCTACCTGAAGTTATTTTCTATATAAAAATTGCGTCTTATCGCGCGTTGCCTGCAGCGGAATGCGAAGCAGAAACGCAATCGCATTTGGTTTATGCGTCACACGCAATGTATCCAGGGGGGAGGGTAGGCAAAAGTATCTATGCGTATCTTGAGCACACGCAAAACCAGTTTCCAAAGGAAGTTACATATGGGGGGTTTCTTCCTGCCTTCTTTCTTTCATTCTGTCTTTTGTTACTTGATGTATTTTCATGACCATTTCCATTCCAAATCAGTTGAGCTGTTCAGGTTTCTTAAGTCATTGCATTGTTAGCATTTGATTTGATTTGATTTATAGCAGATGCCAATTGTAACTTATCCTCGTATGCTGAGATTACCTAGACTGTTATGTTATACTGCAATATAAATCGTAGATGATATTCCATGAAACTAGATTGAAATCTTTCATTCAATAAATATGAACATATTAATTTATTGTTATACAGTCGTACAGTGCTTAAACTGTTATACCATACACTTTTAGAGTCCAAACATGAACATTATAGAGCTATCATTTATATACCTAATAGTTTGTAACTATAATAGAGTTTAATGAATCAGCTGGATTACCAGTTCATTAATTTTGAATCCCTAGATAAAGTCAATTTTAATTATGTTATAATATTGCTATCTAGGGCCTTCAGGTATATCCCCACATCTCTTCGTATCCGGCGCCTCGATTTCTTTATTTTCAATTTAATCAGCTTTTTCAATCAGCTCTTCATTAACTTTTCCATTACTCCGGGCTTCCCTTTGGCATGTTTTTTTTTTTTTTTTGGTTTTTTTTTTTTCATTTTTGATTAATCAACGAAATTGAGATGACAAACATCTGTTTAAATACTTAATTAGTATATTTAGCAGCTCTGACTTGGCCTAAACTTGATTTTCCAATCGTTTGCACAATTTTTCACAATGTTCAACAATTTTCCACAATTTCCTCTTAATTGGTAACCGAATACAGTGCCTGCTAAAAAGATGCCAACGCATTGCTGCAATAATTAATGAGCACCGCTTGAATTTCAACTCGAAAGATTTTCAAAATTGAAAAAAATGAGCTCATTAGCGTTTTTTTTAGGAAGAAAGGTAAAGAGATATTGTATGTGCTTTAATGAGCGCGTTGGGTAGGGTGTTCATCAGGTAAAGAGTTTTCCCAGCCCAGTTGCAAAAGTGAAGAATAATAAAAAAAAAATGCCCAAGGAACTAACAAAAGTGAATTTTTAGGGAATTTCTTTGTTTTGCTTTTTTCAGGGAACTCTTTTTGCTTGCGGGGAAATTTGTAGTTGGAAAGTGAGTCGCTGGGAAATTCTCCAGTTGAAGTTCCGTTTTGCTAGTGCACACATGCATACATAAATATTTACATACACGCACATACATACATACATACATATGTACATATGTATGTAAGATAATGAAATCATTTGAACACGCTTTGCCTGCGCGTCATAAGAACCAAGCCCACAACCGAACACACGAAGAAGAGGACGACAACCAAAACAACAACAAAGTTGGGTGAAGCAACTGCAAAGTCTTTTGTAGCCCAATCAACAATAACAACAGCAGCGACCAAAAAAAAAAGCGGGCCAAGTAAACCAAAAAAAAAAAAGAAAAGAAAACGAAAAGCAAGAAAAAACATTTACAAAAGAAGTTCGATGAACCTGCGTAGCGCTTGGCTACTTTACAGGCAGCAACCGGCTATGATGCCGCTACCCCGCCCTTTACACATGCTTCCCTCTCTTACTCCAATGGCCATTCCCTTTGCCCAACTCCAGTTCCGAACGTCTTCAAGTTGATTTTGTTTAAGTTACGGCGAAGAGCGAAGAGCAGAGAGCGACGAGAGAGCGCTCACTGCTGCACAGCTGCAACAGGCTAAAGGCAAACGCAACGGCATTGCAATAGAACAAAAGGGTGTGCTGCTGGGCAGGGGGCGGGGCGCACAGTAGTCAGTGCTGAAAGGTGGTAGCCAAAAAAAAGAAAGAAAAGTGAGAGATAGAGAGCAAGACATGCGAGCGAAGAGTTCACTAGTTCAATTCGCCGCCACGCATAAACGATCGCCGAAGAGGAACAGCAGCAACAACAACTGTTTAAATGTTGCCAGCGTTACCAGAGTTTTTTTTTTCTGCCTGCCAGACTTCGTTTTATTTTTCAAATGCTTAGTGCGAATATTTAAACAGCTTTTTATCAACTGTACATACATATGTATGTATTCATTTATATGCACGTGAGTGTTTGTGTTTGCTTGCACTTATGCATGTATGTACATATGTATGTATGTACGCAGTTATTTACATAACAGCAACACTAATGCAATGTGGAGTGTGTGTGCATATGTACATATTTATATGCACGTGTGTATTATGTATACATAACACATGTTTGAATATTATGTAAACATACTTACATTCGTGTAGTAGCAGTGGCGTAGCTCAACAAATATTTGCAGGGATACGACTGAAATTCAGTATATGAATTAAGTATGCATACTCTTTTCTCTGTTTGAGAATAAAAAATATTTTATGACAGAAAAAAAAAAAAAAACCAAAAAAATATAAACATATCCAAATTTTATAGTCATTTAATCATCATTTTCATTAATCAATTGACTCATAGAATAAACATAAACAGCAAGTCTGAATATATAATAGTTATTTGAAAAAGAATCCCTTTTTGGTGCTACGCCACTGGTATGCATACATACATATGTAAGTACGTTGAAGCGATGTCGACGACGACGAAAGCGACGACGATGACGACGATGACGACGACGACTACGAAACGCGAACAAGCAACGAAACGACGAAACGATGAAACAAACGATGGCATGACTGTACTATGTATGTATGTAACTACATACATAGCAGCGTGTATACCAAACAGCGACAACACAAGCACACAAACACACACACAGGCATAGAGTGAATACTGCATTAGTGTGCGAATGTGTGTGTTTGGCATGCAGGTATAGTGGAGGGTATGTACGCGCTTCGCGCCTGTTGCAAAATTCAGTGCCGCTGTTTCGTTCGTGACGAAAGGATGTACGCCCGGTTGTAGGCTGTACATACATACTAACGCACGTATATACATACATATATACGCATAGGCATGCACAGCTTCGACATGCACCCACACATGTATGCGGATAATACGCCAAAGAGCAATGACTACGAGGAGTTGTCGCAACTGTTAAAGTCTTGGAACGTCAGCGAGCTGTTGCCATATTTGCAAGGTAAACAAACACACAAGACAAATGAAAAGAACTTAGCGAATGTTCGACTCTTATACTCGCACTCTCTTATACGAACAATCGAATGTAGAAGAGGCAATCAATACGCAGGAGCTGCAGATGCTGAAGCGTCATCATATGAACGAGCTGCTACGCAACTTTCGTTACGGCACGCGAATTCGTTTTGAACATCATTTGGAGCGTTGGCGTCGCTGGCTCAATGTACCGTTGCAGGACGAGCAGCCTTGTGGTGCTGGCAGCAGTACCAGCGCCGCCGGCAGCGGCAGCGTTCATTGCAGCGGCTGCAACTGCTCGACGAACTTAACGAAGAGTCATTCCAAGAGCAATTTGAGCGATGAGAGAGCGAAGCAACTGCCCTCCGAGCCGTTCGTTTCACTCAATGAGATGGCAGATGGGGGGACATTTAATGTGCCGCTACCCCTGGGCGATCACAGCGAGCTAGTTCACACGGAACTGGTGACAGCGGATCTGATCAAGCCGGAAATAATGACCGATGCGGATGGCAGCGAGGAGAGCGGTGTTACGGTGCTCTCCATCTTGCAAGCGTCGCCCGTCAAGGCTCAATCGCTGCTCGAGAGAATCGGACAAAATGAACAATTGGATGCGGTGCAGCGTTTGCTCTTGATCCAGCTCATTTGCAGCTACTACGAGGATAATCGATTGCATTTGACCTTGCAACGAAGTCATCTACTTGAGCGTGAGATCCTCCAGCTCTATCCCAAGGAGCAGTTGTGCTTCTATCGCACTGAGCGCAGGGGAAAAATCTATGTGAGGTTTACGAATATGAAGCGGAATAAACGTTTTGGCACTCTGCGAGAGCAGAAGCGACGGCGTGAGGAGTCGATGGCACCGCCCGTTTCGTATGTACCCAAGGAGGTGACCTTCGGCGGTGATCCCATGTCCAGTCCCGAGAGATCAGATTGATTAATGGCAATAAGCTAAGCTTACTCATAAGTCAATTAGCTCTTAACTATTTTAACTTAACTTAACTTAAAGTTTCCTAATCGCGCAATAAGTTCTCTTAATCAAATAGCTTGAATTGTATAAATTTAGCGGGTTTACAAATGTTTATATTTGTCGATTATTTTTATGATCCATTAACGGTCGCATTGCACATTTATTCCATATATTATTTAAGCTCATTCAGTTTCTTTTTGGGAACTTTATCTTCGTTTTAATGCATGTCTAGGAATATCAAATTGTAAGTGTCTGTAGCTATTTATATTTCAAACTCTCAATATATTCGATATTATATATATATCTAATAAAGATATACATTCATCGTGAAAAATCAATATATTGCTGTTTCGCTGGAAGTTTTGTCTATGATTGAATCAAGAGTGTGCTAATGCTGTTATACGGCCTTTATTCAACTCTTATAATATGCTGCTGTATACTACACTAAGCTCAATTCTTATACCACGCTGTTTTCTTGCCAATGTAAACTCTTATACTCTAAACTCTTATACTCTTAAATATCTCTTAGTCATGCTCCCCTACAGATACTTTGTAGTGTAGTTCTTATTCGGTGCTGTCAACAGGGATTGACAACACGTACTGAAATAAATCAGAGATACGACTGACATTTGGACACAATTTTGCGGTGAGCTGGGCGTCACGTACTTTGCAGGAGAGCGAGAAAGAGACTGAGAGATGAGAGAGAGATAGCTAAATCGCCTTAGCGAACGAGTGTTTTGGCTTGCCAACCATTTCAAGGTGGGGAGGGCTTAAGTCGCCAAAGTATCTTATCTATAAGGCGCTCTTGTAGTTGTGTATCGCATGCATACTTATGGCCCTTGTAACTTGCAGATACTTTTCTATCTATGAGCTCTGTAAGCTATAGATACTCTATAAGTAAGCTCTTTTGTATTTCTGACTCCGATATATTATAGATAATTTCTCATTTATTTCTAGGGATACTTTTTCCTTTATAGACTCTTATATCTTGTAAATACTTTTGTGCCTTACAGTTATTTTTGGGATCTAATGCTCACGTTTGTATTTATGACTTTCCATTGTGTACTTTTCACTCTTTGTACTTTTAGTCCGCCCTTTTCGATTGCATCATCGCCGTTAAAATAGGCAATTGGCCAAGTTCTTATACATCGATCGATTAGATTACATAGCGCGAATAGCTGTAAATGTAGCTGAGTACAGAGGAAAACCTAATTGAGAAGGCAAAGAAACAAAATATTTGAAAATTTGTGAGCGGGGATTGGGTTAGGGTTCGGGTTCGCGTTCGGGGTGACGTGTGGTAGCTCTTTAGCTAATTAATTACTCGCTTCAATTTTATTTTTCGCTTTTTTTTTCGAACTCTTCTGCACTCGAGTTGTTTTTTGCTAATTGACTTTATCGCTGAGCAAACAAAACTATCAGCCAGATACGCATGGTAGGTGAGTGTGATTGTGTGTATGTACATATGTACGTATATATTTACATACATACATATGTCTGCCCTGTATGACTGATAAAAAGTACATCGAAATAGGGCGCGCTCTTGCCTATGCATTCCACTGCATAAAAGAGGCGTATGTATGTATGTAATTATATGGGAATGCATCTATACACATATACACACATACAAACATATGTATACTCTTTTTTTTCCAGCCATCTTCACTTTTTGCTTTTTACGTATGTATAGCTGCTGAATGTGTGGCAACGCCAGCAATAAATAGGTCGTCGGCTACAGAAAGCCCAAAACAAAAAAAGCTATTTGTCGCGGCGACAAAGCGACAAAGCGACAAAGCTGCGCCTATATACACAGCCAGCCAACATGCGCAAGCAAGCGCGCAATATGGCGAGAGCGAGCTTTGCAGCTGTAGAAAAGCTTTTCTCTTACACAGCCATGTGCATGCATACAAACATACACAAGTACATACCTATGTATATACATATACATGTACATATATCTTTTCTCTTTCTCTCTCTGTGTTTGTGTATATGTGTGATAGCATAATTTTGATCGTTAAATGAAAACAAATTGCGAGCCATTAACATGTCAATAGCACAGAACATTGATCAATGCACTCACATATACACAGACAATCTTTCACAGCTGTTATATGCATGTGTTGGTATTTAGGAAGGAGCGAGTGGGGGGTGAGTGAGTGGCCAAACAGGCAGGCTGACTGGCTGGCTGGCTGCCATAGCTATAACTCTCTTGCTCTCACTCTCTCACTTTTGCGCTATGCGTACCTATGCTAGATGTATGTGCATATGTGTGTGTGCATGTGTGTGTGTGTGTTTTGTTTGTACATTTACTGTGCGCTGCTTTTGTCGAATAGGGAAAGTAGGTCAATTACACGTGTCATATACGAGTACTTGTATACCACTCTCTGCATGGGTGTGTGTGTGTGTGCGTTTCAACATTTATCTATGCGCACATAACCTCACTTTTATGCTTGCTTCATTATTTTATTTTGTGTGCGTAGAGAGGTAAAAAACAAAAAACTTTACACTGCTGCTCATTTTTCTTTTTTGGAAACTCTTTTATGCACAAATATGTTTCTGGGTCGACCGGATAATCGTTTGTTTATGCGCTCTCAAATAAAACAAACATAGAAAATAAACAAATACACACACACGCACACACGCACACGCACGCACAAGCACTTGCATTGTCTGAAGTGCTTGATAAATGGGCCACTATTTGCCTTTGGTTAAAAAAAAAAAACGAGAAAAAGAAACGGTTTGTTTTGGGAAAATATACTCACATACAAATGAAATATAATTTAAGATCTAGTTGGATTTTTAATTGAAAAAACAAAAATTCTGCACAATTTCTGTGATATTTTTATTATTATTTATCTTATATAACTTTAAAAGATAATTAGATACACCTAAAAACAATATTCTCAATTGGGTTTTTAAAATACATAAATCTAATTGGATTGCCTAATAAACACTAATGTAATTGTTTTCATGAGTTTCGTAATACAATGTTATTGTCTAATTAGAATTCCTTTAAATTCACTTTTAAGAGGAATTTTTGTTGGACAATTTAATAGAAAATCTTAATGTAAATTTATACAAATACATAGAAATTGAGGCTTTTCAAGTATTTAATTCTCCATTTGTATTGAATTCCCCTCTTTTAGGGATATGTTCTACTAGATTACGTTAAAGTCGAACTAGCTTAAGGCTCTTTTTCTATTTTGCCGCTAAGAACTTTTAGGCTTTTGTACTTAAATATAACCTTAGGGGAAAGGTTTTACAGGAATAAATGTGAGCCTACCTAGATTTAAATGTGCCCTTCGGGAAATTTCAGGCAGCTCAACCTAAGTCTAAATAGCTTCACAGCTTTGCGCCTCTGTTATGCTGCATGTATTCTTATTAGAACGTATAGTAGTTGTCAATCCGGAAATACTCCAATACACTTGACGATAATCTAATTGGATTGTTGTACCTTCTAAATCTAAAACACATCTAAATTTATTATTCAGTTATCTATTAACTAAGTCAACATTTGTTGACCGTTTCTTATAAGCATTACGTTTGGCTGCCAATTGGATAACTGTTTGTTTGCGTATTCTTATTAGGTCGTTAGTTACATTAATGTCCCATTTCGCAGATATTTGTTGATGACATAATGAGCATATTAATAGCAAGTGGGGACGTTCTAATAAGAGCATGCAGGCATAACCAAGCCCAAAAAAAAACAAGGAGAGCCACACCTCCAATGTGAATAAAATACATACATACATATATACAAGTATATGTATATCCCAAGGCTTTTGCAAAAAGCTTTCGAGCTGTGGAAAGGACGTTGAAAGGACGAAACCATTGGAATGTGACAAAAAATAAAGGAGGGGGAAAAAGCGGAACGAATTTTCAGCAGCTAAATAGGAACCGAAGCGATAAGAAAATTCAACTATGTAGAAATATGTATCCAAGAATTGGGTCAATCGATAAAGAGGCAGCAGCAGCGGCAGCAGCCGCAGTGGCGGCGTCGACGTCGACTGCGCAGCACATGCGCGCAGCGAAGAGGGAGCGTACATTCCAAATAGGGGGTGGCAAAGCTTGCGCTCAAAGCTCTCTTTGCAGAGCTCAAGCTGTAATCCAATTGGACAGTAATAACTAACTGTATATACGAATACATGTGCAAGCAATTGTATATAAGACTATATATACCAGATTTGACCCAGCTCTTATATATATGTATGTATGTATGTATTAGTATATTTATGATTACATCATGTGTATATGTATCTGTGTATGTGCATGCGTGTGTGTGTATGGCTGACTTTTAATATTTTATAGGGCAGCTGGCACTGCGATTCCAATTGCGTTGGCTGCTGCTGCTGTTGCTTTCCAATTTGAAGGGAGCATAAAAGAAAAGCTAATTGGATGCTAAGTATAAGATGCCAGGGGAGGGAAGGTAGCCTCTTAATATAACAAATATACATGGTATAGAATGTAATATAAGAAATTTGATGCTTTAAATTTTTCTTATATTATTAAATATATGAAATTTATTCATATTTCTATTCAAGTAGACAATCAGTTATGACGCTAATTGGAATTCCACAAAAGAATAACTGCTTGCCACTGGAA
Source organism: Drosophila navojoa (assembly GCF_001654015.2). The sequence goes on along the minus strand of NW_022045872.1, from coordinate 477,350 downwards.
GCAGTGTAAGCTGCATACCTGCAGTGCAAGCAGTTTAACTTGACTAACGCAAAAAAGAGCAGCATATGTTAACATAAAATTAACAGTGCGCAGCTGTTAACGCAAATGTGAGTAAACAGTTGATTCAAGTAAAGTTGGTTGCGCCTGCTGCCCAAAAGCGCTAAATTTAAACGAATTTTGAACTATCGAAAAGCAAATAAAACTCAAAATTGCATATTATTTGAAATATATTTTATTGGTAGGCAGTTTTGAAGAACATTTGTAATGACATTTATATATAATGAACATGTTTCAAATAATCATTTCATTTCATACCATATTCAATCTCATTTTCATATTGGTTTTTTGTTTTAAATTTTTTATTTTTTAATATTTCTCTATGTATGTATATAATAAATTTATTTATTTTTATTTTGTCGTTACTCATATCGCTTTTTATTTATGTTTTTTTTTTTTTTTTTTTTTTTTTTTTTTTTTTTTTTTTTTTTTATAATTAGTTGCTGCAGTTGTTTTTCTTTGTTTTATTTTATTTAATGCATATACCTTGTAAACTTATTTAGTTTATATATATATATCTATACGTATATATATATGTATATACATATATGTATATATAATTATTTTTTTTATTCAATAATCAATATCGTAGATCACCAAAACTTGTTTTCTTTTTATGCTTGTTTTTAAAAAATGTTTACACGAATTTTCGCTCGCTTGGTATTTTTCTGTGGTATTTTGTGATATTTCATGGAATTTGTTTAATGCTTGCTTTTAGTTTGTTGTTGTTTCTAGTATATTTTTTTAAAAACTTTTTTTTTATGATTCTCTCGTTTTGTTTTGTTGACTTTAAGCAAGTTAACTGTTGCCTGCTGTTGTTGTTGTTGCTGTTGTTTCGTGTTCTATTTATTTTTTTACCGCATACTTGACATTCTTGACCCACTGTACTCTGCTATTGGTTTTACATCTCATCATTCGTATATATATAGATTTGTATAAATATTTATATAATTTGCGCTAGGTTTTTGTTTTTATTATTATTTGTTCTATACTTTTGTTATACGCTTCGCTATTGCGTTTTGTGACTGATTTTTAGGGTGACCATTTGCAGGAAAAAATATAAAAGGCAAAAAATTTATAGAATGTAAAGCTCAATTTGTTTTTAACTTTGTTTTATTTGATTTTTATTGCTATGTAATTTTGTGGGGTGACCAGTTGTCAGAAAGAAAAGCCAAATTAGAGCACACAAAGTTTGAATTTTCCAGATATTTGTAATTCTAAAAAAAAAATAAGAAATTAAATTAAATTAAAGCTGTTTTTATTTTCATTAACTGTGTTCGAGTGTGTTGTCTATATAATATGTTTGAGTTTTACAAATTTGCCTAATTACATATTTTCGAATTTCTAGTTTCTCTTGTTTCCATATCTTATTTAACATTAATTTACCTTTTTTGTATAGAAAAATCTGAAGCTGTTTGTTTATTTATAGTTTATTATTATTATTTATAATTTATTATTTTATTTTGTTTGTATTAATTGTACGATTTTTGTAATTTTGGGTACACGACGGCGGGGATAATATGATTAAAGTTTTTTTTTTTTTTTTTTATTATTTTGTAATTTATTTTTATTTTGCTAAAGTTAAGTTAATATATATATATATGTATATGTATATAGACAATGTACTGTTAGTTTGTATTATTATTTATATTTGTATTATTTGTTATTTATATATATTTAGTTTATTTTACCTTTTGTTTCAACTATCTAAACTAATTTATTTATTAATAATAATATTAATAATAAGAAATTGTTTTTTGTTTGATACTTGTAAAGGCAAAGAGCTTTTGCTTTCTTTATGTTTATGTTTACAGAAAGAGATAGACATATATATATGATATATATATATATATATATATATATTGGTTGTAGTCGCTTTTGTGTCTGTTTCATGTACAAGTTCTATATTTTCTCGGTTGGTGCTTTATATTCGGGGATATGTTGTACTTCAACACAAAGTTTCAAATTCAAATTTTCTTGCAGTGTATGTGTGTGAGTCGTATATATATGTATATATATATATATTGTCAAATGTTGTGTATACGCAAAGTGTTTCAACAATTCATACTTTTTGTTCGGTTTCTCTGTTGATTTGTCCTTAATTGCTTGTTCAAAGGTTATTTACTTTTGTTTGGTTTCTCTCAGTGTACTTTTTTTGTTTTTGGTTTTATAATTATTTTATATCGATGCTAAGTAAGTTTAGTTAATTATATAGTATATTTATATAGTATATGTATATATATGTATATTAGTATATTACAGCTTGTGTTATGCTTAACCTCGTAACCTCTTGACGTCCTGAACTTCTTGACCGCATTGACTTCTATTTATATACACATTTGACAATGTTTACCAAAAAATTTACTTGACTTGTGACTCGATTTAATTCATTTTGTTATTTTACCCGTCGTTCCCAGTTTAGGAACTTTTTGGGGTTTGCTTATGTACACGAAGCGAATGCCTATTGAATATATCTATACATATATTCGATAGGTATCGCCTTTTAACGATAAACAGCAATAATGATTAACGTAATGTTTGAGTATTTATCGATAACAATGAGGAAACATGACATTGTTGTATCAAAATAATGCTAAATTGCATGTTATCGATTTATCGATTATGTAAATCGTGATATTTTGCTAATATATTGACAGAAAATATATCGCTTTGCTATTTTTACTGGATTTATGCTCGAAATTATTTGGAAAGTAAATGCAATTGTTGTTTTGAACAAGTTATTGATTGATCGAATATGTAAATTGTGATCGGTTGTTGATTTATCGATAAACATGTATATCAATACTATGTTCGTTTGATGTTTGATCAAAAGCATAGTGAAAGTAACTTTGAAGTAGGCTATCGATTTATCGATAATTAGTTTTATGACAATGTGCTAATTTATCGATAAATTATATATGGAAATACTATGGTGTCTTAAATCCCTGATCTTAATTATACAGAAAATGCGTAATCTCGTTTGACTCTGTTGTCGATCTATCGATTTTATAAATCTTGATCGAATGTGATTTTTGTTCCGCTTATTTTGTAATGTGCCATGTGTAAGCGGTAAAGTCAATTAAAAATTACTCTGTCAGTGCATTTTTCCTTTAAATTTCAACTTGTTATCGATAACTGTAGAATGTGTCGACTGTGTATTATTAAGTTCAACTCCTAGCTATCTCTCGCAGTTGTTTCTATGATATTTAGTTGTATGATATGATTGTTTGTATATACAGTACCGAGCAAAAATGAGTGAATGTTTCACAACTTTGACTTTCATCACGCATAAAAATTAAACCATACAAGCAAATCAAGATTTTTTTTTTTTTGGTTGTTTATTAGTTTGTTCTTAACACATAACAAAAACTGCAAG